>JAJAGP010000042.1:111437-293937 GCA_025084515.1 Ancistrus triradiatus | reverse complement strand
ACTGATCATCTGGTGCAAAACCTACTAATGTTGAAGACTTTGAAGAGGATGTTATGGGTGCATGTTTGTCTGGGGAGATCATTTCTTACTAACTCACTGATCTGTGGAGGGACCATTGTGTGAAAACGCTCACAAAGCAATGGCGTATAACTGTGTGTGTGCTGCTGACATGGGGTGGGTTGTTTTTGGTTTTTATTGTCAGGTAGGACCAGAGCAGGTCAGTTCCTGATGATTTCTCCATCTCATCATTTCA
Organism: Ancistrus triradiatus; assembly: GCA_025084515.1. Lineage (NCBI taxonomy): Eukaryota > Metazoa > Chordata > Actinopteri > Siluriformes > Loricariidae > Ancistrus > Ancistrus triradiatus. The sequence continues at coordinate 293,684 of JAJAGP010000042.1, read as the reverse complement.
TTTTACTTTCCTGCAGCCCCCCATCAGCCCCTCTCCGTTGGTTTTCGTGGCGTCCTGACCCCTCTGGCTCTCGCGCTCTCTCCCCAGATGCTCATTAGTAGGCATTAACCCCGTCATGCTGACTGAAGAAATTAAATGTTCACAGTAATGCATCATCACGTCCGAGGCACAATCATTAGGGTCGCTGGGAACCGTTCCTGCTGGAGCCGGTATCTGGCACATTTAGCACTGGAACTGGTACCTTCAATACTGGAACTGGTATATTTAGTATTGAAACTGGTACCTTTATTAATGAAGCTGACAATTTTGTTACTGAAAGAGTAGATGTTAGTACTGGAGCTGGTGTTTTTAGTTCTGAATATTATACCTTTGGAAATAGAGCCAGCAGAAGCCAACCTTTTGTTATGAAACTGGTACCTTTAATACTGGAACTGGAACTTGTAGTACTGGAAATGGTAATTTTAGTATTGAAGACATTTTACATATTGGAACTGATAATTTTAGTAGTGGCACTGGTACCTTTAGTACTGAAACTGGTACATTTAGTACTAGAACTGAAACATTTAGTACTGGAAGTGGTAATTTTAGTACTGGAATTGGACCCCTCAGTACTGAAACTGACACTTTTAGTACTGAAACTGGTACATTTAGTACTGGAACTGGACCCTTTAGTATTGGAACTGGACCCTTTAATATAGTAACTGGACCCTTTAGTACTGGAATTGGACCCTGTAGTACTGGAACTGGACCCTTTAGTACTGGAATTGGACCCTGTAGTATAGGAACTGGACCCTTTAGTACTGGAACTGGATCCTTTAGTACTGGAACTGGACCTTTTAGTACTGGAACTGGGCCTTTTAATATTAGAACTGACCCTTTAGTACTGGAACTGGACCCTTTAGTACTGGAACTGGACCTTTAGTACTGGAGCTGGACCCTTTAGTATAGGAACTGGACCCTTTAGTATTAGTAGTGTGTGTGTGTGAGAGAGAGAGAGAGAGAGAGAGAGAGAGAGAGAGAGAGAGAGAAGCCTCTGTGTGAGGAGCAGCACACAGCAGCTGGCACTGAGCATCGGATAAAGCTCACAGTCACCATTTTAATTAACTGCACCCTCAAGAGAATGAGAGATGGATGAAGCACGAGTGTGTGAGCGTGCGGGGGCATTGTGGGTAACAAAAACAAAAATATTTTCAGTGGAAACCTGTGTGTGTTTTTGTGTGTGTGTGTGATTGTGTGTAAGAGTGTGTTAATAACTGAGTGGGAGAGCGTGAGTCACTGTCACCTGAAGAGATCTTTATTACTCCCACATCACCTGAAAAACAGGATGGAAAGAAAAATGATGGTGCATCTCCTCACCTGCACCTCCTCACATCTTCGATTAGACCTGTGTGCGTGCGTGCGCGAATGTGTGTGCCTGTGTGTGTGTGTCTGTGTGTGTGTGTGTGTGTGTGTGGTGCCAGCAATATATTTTCTCTTATCTACAGCATGTGTAATAGGCATTAATACTCGTTTATAATACCTCACACTTTAACCTTTAGTAACACACAGTAATAAATATGTAACCAAACTTTAACACGTGCAGTATGAAAACACTGCTGGCACTGGAACCATTTACCTTTATGGCATTTAGCAGACACCCTTCTCCAGAGCAACTTACAATTAATACAGTTACAATTCAAGCAATTGTAACTTAAGGGTCTTGCTCAAGAACCCAACAGTGGTGGCTTGGCAGAGGTGGGATTTGAACCCTGAACCTTCTGGTTCATAGTCCAGTATCTTAACCACTAGGCCACCATAATCCTAGGGTCCTGGTCCTTTTGGTATTGGAACTGTAAGATTCAGTACTGGTACCAGTACATTAGGTTTTAGAACTGTAAATGTTGTACTTTAACCAAAAGCTTTGGCTTTGATTGGGTCCTGCACACTTTCTTTCTGAAGCTGGAATCTTATTGTGTTGTCCTTGAACTGATGCTTTTAAGACTAGGACAGAAACCTTTGCTACTGGTACTTCTGGTGTAACTTTTGCCCCTTGAACTGGAATCTTTGCCATCAGACCTGGAAACTTTGGTGTTGAATCAGTGAAGTTGCTACTAGAACAGATCCCTTTGTTATTGGAAATGGAACCGCTGGCACTGGACTAATGTCTGATGGCAAAAGCCTTTGTTAGAGATGACCTTAAGCACGGGGAACCCAGATACCCAGATAGAGATCTGTAATATGAAACACAAACATGTACGTAGAGCTGTCTGAAGGAACCTGAACGTACCTATATTATTAGCTGCAGTTGCTATCAATCCGACGCGTGTTTTTTGCAGCGCACGCACTCTTAGAGCGTTGGTACCGAAGCGACTCGGTTTTGGCTGAAGCTGCAGCGTAGGATGTTTCCATTCATCTGCCTCTGGAGTTAAAGCGGGGCTGCGCTAATATACAATTACATTTCACTTTCCTACATAAACACGCACACCGAAATCTGCACCAGCGCTACGAAATCTAAGCTAATGCTGAGCCAGCAGTGACCTGGTGCACCCTGACCCCCCTCCCCTCCCCTCTACACCCCCTCGTAGGTTAGTGCAGATTAAACACTGTGGGACGTTCTGTGTATAAACTCTTACAGAGAAAGGTTCGGAGGCGAAACTAAACATGTTTCGATTCCACAGCAAAGATTTTTTTCCACTGCATCTTGTCGTGTGGTTTAATCACCACAAGCATTAGCAATCTCAAAACCTACGCTGCCTTTCCTCTCTCCAAACATTCAGCTCTGGCTTTCTGGGTTTTTTTTGTTTTTTTTTACCCTGCACCATAACCCGGAGTCAGCAAGATGTAATCTCCAACTGCAACACTGCTCATGAAAGAATAGCCTGTTCTGCTGGGCTCGAAAACACTTGTTCTTCAGTGTGAGAGATAACACACACACACACACACACACACACACACAGCAGAAGATTTAATATCTCCAGGCGCTGGCGTCTCCATCTTGTCCTCCATGACTCAGATTTTCCCAGAGATAGAAAAGAGAGAGAGGGAGAGACAATTGTATAATTCTAAAGCAGGCTGTGATTTCTGAAATATATTCTCTAACCTGAAATAATGCAAATCTACAATCCAAAAGTGGCAGCATAATGGTTAATACACCTCCAAAAACCATCAGTCCATACCTCTGCTTGCTGTCTGTATGCAGTTAGGCACGTTCCCCCCATTTCCATGTAGGTTCCTTTTATATCATACGCAATACATGCTGGTCTGCACCCTGTGAATTTCTAAATGTTCTCCGGACCCTCATGACCTTGACCCTGGGGTTCAAACTTTAAGAAAAACTACAATATATACGATAGAATTTGTAACATAGGTTCTCCGTCCAACATTATTCCAAAGATGCTTTTACAGTCCTTAGATTCTACTGGAAGTGACAGGATACTAAAATTCATCTTTAAATAGTGAAAGAGATTCTAGATTTCTGATGTGATACGGATTTAGAATGCAGGCAGATCAGCACCAGTGTGTGTTGATTACCGATAAAGCTAAGACTGTAAGTCTAATTCAGGAATGTTGCTGTGTAGCTGAATAATTATGGTGCGGTTAAACCGTCAACTCCCGATTAAACACGGCGCTTTGTTTCATGAGAAAGGACAATATATCTTATTTAGTAATTATGTAGTTAATAGAATTAGATACGATTATTCAATTATAATCAATTATATTATTCAAAACCACACCTTGCCAGAGGTGGGACACGAACTGGGGAACCAGTGCTCTACCATCTGTGGTGTCAGTGGCAGGGTGAAAGGTGCTTCGCCTCAGTGGCTATAAAGTTTCACTTTATTTTCAGTCGTTTCATGTCTTAATATTTCACTTATGTCATGTATTGATTATTATTATTGTATTACATTCCTTTGCTGTATTTCAAAGCTCTTCTTAAAACACATCTTTTTTCTCAGCATCTTCTTTCTCTTCCTCGCTCTGTTTCCATCTGATGTGTTTTGTTTTTGCTTATGTATTGTTTTCAGATGTACTTTTTTTGTGTAAAGTGACCTTGGGTATTATGAAAGGCGCTATATAAGCTTAACTTATTATTATTATTCATGCTTTTAATCATTAATTACATTTGAATATGGGTGTTAAAAACAATCCTCTGGGGGTTGGGAAAGACTAATCCTATTTACATTACTTCTTATGGGGAAACTTGATTCTGTCTTCCTTCTAGATCCAATTAAGTTTGCATTCCGAGGTTCCACCGCATTTAATCAATTATTATTAATCCAACATAGAAGCTCCCAAGAAGGTCTGCCTGTCATTTGAATGCTGCTGTACTGGAGTCCATTTGAACCTGTAGTATGAGTGCTCTGAATTTTCTCCACTGTCCCTTTAATGGCAAGTCTGGGCTCCCCATTCTCTCTCTCTCTCTCTCTCTCTCTCTCTCTCTCTCTCTCTCTCTCTCTCTCTCTCTCTGTCTCTGTCTCTGTCTCTGTCTCTGTCTCTGTCTCTCTCTCTCTCTCTGTCTCTCAGCATCATTAAACCAATTGATAGCTTCCGCTCCCCTGTGCTAAATGCTAATTATGTTAGCCATGGAGACTGAACCAAGGGTTCAGTCCCACCAGGAGCAGGTGAGAGAGACGGACATCATTAATACACCGATGTTTGACAATGAACACATCATTAAACGACTCAAATGTTAATTAACAATAACGAGAGGAAAGCGCCGGGAGGAATCGAACTTAACACCTGCACAGAGAATGTGTGTATGTGTGTGTGTGTGTGTGTGTGTGTGTAGGCCTGAATGAGTGGATTTACTGTTATAAATTCCAGCATGGACTCTCAAAGAGAAAAAGGGATAAAAAGACAGAAAATCCGATTCCATACGTGTAGAGCAGAGATGACTGTGCAGTCTTCCACAGGGTATAATGCAGAGATCCAGAGGCTACAGAGGGCTACTGAGTTCAGCTGAGATGAATGGAGCTGAGTGGCTGCAATTCAGCCCTGACCCATATTTACTCACATACACACTCAACCACTTACGTCCCACACACACACACACACGTTTCTGCCCTCTCTCATTCTGTGTGTGTCGCCGGTTACCAGGACTGAAAGCAGACTACAAGTCATATCCATATCTCTGTAGAATTCAGGACATAACTGGATCAAAACAGGATTAAAACATGAGCACCATAATTAGGCGTCTCGCATCCAGACATTACAAGACACACAAATCTGATTCTGCATTTTCCATTTGATTCATTCCAGTCTTAAACCCATAGCTACATTATGGGGTTGCCTGGAAACAATGGAAACAGGAGTCATCTCAAGAGCTTAAATGAATACGACCTGATCGGCATTTGCCAAAGGTGATTAAAGGATAATTATTAAAGCATAAAACACAGAATTTTAAAGGTATTTCAAAATGACTCAATCAGCGACCAGTTTTACACCGGACTTTAAACCAGTGCTATTTTGGCTAAAAGGTTTCGTTTTGTTTTTCCATGTCATTTTTTTATTTGGTAACACCTTGCTTTGAGGGCCACAAACATCATGAACTGACGAAGAAGTAATGCTTTAGTAATGCTTAACATTCATGACATGCTCACGTTACGCATATTCATGATGACTCATGATGTGTTACGATGAAGGGATGATTAATCACTCATGGAATACTGCATGGATTAATGCTATTTCATGTACCCTTATAGTAAAGTGTTACCTTTAATTCTTCTATAGAATTCAATCTATGTCACATTGCTGTACAGATTTGCCTGCAGATATTTTCAAATGGTTGTAAATATTATATCATAAATATATTTAGACTGAATCTGATCTTTAGGAATAATACAGAGAGGCATTTTGGTTCAGATTAATTATCACACTAGTTTTTGTTTATTTTACTGGTTTGATTTCATTGTGCTTTGCAGTATTTCTTGTTTTGCTGGAAGTTTTTGTTTACTTTTTACACTGTTATTTTTTTTGTTTAGTTTTTAATTACATTTTTTATATAATTTTATAATTATTTTATCATTACCTATAACCTTATATGACAAAGCTTTTACTGAGCAAATAACCTGGTCAGGGTTGCAGTGGGGGGTCCGGAGTCTGCCAGGATTTCACTGAGGGCATCAGAGGTCCATTCTGAACAAGGTGCCAGCCTGGGTAGCAACTGCTGCATCTAGAAGCTGGTTCTTTCCACTGAGCCTCCAAAGCTTTTAATGATTAGAATTAAATTATAGAAAAGATTAAAACAAAAGAGCTGCTCTGGTGGCTTGGTGGTGAGAGCCAACTTTGGGAAAATGACAAGTTCAGGTGGTGCATTTAGGGTGCCCTGTCCATGATGTACCTCTGCCTGCACCCAGTAAATTCAGGGTTAAGCTACAAACCCTGCAGTGACCCTGATCCAGCTAAGCAGGGGTAAGACAGGATGCAATGGGAAACAAAATGCAGGTAAACAAAAAGCTACAGAGGCTAGAAAGTAATGAGAGCTGGAGGAATATGATGGAGAAAAAGAAAGCAGTGCAGAGACATGATCCTTCTTTTTGCTTTATCGGAGCAATCTTTCTATGATCCTTCATAAGAAGTCATTAACAGGTTGGCGCTCACCCTCCCTGTGGAGCTTTCATGCAGATCATGAGTTCATTAGCATTCGTTCATGTTTGAATTAAAGATTTCTCTGAACCGTAAGTAAGAGTAAGATCAGAAAGCAAAGTGCACTGAATTTATTAAGAAGAAACAGCCTATGAAACCTGAACCAGGCCCTGCTGTTGCTTTTGTTTTACCGTTTGCTCTCTGCTGTGTCCTGTACACCCGGATGTTTACTTTTCCATACCTGAAGAGCATATCGAGCCCACACGCCAGTCGTTATGTGGTTGTTTGCTTGAAATGTGACCAGCGCTAATGGAAGTCATATGAAAATCAAAGCCCTGCCCATGAACAAATCATTTAGTGGCAGATGAGTCCTGTCCCAGTGATTCAGAGGTGCTCAAATGCTACCAAAACAGGCAAATGAGTCGCCCCATGGGATGAACTAGCTTTAGTTAGAGTTTCATTTGTGAGAGCAGAACCCCACGATTTGCATGGATTCAAGAGAGAGGGAGGGAGGGAGGGAGAGAGAGAGATTCTATAGATACACAATTAAATGCAAAATCCTTGCACAGTAAAGGAAACTGTACATTTATTTTCCAATTAGGTTTATGACTGAGCAAACCATCTGTTCCTAAGAAAGAGGTTGTAATTATCAGAGGTGGCAGAAGTACACAAATTTTTTACTTAGGTAAAAGTATTACTAATCTAATAATACTCAAGTAAAAGTTTGGCTCATATATTTGACTCAAGTAGAAGTATAAATGTACAGGCTAATAAATGTACTTAAAGTAAAAAAGTAAAAGTATTTCTCTGAGGACAAGATCTCCATGTCCATGACAGTAAGGGAACAGAATGGGTTGTACGACAACTACAGGAATCATCTGCAAAAACAGAATAAAGCCATTTTCAGATATGAGCAACCAAAATATGCAAAATACTTATATTTGTCACAGAAATTTAATTCAAAAATTTAAAAAAACCAGCGTAAAGTCTGTGCAGTTCTATTTAGGGGCATTACATTGAACATTCAAAAGGGTTAGAAAGACTTTATAAGACCCTAATTGCTTAAATAAAAGCAAAAAAAAAAACGATAGATAAAATAGATGAATAAATAGATTCATAAAAATTAAAGTATAACGAACCTGGTTTGTACCGAGTACTGATTTTTCGTTTGAAATGTAGTAAGTAAAAGTAAAAAGTATTAAGTTACAGAAATAATCAAGTAAAGTACAGATACCTAAAAAATACTTAAGCACTTGCACTTCATTATTTACCACCTCTGGTGATGATTAAGGCAAAGAAGTTAAAAATGTATCTCTGAAGATCTCAACAAGCCATTTGTTGATGTTATGCACCTCAAGGAACTCCGGAGACTCAAAGGAAGGGGGAATCCCCTGGCGAGGCAAACACAGACACAAACAGACGATCAGACTCAAACAATGCCAGGATGGAACTGGATTCAAGGACTGGTACTACAAATCCGACAACCATTGTTTTACTTTTATTATTTTTAATAACGTTGTATAATAAACCTCTAAGCCCCAATCAGATCAAACCCCCGATATACACACAGGACTATTACAACAACAACGCAAACATGAATATGACTAAACAGTGTGTGGGTGAATGGGGTTGGTGAATCGTCTGGTGAATGACTGATTGGACCAGGATCCTGATACTTTAGCTGATTGAGGTAAAGTGGTAAATGAAGGCCAAAATGCCAATGATACCAGAGCTGGCATTTCAGAGATGGCAATGATCCAGAAAACACACTCATCCTCTCTAGTCATTGATCTCTCTACACACACACACACACACACACACACACACACACACACACACATACACATTTGTCTTTCTATCATCGTGAGGACTCCTGACATTGACTGATTTCTGTAGCACATTACTGCTACCCCTAACATTAACACTAAGTGATCTAAAGCGAATCTGTTCAGGTTTCATATAAAGGGTGCGGTTTGTGTAAAAAAAGTTATTCACCTTGTGAGCACCAGCAAAATGTCCCCACAAAGTAAAAAATGTCGTACCTTTTACTTGATGTTTCTTCTATCCTATTGATTTCAGAAAGTATTCTTGAAGAATTCCATTGATTTCAGCTAATCAGGGCCGATTGTGGAACCAGCTGCCGCTCCAGTGTGTGGGTGTGTGTGTGGAGCCTGAGGGCCTCTGGTTTGTATAAACTCCATGAAGACCTCCTTATGGACTCAAACCTCTTCACACCCGTTATGTCCCTGATTATGAAAAGTTACTTATGACTTATCTATCACATCTCCACATCTGGAACCCAGGCTTGTTTAGGGAACCAGCAAAGCTTTGTAAGACCCAGCTAAATAACATTAAATAATCAGATCATTGAGAACGCACAGGATGGAAGATACGTGTAAATTTAACTTGTTGTTGAAGATTGTAGCGCTTATTTAGTTATTATTCTTCACATGACAGATTCCACATGCTCCGGTGGCACAGCCATCTAATATACTATCATAGAGACCTGGGTTTGAGTCCTGGTAGTGGCTTCTGGCTGGGCTGAGCATCACTATGGATGCCAAGGCACTTTGGATCGCTCAGATCTCAACACGGACTCGCTCCACCTTATTCTACTTGTTAGTTCATCAAGGCCACATCTCGCCCAGAGCCTATTTTCTGATAGCTTCTTCAAACAAACTGAGAGTACGGGACCCTGCAGTTGAGGTGGCATTGCCCCCTTTTCCCCCGTGGCACCACCCTGCCCTTGTTTCTGCCCTGTGCTCTCCAGGAATGGATGTAGGAGCCCCGTGACCCAAATTGTTTCAGCCTTTCAGCGAGAGCATTGTGTTTTTATCGATCAAATCTGATGGAGAAGTAAATGAAGCATTCAGTGTGACATGCGAGGAGTGAGGGGGTGAGGTGCAGGCTGCAGGTGCTTGACAAGTTCATTAGGGCTCTTCCAATAATCATGATTGATACACCATGCAGACAAAGCTGAGTACCAGGAAAACCGGTAATAAAGAAGCAACTGGATATCCGGGAACCAGAATTTGTTTATAAATCTAAATATGCATGAGCTACAAAAGAGCTCAGAAGGAAAACATGTAAATAGTGAACTCTAAAAAGGGTGAATCTGCCATGTTGAGTCCCAACATGACCACAAAAACTTTAGATAAACAGACGTCATTGTAGAGGAACATATCTAAGGTAAATATTGTACCATAAAAGAAGACTGTTGTAGCTTTAAGAGTGCATTTACATAGCGTGTACCCTCCACAGTTCCTGCAAACGTGGAACCGAGCGAACAAGAAGCTTTTAACCAAATAGGAAAAGGGATGGAACACCATGGAACAGGTGCAACAGAAGGTGGGATAAGGACGCAGGAAAGGACTACCATAAAAGGACAGTGGAAGACAAAAGGCCAGACGTTGGGGGTAAACAGGGGAATGAGGGTGGACATGACATTTAGTGTGCTTCAGTGCACACGGTTTTGATGCGTAAACAAGAAAATATTCTTGTGTACGTATTCATTTATATTCATGGACTTTATGGGCATCACCAAAGGCGACAGGTTCCCACAACTTATAGACACTTGGTGCCAGAAAGCACAGTGGTCCAAGTAACCCATATTCCTGGACTACTATGGTACACACTCACATACTAACAGCACTTTAGGAATTCAAATTAACCTACTAAAGCAAGTCTTTGGAATGTCGGAGGAAACAGGAGTACCCGGTATATACCCACAGAGAGGATGTGCAGAATCCACACAGAAAGGACCCACCTGGGATCGAACCCAGGACCCTCTGGCTGTAACCCGGAGTAAACCCATGCAGATATATAAAAGGTCGAGAATCTGTGTGGCTCTTGCAGGTGTGATGCAGCTGCACATTACAGTTCTTTCGCTCACTATAAATAAGGTTATATTTACTAAAATAACTAATTCACTGACTGTTCCACAAATAAATCGAGCATTATGGCATTGGCGAGGTATTACTGAGGTTTATACCCCGGAGGGAAAGACTGCATGAATGTCAGCACCACGCACTGCTTCCCTGCTCGTTAACCTTAGAGACTTCAGTACGTCAGTAATGGATGTGGGGGAGGGGGTGATAATAATGGAGAGTTTTCCACTGTGACTCATCGCTCCTACTTGTAATTGTTCAGTACCTGTTGATGACGCGTCGCTCTTGCTCTCGCTCTACGTTAGCTAAAAGGTCATCACGCGGGTGAGTCACCGTGACGACATCAGTGTCCTCCATACCTCATGGAAATGAGGCTGGACGGAGGTGCACGTTTGCGCCTGTATGTGTGCGTGAGGGTGACGTGAGCCGCTGAATCGATTAACCTCTTACCACCTTACATGCTGTGCGCTACACAGTACACACGAGACACTATAACACTCAAACGTGACATTTTGCCATCAAGACGTCAATTCAACAATTTTTTACCCCCCTAAAGCAAAGTTGGTAAAGAACGTACCTACTCTGGTAAGACGGCACTGTTATGTTCCAAAATCTGTTGGAAAGCCTCTCTATCTCAGAACAGTAAAGGCTGACGAAGCATCTAAAGATGGACAGTCTCCAGTACCCATATTTTTGTAATGTCGTCTTTGGGTGTCCACAAACTTTTGGTTATACAGTGATATAGGCAGTATGTTTTATATATATATGATTATCTAGTAAGTCGTTGATGTCCTGTGAGTTTGGGTCTGCATGGCTTAAGAGGCCTAGGCGCAATCCTGACCGTTTATGTAAGGAGTTTGGCATGTTCACCTTGCAACATTGTGAGCTTTCTGTCCTCAAATCCACAAACATATGCCTTTTGGTGGACTGCATATTCAGAACAGGACGTGACCTGTAACCAGATTATTCTTTATGTAAGAAAACCTCAAAATGCTATCATATTCAGTTGTGTTTTGCTTTTAGCAAACGATTTACAACTGTATTGTGAAGTTAGATGATCAGACTCAGCACCAAGACGCTTTGTGTCGCTTACCTGATTAGAATCTCCACACTTCTTGGACTTTTTCAGCTCAGCTGCTTCCTGGTAAACGCAGCCAGAGGTAAACATGTCTTTGTTTTGCTTTGATAACATCGTAAAACCAGATCAAAGGTTCAGCCGTTTGTTATCACGCGAAAAATAAGTGCTGGAGCCAAGATCAAGACGTTCCCCATTTGATTCATTTTACTACCAAACTTTAATTTGACTCATTTGCATTGTCCTTGGGTAAATCGTTTGGGTGTTCTTAAACAATTCTACATACACGTAATCCGAGTCGAGATGAACTAAACGGAACTTAAGTTCACAAGCTCCTTAGTGAATGCTTAATAAAAGCCTTTACTATTTACAGTACTGACATGCTCATGAGGAGCTCACGCTCATCTGGACACCAAATGTCACACCTAAATATTAAAAGCTTTGAATCAGAAAGACTTTCTGCTTTACTACTTTATAATACAACGCTTACTCAAAAACAAGAACATGGAATTTGGATTTGCCTAACAATAAAACAATTCTATGGGCTGAATTATAGCACTGATTATGAGGTATTCTGCCGAATGGCTGCCAGTTGCTCGTTGTTGTTTTTCAACACTGCATCTAACACCACACATTTAACTATTCATAATGAGTACTGGTCGATCTCAGGCAACTCTGTGTTATTTTATATGGTTTCTCTGCACTGAATGAGATAAAATGCAAATGCATAAAATGTAACCGCATGGCGCCCATACTGATAGCATTAGGACCCTGAGCACATTCAGTGATTTACCCAAAAATGTTATATTTCCATTATACAAATCACATCTAAAAATAATTTCAGTAACAGCACAGTAAGTTGACATTCTTGACCTTCTCAGTCATGGTTACAATATCATCAGAAATAAGAGATAACTTAATCTGATCTTTCCCTTCAGAAGATCCAGATGATCCAGCTTTCTATCGATCATCTGACTGGTATGATAACCAATTTCCAGAAGTGGGAAAACCTGGGAACGTTACTAAAACGTGTATTTTAAAGTAAATTATTATGGATTTCTTATTTTAAAAAATATTTAAGGCATATGGAGGAACACAACAATGCAAAAAAAAAAGATTTTTCAATTTAAAGTATAATGTCAGGGACGGCTCACACATATTTTTCAGTGTTCTAGGTTGTTTTTATCTTTTTTTATTATTACATACCTTAAATTTGCAGCTGCAGCACTTGTGCAGGAACTGTGCTTAATAACAACATGTTTTTACAGTTAATTATGTTAATTATCTATTCACGTAACATCGTGGGCACTGAAATGGCACCCGTTCGTACCTCCCAGAAATGTGTTTCTGCAGGGTGGGATGTCTGGTAACACGTATTGCTAATGTGGTCTTTTAAATTCAAGATTATTCACAGCAGTATCAAACACGATGAAAGCCATTTTCTTCCTTTAGTAGCGAGCACAGTCTGTAAAAAATAGCAGCAAACAAATTAGATCAAAATAACTACCGAGCTGGGTTAGTAACGAGGACTGCTGCCTTGCTACAAATCTAGCTAGGTATTGACGTTCTGTAGATCTACCTTGACCTGTTTGCTGCTAGTCAACCATCATTTTAACTGATTTTATCATCTAATATCTGACTTTTTCTGCCAAGATAAAGTATACTGCCTGGAAATTGTCCTGTTTCAGCCCCAAAAATACAACGATATAAATGTAAGCATGTATTTTGCCATTGGATTGCTCCCTTTCAAGGGCAGGTGAGTCGTGCCTGTGTAAAGCTGCCTTTTAGCTCACCTGCTGTTTAGGTCATTATTTTAGCTCACCTGAGGACAGGTGTAAGGACAATTTCAGCAATGTTCGCTGTACTGGATCAGGTTTCAGTGCTCTAGATGTTTTCACACCATACATTTGAATGCCGTGTGCCATCAGGGACAAACTGCAAGGACATGTGGGTGTTTATTAAAGAACAGGTGTGGTGTAATTAAAACTGATCTTAATAGTAATGGAATATATGGTTTTAAAGCAAATTCATGAATGATTCCCATGAAATTGTTCTCATTAAATAGTGCAATGTCTGAAATGTTACAACAATGGGAATAATAAAAAAACACTACATTTCTTTATTGCTAAAGTTTAGTTATATCTGTAGACCTGGGTGTCAAGTTCAGGCAGCAAAGTAATAAAATCCTCCCTGCTTATTTGGTAAAGAGTTTAAACTCTAAAATGTATGTAACGTGTAAAGGCTTTTGCACTTACCCTGAGAGCATTAACACGCATGCATGGACTGACCTAAACAGCTTGCTTTGTGGGCATATGACGTGAAATTTTAAAGGAAGGTTTTAATAACCTTTATTTGGCGAAATAAAGTGATTCTGATTCTGATTCTGATTCTAAAGAGATTCTCAGCACAAAAGTGTTCAGGAAGCAAAACCTTCGTTGTCCGGAGCTATCTGCTAATACTCTGATGGTGCCGAATGATCTGTCTGATTATTCTGAGTATTTGCTGAAGACAGAAACGTTTTTGGACAGTAGCTGGCCATCTCTGAGGCATTAGAAGACAAGATTCATCTCCCTCCTCCTGCAGAGCATCCAAGAGGGTTGCCAGATTGGGGTTCATGCATTCCCATGGTAAAATAGGCGCTTTCTCCACCGGTGGAACCTTTTCATAGTTTGCCCTCTTTCTCGCGTGTTCGCCCTGCAACAATTGGGTATGATTGCAGTTCTTAGAATGCCATGTATAGGGACTTTTTTAGGTCCTACTTCAAAGTAGGGTCTTTTCTCTGCGCATAGGAACCTGAGTGACGCAAGTATGCAGAAGTAGAAGTGACTATGGTGAGGGCAATCTCCATTTTAAAATAAACAACAAATGCTTAAAATGGAAAAAAACACAGACAAATAAACCAACTTTGAGGCTTTACTGAGTCTATATGAGGAGATACAACATGATTGTGAGTCATCTAAGCAAAATTTGCGTGGCTTACATAACTTCAGTGTCACACAGCTTGCAAATGCAAACCAAAAAAACCTTGGAACGAATGTAGTGCTAGGGTCCAAAACAGTCCATAGAACTGTTTGGTGCGAAAGCACCTTTAGACAGGTATCATGGCGAGAGACAGGAACGGCGAGCAAGCCTAAGTAAGGAAAAACACTACAGAAACAAATCACAAAACAACCCCACAACCTGCCACGACCAAAAATGGTAAGCAAACGTACAGTCAAATAATAGTGAGTGGACTTGGTAATTGTCCCATGAACAACGACGTCATTTCCTGTGCTAATGACTATTCAAAGCGTCCAGAGCAAATCCTGAAGTGTAGGTTTATCCTGGACTGAACGTATAGCTCGTGCTGTTGACCTTTCTCTCGGTTGCTATGTAAATGCAGTGAGTCAGTAAGAATAAGCGCTTTGAATGCGCGTCACCAAAAAACAGCCCGTCCAAGCCGGTCTTCAGAGCGCATGCGCGTTTACTTCGACGGGCGCCCGAGCACACAACCCACCCTCCTCCCTCAGGTGTGACGTCACAGGGGCGGCTATTTGCGCGCTGTGGGTTCCTCTGGCTTATTACGGACGGGCTTTGGCGCGTATCTGCACAGCGACAGCGCGCGGATTGTACGCGCATGCCTTTTTTCCTCGTGTGGATTGTACAGGCACGCGGGCGCGCTGATCGCCTTTTGTGCTCCTGTTCTTTGAAACTGTTTTTTTTTTATTTTGGCGTGTGAAAATGGAGCTTCCTGCACCCGGAGAGCACGTCTTCGCCGTGGAGAGCATCGAGAAGAAGCGCATCCGTAAGGTACGTGCGCGTTTTGCTCACTGCTCGTGCGTTCAGCTTTATGTGTGTGTTTTATTGCTAGAGTTTTGATGATGTTTCCCATACAGTGAAACCTTCAACCGATGCGTGTTTTTGTTGCTCCTTTCAGGGACGGAATGAATACTTGGTCAAGTGGAGAGGCTGGTCACCCAAGTGCGTATTCCTAAAATGACCTGTTTCTATGGGATGCGCGCGCCTGTGTATGTTTGTGTGTGTGTTATAGAGGAAGGAGGAGATGAAGCAGCAGAACTTCATCCCGCGCGGTGCTGACGTTGCCTTGTGTTTGACCGAAGCGTAAAACTTCACCTGCAAAGCAAAGCAAAGCAAAGCGAAATAAACGCGTGATCGCGCGTTTGCACTGGTCGCGTGCGACAGCTTTCGTGCCCCGATGCATTTATGCAAAATACGACTGTCTGCTGCAAATGGCATCAGTGCAGACACTGTCAGTTGTTGCCGTGGCTGCGACGCACGAGGAAATCGCGTCGATCCACGCTCAGCTTTACAAACTCGTGGACTGAACCTTTAGCTGTAAACATGTTTTTTAAGCAACACATTTCCTGCTCATGACCTCGTAAACAGGTTATTTGTGTCTGACATTTCCGTGAGAACTCCAAACGTCCATTTTTATGACTCGATTTAGTCCTAACGCTACACGTGCATTTTATTGCAGTTAATCATGCACTTGTCACGTGCACCGTGCGTCCGAGCTGCAGGAGTGTCCCGTTAAGCCCGCCGGCCACGTTAGAGCGTATTCACGTGCTCTCCCTCCCCTAATTCCCGCTGCTTATCTCGTTACAGGTACAACACGTGGGAACCTGAGGAAAACATTTTGGACCCGCGCCTGCTCGTGGCCTTCCAGAACAGGTGAGCGGAACGAAGCAGGTGTTCACGACTTCTAGGTTGCCAGATTCAGGCGATTTGTTATGCAACCACTCTCCTGGTGGTTAAGGACCGAATGTGATTTGAGGCTTAAAGCAAACTGATTACATTTCATCCTCACTCAATCCAGTTCAAATTTCAATAGGACAGGGTGTGAATTGGAAACCAATCCTGGGCAGGGCATCAGTCCATTGCATGGCACATGCACATATAATACCCAACAGGACACATTAGAGATGCCAGCTGATCTGGTGCATGTGGAAGGCAACTGGATTACCTGGAGGAAACAGTGAGAAACTCCACACAGGTCGAGGCTCATTACTTTGGAGCTTTTGCCAAAGATTGCTCTGCCCTTGAGCAAGTACAGATCCAGCTGAAGAAATGCCAGCTTATGATAAAGTACTCATATTACCACAGGCTATTTCAGCGAAGCCCAAAAACCTGAGGGCAAACCTCATCCTAAATTAAATTGTAATATACTTTTAAAGAATATTTTGCATAAAGGTAATAACCCTGACCAACTGAGATCTTATTCAGAGCAACATCTTGTTTTAACCACATTTCTGTGAACTTTATATTTTAAATCAGAATTTGGACTTTTACGAGGATTGCTACGTAAATATTACTCAAATATCATTGTATGGTACAATATCTTTGCCTTTTCCTCCAAAATCCAGTATTATATGAATATGTAGGACCTGCCAGCACAGCGTGTGTCCAGTGCAATCTGGCAACCCGTCCAGCTGCCCTGGTTTGGTAAACAGGGAGGATGGAGGAATATTTTTACAGCCATCACACTTTCTTCTCTCCTGTCCTTCTGTCTTGCTTAGTCCTTCACTCGCTCCATGGGATGGAGTGATAAAGAGGGGTGCGCCGAATTGTCTGGGCAATGACCAAATTCAATCAGAGGGAGGTTCACCTGGACATATGGCGAGAAAAGTAGAATCAGATCTCACATAACAGTGTTACATCGAATCAGGTCTTCCATACGAACCACTTACAGCTGGGCCTGATTGGATTAACTCTGGCCACTCGCAGACACGGCTCTTATCTCCCGGTTCGTGAGATGAGTACTCAGTTTTACAGGGACACGATTCAGACTTATAGACGTGCTCATGCCATGACAAGGAAGGCATTTCTGAGATTCCTTATAAGAGAAGTCATTTTTAATGATGCAAAGCTGTGTGAAGGCTAGAACTGCACATAAAAAACTTCCCATCATTTGTGAGTCCCTGATCATAATGGTTCTGCTCTCTGTTTGGGAAGGTAAGGCATTCTGTATCAGCTATCGATTAGGGCATATCGGGGGAAGTTTCTTTCAAGCATGAACCCAATGAGACATGATATAGACAAAAGTTTGTGGACATCTCAAAAAGTGACATCCAAAACATGCTGTTAGTATGGAGTTTGCCCCTGAACTTTGCAGCTACAACAACCTTTGCTCTTCTAAAATGGCTTTCCATCAGGTTTTGGAACATGACTGTGAGGTCGACTTCTGATTAGACGTTAACCCCTGGCTCACATTTGGCATTCCAGTGCGTGTCATTTTGACACTTTCATTTGGCATTTTCAGGTTGTCTGATTGGTCTGAGTTGGGGTAAAGGTTCTGTGCAAACCAGATAAGCTCTCGTGGACTTTTTTTTAAGGCCAGCAGGGACATTACCTAAAGTCATTTAGAAATGTACTCTTTATATTATGAACGTGTTAGAAGTGTGTTGCTGAAAAGCAGAGCTCATTATTGAGAAGGGGTGTCCACAAACCCCACAAACCCCCCCAGTTTGCCCATCATAGCAAGATATAGCAAGCAATGGAAGCTTATATCCAGTTTAGCATCACCACATGCCTAAGTCACTGAAGACTTGGCTCAGAAACATTTGGCTGAGTAATACAATTTGAACAATAATCCAGGCTTTATTCTTCTATAAAAAAAAAACAAATTTGAGCAAGACTGTCATTTAAATCCAGTGGGTTCATTTGATCAGAAATATTCCTAATGCCGATTAACAGAAACAGCTGTGTACATACAAACAGGTGACACAATTCAAAGCAAACGTTGTGTATTTTCCATCAGGGACAAATAAGGGTTTTTTTCCGTGTCGCCACATGCATTAGTGACACTCCGCCCTGCCTCCCTAAAACATCCCGGGCATTTGCAGAGGCTCCTGGGCCTTTAACTGGCAACTGTTTACACCATTAGGCGATGGGGGAATTCTGCTGTGAATAATTGCACGCCTCCCCCGGGTGTGTGAGGTTTCACTGTCGTCTAATTAGCTTTTTTGGAAGGGGAGAGAGACAGAGAGAGTGTTTCATTCGGTCATATGATGGCATTCCTTCATTTTCAGGCAGACTTGTAGAAAGGTCAAGTGTAAGAAAGGCAATGGCATCTGCACGTTGTTTGTGTTTTTGTTTTTGTAAAATGCAAGGTATGTCCATCTGGAGTGCACACAGCAGGGCTTTTCAACCGCCATATAATCAGAAACAGCTCTGCCTTCATCACTTATAATTGAGTAAATTATGTTATATGGATGTTTTGACCGACAGTGCCTGGGTGCTGAGTGCGTTAGAGGCGCTCCAGCCGGTCTTAATAACGTTTAATAGTTAAATCGTGCACATTCATTTATTCTGGTGTTTTCTATAGACCCATTAAGAGCACTGTTGATGGATGGACTGATCCTTTATTTCTGATAGGAGGGTGTTGAGGAAACGTTTTGAAGCAGATGATGGTGACGATTCTTCTCTAAAATTTTCTGAATGACCACATAAACAAGAACATCCATTCTGTCCATTTTTATTATTAAATGTGAAAACATTATCATAAGATTTCAAACCTCACACAAAAACTACTCAAAACGATGCTCACTAAGGAAAGCGATGCACCCGCACAATCTTAAGGTCGGACTATTCAGAAATAAAAAGTTTTTCCCTGTCAGCCAATCAGAGTGCGTATTTTATTTAGGCATGTAGAGTAAGGACTGATGTTTTCTGTTTGAATGGATGGTAGATACAGATCGGACTCGAGTACTACGACACTACCTAATATCTGTTTGCATGTCCACTTAAAAGGGGGTTGTGTCTTCGCAGGGAGCGTGAAGAGCAGTTGATGGGTTACCGCAAGAGAGGCCCGAAACCAAAGCACCTCCTGACACAGGTGAGAACTGACCACTCGACCTGCGGTTCTCACACAAATCGTCTTGTTTTTCTTTTTCTTCCGTTCGGGTGGCCAGAGCTTTTGCAATGCAAATGGTTGGGGAAATTTCTCGATATAGTTTAAGCAGCTCAGGCTGGCTCTGATTTTGCTCGACACGGGAGTACAGTGTGCTTGTCCAGGGAATTGGGATTTGCATTCGAATATTGCATGCAGGTAAAAGGGTAAATGATTTCTGCATTATTTATATGGCAGTATCGATTACAGTGTGCAGCATTCTTCTCGTTTACACATTATTGGTCTACTTAAAGATTTAAAGGCTGTTTAATCCAGAAGGAGCTGTTATTTTTGGAAGAACTTCCAAGAGCATTGCTATATAGAGATACAATAAAGATAAGGCTGAGCAGCTGAGGAGCCTAACAGGTCAGATTTGAACTTCTGATTAGTAATACATCACCAGATCAATGACGCAGCCTGTGTGCAATGGTTTTAAGTACCGTGGTCATGGCGGACCGTCTATATGAAATGATTTCACTTCTATAATACCCTTAGTTTGTCTGTTTTTGAATCTGCCAGGTGCCGTCATTTGTGCAGAGATCCAGCGTCCTCTCAGGCCTACAGGAAACATCTCAGGACCCCGCCATCTTCATCAAACCAGCCATGAAGCAATACGAGTTGAACAGCAGGAAGCAGCATCTGTACCTGCCGCTCTACAGAGACAGCCTGGACCACCCTCTGTCCAATGGGCACAAGAAGCACTACTACCAGCTGAACGGCAAAGAGCGCCACCGTTACCACCCAGACGCCAAGCTGTACCAGAGCCGGAAGGAAGCTGGCACACCTGAGAGCGGGGAACAGGGGCAGAACAAAGACTCCGAATGTATCCGCAAGATGAGAAACCTCAGCGTGGAGCTGAAAAAGCTTCCTGGTGGAGACAGAGAGGGCACGGCGCCAACCGGTGAATTAAGCAGCAAGCTGAAGATCGTGAAGAACAAGGACAACGACGGGCGGATCGTCATCGTCATGAGCAAGTACATGGAGAGCGGGAAGGGCGGCCTGAACGAGACAGACAGAACAAATGGCACCGCGGAGAAAAACAAACACGCCAAGAACAGCCCTGATAATGGACCTAAGAACGGACAAATCCATCCGGCCGCGGATCGCTCGGTCATGCCAGTTAAGGACATGGTTCCAAATGACTACCAGAATGGACAGGCGCCTAATGATCGACCTTTGCAGCTGTCGATCCCAAAGCATCAGCAGATTGGTTGCCAAAAACGGAGACACTCCGAACCGGTGAGCAACCACGTGCAGTCGAAACATTTTTTGAGCCATCGGAGTATAAGCACACCTGACCCGGGAACGACACAATGTGAAAGCAACGTAGCTGGACACCAGAGCTCCAGATTTGAACTGCAGGACGAACCCATGGATCTGAGCTTCTCTAGCACTCGCTGTCGGACAGACGGAAAATCTAAACCAGCTGAGAAAGACACCCTGGCTCCCCTGGAACCGGAACCGGCAAAGAGCTTTACGCCTTTTCTGGGGAATATAATAATCACGGACGTGACGGCCAACTGCCTCACTGTGACTTTCAAGGAATATGTGACTGCCTAGTGATTAAAAGGACAGTCCGTTTGTAAATCTGTACAAATGTAAAGACTTTTCGGAATGTCCTAATACAAAGTGCAGGGTTCGATCGAGCGGGATGGTGACAGCACTGTTCTCAAGTACACTGTTTTTTTATTTTTCATTCGGAAAAAACTCACTTAAGCGTAGTTGTGCACTTAGGCAATCAGAGAAAGCCTTAAAGGGAAAGCCCACCCTGATATACTCTCATGAGCACACTAAAACTGGGTAGGGCCTCACCGTTGTGGCCCATCTGCCTCAAGGTTCAACGTGCTGTTTACATTTACAGAAGTTAGCAGACGCCCTTATCCAGAGTGACTTACAATTGGTACAGTCTAACAATCCAAGCAATTGTGTGTTAAGGGTCTTGCTCAAGCTTGGCAGAGGTGGGATTTGAACCCTGGACCTTTTGGTCCTTAGTCCAGTACCTTACCCGCTAGGCCACCACAGTGCTGTTCCTTCTGAGATGCTTTTCTGCTCACCAGTCAAAATCATTGAGATAACATTCTTCCTTTGCATGCATGAGTAAGTTTATGCGTTCCTAATAAAGTGCTCGGTGAGTTTACATGTGCATGTACAGCAGGCCGGTCTCCTCTCCCTCAGATATGGAAAATTGTGTTTGGGTGTGACCCACAAAAGAAGGCACCAGTGAAACTCCCTTATAATAAGCTAACGTCCCTTTTCAGATGGTTGCACCACCCGAATCTCCCAACCCTAATTTGTCAAAGAAATGTACAGTAAGTCCGCCGGATGCAAACCAGTTCCATTCCGAGAGTGGGTTCTCACATCCAAAAGTTCACACGTCCGACATATTTAGCCTAAGCATCCGGCTCTCGAACCTCCAACACCTTTCTTTCATTTTAGTGTCTGTGGCTCACCAGTGAGATCATCACTGCTTTTGCTCTTAACACCAGACATCCTGGGTTTAAAATAGCGCAATATTTCCAGAAAAAGGAGGCATGTCACTTATCACTTACGTAATCACTTTGCTTAAGCCTGCACGTTACTGAGACCAAGTAAACAACAACGTTCAGATACATTCACAGTGTTTAGCAGACACCCTTATCCAGAGAGACTTACAGAAGGGCTTTGGATTCTTCCTAGTACACAAAGCCTCATGTTAGTACAAGTAAGCAATAGCTCAAGAACACAATCCAACCAGAACCTGCTAGGATCTGATGTAGATAAATCATAGGGAATTTTGCACTTTATCATATAGGTAAGTGCCAGAGAAGCAAACTGAACTTCCACCACAGTTGGTTTGGATTGTCGTCTTCAAAAGTTTTAGTTGAAGGTTCGCATCTAAGGGATTTCGATCAAATACATTGTTGAAATACAACAAGGACTCAAATATCCAGCATGCATTGCAGTGCTACAACACATGTAAGACGGATCAGTTTTTACCTCATTTTGTAGACGTACCGATTTATTTTAGTTCTTTCCATGTTTTAGCCCCATTTTTCACGGTCAGGATTAGGGGTGGTCGATATGGTCAAAATATTATATCACGATAATTAAAGACATTTCCACGATACACGATATTTATCACCATACGTGAGATCGTGGACAAAATGCATCAGTAGTTCTTAAAAACTACTATTAAAAATGATCCCATACTTAGTACAGTGATTTATATTCATATAATCAGGACTAATTAACACTGTTTATCATGAAGCATGCAGCAAGCTTTAAGCACTGATGATATGCTCAGAAAAGCCATAAAATAATGTCATATTGCCCACACCTGTCAATCACAGGGCTTGCTGATGATCCCATATCCGACCTCACTCCCTCAGACACAGCCAAATACGTCCGGCCGTGATGCCCAACCCGACCAAAACACACAACCAGGTCTCAAACCCCTGTGAATGAAACCACTGCACCACCTGAACTGTTGTACTGGATGAAACTGATGACCACACCCTTCCCCATCAAAGCTCTCTGTGTAAACAGACAGGATGTACCAATGGACACGTCTTGAGTGTTGCTGAATGGCATGGTGGGTAATTACTCAATGGAAGCCGGTAATGATCATTAGTAATTCTGGTTATTTATTCAGGGTGGGTTTTCCTTTAAGTGTTCCATCGACCGGTGAAAACAGAGAGGAAATGAAGCTCATTGCACTTTCAGTTCCTGCTGAAATGAACTAGTTAGCTTTACCGCTAGCTGAACCGGCTGCTGATGTTTTATTTACTTCCTAAGCACTCTCCAGGACAAACGGATAATCGACCGAAGCTTTGATTGTTATCATCATGCTGTTGTAATCAAAGATTTGGCCACAATGATCACTTTCCTTATCATCCCCAGCTCAGTTCATTCTGGATTAGTCATGTGCTGATGTTCAGTCCTGATAACCGACCCATTGTTTAGTGACATTGTACATAACAATGATAATGAAATCCAGCTTTATTTTTGAAAGATTTCTGCAGAAAAACCACACAGAATCCTGTACATGTGAGAACATCATTCTGTATTGTGATCCGTCAAGCAAAGACGAATGGACTAACAAAATCCAGCATGCAGTGGCTCAGGGGTGTTTTTGTGATGAGGTCAAAATGACTTGAAAAGTACAAACTGTAGCATTTTGAACATGGATACGTACGCCGGCTGTTTCTCTAGGTCGAACTAGGTCACCCCACTGACCCATAAACTAGAAAACTCTAGGTGTAAACAGTGCTCCTGACAAGATCAAGCAGTTTGTAGTTTTCTTATATTTGTACTCAGCACAGTCAAGCCTTATTTTCTGAAAGCACAACGTACAATAAAATAAATGGTGTCCTGGTTGGCAAAACGCCTCGCCTGCTTAATCCAGTTCTTGTCTAGCTTGTGTTTGCTTGGTCCTGTTCGCATTTGTATCAGCTGTAATGTTGTTATGTCATTACACCTCTGAGTGGCTTCACTAAATAAAACCTGTTTTATTTGTGGCTCAAAAACAAAACTAATCCAAAAGCTATGCCTTGATTCCTCCAAGTCAAGTCAAATTTATTTATATAGTGCGTTTTTATGTAGTGCTAGGAGCATTGCCTCAATGCAGGTTCAGAAGTGTCTCTTATCTATGGCCGATCCTAAAATGAGCAAACCTAGGGTGACAGTGGCAAGGAAAAACTCCCTAAACATTATAAGGAAGGAAACTTGGCTCAAAAAGGAACTCCAATTCCTTGGGAAAACCCTGATGTTATACGTAGGAATTAAACTAAGTGACCTAATTACTAAGTTTAAATAAACAGAAGCTAAATATTAACAAAAGTCTTAGTACAAGTCAATTCCCCTATCATCGAGTCGGTTATTCAATATTCAGTCACAATATTAATTTACATTTACAGCCTATCCATGGCAGCAATGGCGTCACTATTCCTTAAAGCACCAGATGCTGGGATGAACTAAAGTGGCTCAGACGTTAGGGCGCTCCCAAAGCTGAGCCTCTGTGGTTCGATCCCCGTGTCTGGTGAGGAGGAGTCTCTCGGTTATGAAGCTGCAGTCAGAGTTACTGATGCCTTAAGGTCAGGATGCGCTTTGGTTTGGGTCTGTGTGTGGATCGTAGCTCCGATATCGAATTGGGTGGGTTACGAGGGGTCCCCGGGACGGGAGCTGGGTCTGCGCTTGTCACCAGACCATTGGTATAGACGATACAGTTTGCTTGTGTTGGGCAATGGTGGCACAGTGGCAAAGGTGTTGGACTGTTGATCAGAAGAATCAGTGTGGAAAAGGTTTTTTAGAAAATATTTTGGTCTCTTGTGGAATCAGTGTCCTAATATAAACTGACCGTTAAAAGCAAAGATTGAATTCATTATTAGAAAAGTTCAGTTTTTCACAGAGGTGCTTGAGCTGTCTGTTAATCTCACACCCCCTTTGAACACCTCTACAGTAATGTCTCAGTGTCGGTGAATATCAGCATGTGACCAATCTGCGTATGATTGTTTCTCTTGGCTGCTATGAAGCTAAACCTAAACATTCAGAAGCACTTAGGGGTGTAACGGTAACATAATGACCTGTCTTTTGTAAAGTTGCTTATACAGACGTGTTGATCAGCACAATAAAAGCTTATTTTTGAGTGATGATGCATTCCGTATGTGCACTGTGTTGGGTTCGAGTGTGTGTGAGGAGTGAAAGCTCAGGAGTGTGTGTGATGCACGGGTAATTGTGCAGCGTGTTGGCATGAGTGTGCACTTTGCACTGTCTCCTGAATGTGATCCGATATAACAGAGCAATGTTTAAGCCTTTATCACACCTGATTTTTATCTCAAATGTGAGCAAACAGTACCAGGTTTGGTTTAATATGAAAGGTGCAAGTTCCTCTATCAATATTTCAGAACCAGTATTAAAGGAACGTACTCAGGCTTGGCTCAGGACCTGAAGGCACATGCTGGTTAGTTACCCACAACATCACACACACACACACACACACACACACACACACACACACACACAGTCTCACTTATGTGGTTTCAAATGTAGGTTAAAAGTGAGTTAAACATGGGCAAAGGAAGCAGCAGCCACAGTTGCAGAAACAATTTTAGCCTATGTACTGTTAACACTGTGCACTGTGAAAGAAATAATTAGTGCTCAGAGTGTTTATATTAAATTGCATTGCATTATGGGAAGATTAACCATGGCAACAGAAGTCAGAAGTAACTTTGGGTCTCTCACGGTTCCACCAGCCTGAGCTTCAACTTCAGCCAGTTAGTTACAAAAACAAATTAACTTAATATTATTTTGTTAATGATGTGCTTAATGTCAATAATCTTCATTAACCATTTTATCCCAAATAAGTCAAACAAAATGGAATAGAATAGAATAGAATAGAATAGGTATTAATATACTAGAATATACTAGAATAAAATAGAGTAGAATAGAACATGCTAGAATAGGCTACAATAGAATAGAATAGAATAGAATAGAATAGGTATCAATGTAATAGCACAGAATAACCAAGAAGGTTCTAGAATAGAATGCATATTAATAGAATGGAATAGAATATGATATTCTAAAATAGGTATTAATACAATAGTATTCTATGTATTAGTATACTAGAATAGAACATACTAGAATATTCTAAAATAGAATATGTATTAATACAGTAGAATAGAATAAATTAGAATGTTCTGGAATAGCATGTGTTTTAATGTAGTAGAATGGAATGTAATAAAATATTCTAGAATGGGTATTGATATACTAGTATTCTACAATAGAACAGAATAGGTATTGATATACTAATAGAATATTCTAGAATAGGCATTGATATACTAGTATTCTAGAATAGAACAGTATAGGTATTAATAAACTAAAACAAAATAATCAAGAATGTTCTAGAATAATAATTAATATATTAGAATGGAATAGAATACAATACTCTAGAATTGGTATTAATATACTAGTATTGAACAGACTAGAATATTCTAGAATAGAATGTGTATTAATTTACTACAGTGGAATAGAATATCATATTCTAGAATACGTATTCATATAATATTATTCTAGAACAGAACAGAACATAGTAGAATAGAACATACTAGAATAAAATGTGTATTAATATAGTAGAATAGAACAAATTAGAATGTTTTAGTATAGAATGTGTATTAATGTACTAGAACAGAACATAATAGAATATTATAGAATAGATATTGATATACTAGTATTCTAGAATAGAATAGAATAGGTATTAATAAACTAGAATAGAATAACCAAGAATGTTCTAGAATAGAATATGTATGAATATACTAGAATGGAATAGAATATAATATTCTATAATCGATATTAATATACTAGAATAGAACAGACTGGAATATTCTGGAATAGAATGTGTATTAATTTACTACAGTGGAATAGAATATCATATTCTAGAATACGTATTAATATAATTTTATTCTGGAATAGAATAGAACATAGTAGAATAGAATGTGTATTAATATAGAAAATTAGAACAAATTAGAATGTTCTAGAATAGAATGTGTATTAATGTACTAGAACAGAACATAATAGAATATTCTAGAATAGATATTGATATACTAGTATTCTAGAATAGAATAGAATAGAATAGAATAGAATAGAATAGGTATTAATAAACTAGAACAGAATAACCAAGAATGTTCTAGAATAAAATATGTATTAATATACTAGAATGGAATATAATATAATATTCTATAATCGGTATTAATATACTAGAATAGAACAGACTAGAATATTCTGGAATAGAATGTGTATTAATTTACTACAGTGGAATATAATATCATATTCTAGAATACGTATTAATATAATATTATTCTAGAACAGAACAGAACATTCTTGAACAGAACATATTAGAATAGAATAGAATAGAATAGAATAGATTTATGTTGAGAGGAGCCAGATGAGGTGGTTACGGACACTTCCTGGACACCTCCCGCTGGAGTTATATCAGGCACGGCCTACTGGGGAAAGGCCCTCCCGGGGCCAGGACCCGCTAGAGGGGTTATATCTCCCGGCTGGGCTGGGCTGGGCGTGGCCGGGATCCCCCAGGAGGAGCTGGTGGAGGGGCAGAGAGGCCTGGGCTCCTTTGCTTGTTCTGCTGCCACCGAAACTCTGAAATGGAGAAGCAAAGAAGATGGGATGAGAAAGGAAAAGAACAGGGAAGAATTTAATAGGATAGAATAGATTTTCTATACCTGGGCTGTAACGCACTCCTCACACCGCATTCCTCCACATGGTGAAAATCCGTCTCCATGGTAACACCCTTTGTAATGTATTGCAGTATTATTATAGGATGCTTGGGTTTCTATAGGACTGAATTAGCTTTCTATCATTTCTCCCTCTAATTAGGTTCCAGTCTTAATTGAATTCTTGTCTGGTTGGGGCTGCACTCTCATGGAAAACTGCTCTTGATGTTGCACTCGCAGGTTCCGCAGGGGATCTGGAAGGTGTGGCTGAGTTTTAAAGGCACAGCTCATCCTCAGCTCATCATCAGACTGGAACACGTCACTGATCCTGGGAAAGCTGTAATCACACGTATAGAGGTACAGATTAAAAAGGGAAATAGCAATTCTATTACAGCATGAGGACACAGTCTTCATTAAAGCCACGTGTGATTCTTTATCAGTAAGAGAAGCAGACTGGATTTCTTGTTTGTTCCTTTGTTAAAAACAGACTTGAACTCAACTCTGATTAAATTGTTTTAGGGCCTAATTATAGGACACGTGGTGTTTAGGACATCCCTGGTCTCCTTTAATTCATTTACAAAACCCTGTTAAAAGCTCATATTGCTAATTCTAAAACCGGCTGCTTTCTCCATAAAGCAAAAACTAATACTGGATGTGTGAAAGCGCGCGCTTGAAGTTCAGTACCATTAAACGAGTCAGAGCCACGCTGCTTTATAACCAGATGTTTGAGTTCATTTACATTGCATTTCGCAGCAGCGTATTTCGCTATAAGATGAAAGAGCCTGACACGGTTTTATGAGCGTTTCTGAGTTTCTCTTGTCGCGTTCTGGCACCAGATTGATTCCTCCTGCAGGATGTTTTGCTCCAGAACACTTTCTATAGCGCTTCATAAACTGGTTGATTATATGTGATTATGTGTTATTTATTCAGGCCACAGCTCCATAATTGCACCCTAAAACACCCAGGCAATACACAGCCGCATGGCTTTAATCATTGTGTTTGAAAAGCTGCTGGAACCGGTTCTTTATCCTAACTCGTTTTGTGAAAGTAAACGAGCAAAACAGACCCAACTTTATTGTACTGAATTATCGGAATAAACAATCTGATTTGGCAAAACCTCTGGTAATTAGGCTATCAGAGTGCGAAAGTCGAAATGCAAGCTCTCTGGGATAATTATCCACGATTTCCTGTTTGCTTATTTTTAATTAGAATTAGAAGCTCGACAGAGTTCATTTCTGGACCTCCATCATGCAGAATAATGACTAAATGATTTAACATGCCCTGGCCAAGATGAGGGCAAATTCTGCATTTGGAAAAGCATTAAATACCTAAATGTTGAGTGCACAGTAAAAAAAAGCATAGATTGAAAAGCATTTTTATTTTATTAAGCAACAACATTTGACACTAAAATACTAATTAGATCCTAAGCAGTGTCTTTGTTCTCAGTGTAAATTCGTATCAAGGTGTAAGGTTTTATAAACATGGTTCTACTGAGTTCAATGCAAACAATATTTAGAACTAATTTATATAATAATATAATAATAATAATACAATAATAATAATTTATCACAGCACCACAAAGATCACTGGGGTCACTTTATAAAGAAGAGGTTTGAGGAAAACTATAAAACTTGTCTGCATGTTTCATTTTCCAACGTCCACATCTTCTGCCACAAATGTGTGCCAAACTACTTCTGATTTCATTTTGTGTTAATTAAATGTTTTGGGCTTATTTATCTGTAAAAAAAAATATTTGGATGGCTGCACCCTTTGAGATTTGAATTCTATAAAGTCTAACGCCTTTGGTGGCTTGCTGGAAGTTGGAGGTTTAACCACGTAAGGAGCGTTGTGCAATAACTACTGTAATATGATGGAAATATGTCATGAGGTTATGGCACAGAGAGAGCCAGAGCTCTCATAAATCCTATAAACGTGTACACGATACAGAAATTTAGATTTTAATGAATTTCTCAAGCCAAAGTGCAAAAACCTATGTTAAACGCAAACTCATTAAAGCCTGTCTAGATCAGAATCAATATTGATCAGTGCAGGTCTACAGAAATGGGCTTTTTCTTAAAAACACAATTTTCCCATTGATTGCTGCTATAGTTCCACGTGCTCATGTATTTGCTGGTTATATATAGCCAGGCCTAGGTATAGGGTGATCATTTTATTTGTATAAAAAATGACTTAATACAAAGAGAACGTGCTGCAAAGCTTCCCGGAGACGAAACCACAAGCAGAATGTGTATTTGCGCGCGCGCGTGTGTGTGTGTGTGTGTGAACGGAAATGGGCGATCTGTCACATATATTCACACCAGAAGAAGTTGAAACATAACACAAAACCCGCAGTGCTAAATCCGTAGAGCTAAAGGGTGTGTGTGTGTGTGTGTGTGTGTACCTGCAGTACAAAGCATTAACTGACGCTTAACTCACCACAGTCAATGTTACCTAAATAATATAGGCCTACAATAAATAAATAATAATAATAAATAAACAATAAACTCTAGGTTAGTGTTTGGCGTTGACAACAAAAAATATGGGCTGAAAACACCCCAGATGTCAATGGATCCAAATATAGCCTTGTTTTTCAGGGTTTCTAATCCATATCTGCACTATGCAAATATGCCAGATCTAGTGCAGGTCTGCTTGGCAATTTGTTCATTATTCTGTAAAATAAAAATAAAAATAAATTCCAAATGCAAACTGACCGATCGTGTACTGATGTAACACTAACATGGATCTGTGCTGAATATGGCAGCCTTACAGCTCCTGTAGAAACCTGGATATGAAGGAGCCTGATCAGGTGAACGTGTTTCTTTCCTTCGCTCGTTTGTACATGTATTTGGTGTAACTGCGGTCCTCTCGCGTGCGCCCTGTCTCTTTAAAGAATTCGGGACTAAAAATAAGCCTCTATAAACAGACACATGACGTGTGTAACCTTCCAGCGAAGCGAACAATCCTGTACCCTTTAATTAGCCCGCAGGATTGTGATGACAATAAAAAAGAAACGGAGATTCAGATGTTTCCTCTAATCATTCATTAGCTCTGTGACCTAGGCTATGCAAAATAATACAAATAATATCTAGACAATGCCCACCCATCCCTCTCGCTACACCTCACAGTTTCTAATCTCATCGATTAATATTTCATATCTGACCTCAGATCTAATCAATAGCCCCAGAACAAAGCCCTGCACCACACAGTGAGGCCGGAGCGGAGCTCATTCTGCTGGCTCCGATCGTTTCCGGTTGCGAGCTGCGAGCACAAGGCTGCTCTGTTGCTAGGTGCGAGCCTGGTTGCCCGGAAACGCGCGCGAACCAATCGTCTCGTTCCAGCTCGATCTCGCGCTCCCACGTGCGAATGTAACCTCTGCTGCAGTGCGACACGCGGGAGGCCAATAGCGCGAGGTTCCATTGACGTCAGACCTCCGGAGCCTCTCACCTGTTCAATAACCGTGCGAGAAAGTAAGCACGCGCCCGAGGGAGGACGTCTTAGTTGTGACGTCATGACATCGGTCTGTTTGTTTGTTTGCTGTCAACAACAGAGGAAGGATTTTAGAAATGCAGCGGGGGCACAAGATCCAACCTCAACAAGAAAGTATTAAACTTTATTAAAAAAAATATCCTGTTAAGAAAAACAAAACAACAATAATAACGATAATAATTAAATAATAATCTAAGAGTAGGCTGCGAATGACAGCAGCAGCAGAAATGTATTATTATTATTATTATTATTATTAATTTAGTTGTTTGTGCTTTTGTGGGTGATTATTAATTGTATATCATTATTTGTATATTATTATTGTTGTTATTATTATTATTATTATTATTATTAGTTTAGTTGTTTGTGCTGTTGTGGGTGATTATTAATTGTATATCATTATTTGTATATTGTTATTATTATTATTATTATTATTATTATTATTTTATTTTATTTTTTTATAACTATAATTTATTTTTAAAAAATGTCAGATGAAAAAAACAGGCTATTTTTAATAATAATAATTATATATATATATATATATATATATATATATATATATATATATATATATATCTGTAAGTAGAATTTATATATATATATATACGTATATACGTATATATATAAAATATTATATATATATATTTACATAAAAATAAAAAAACTTAACTATATATTATAGTTAAGTCTAAAATATAGAATATAGGTTATATCAATAATAACACAATGAAAATGTGATAATACAACAACAATAACACAGGATAAGACTAATAATGTTTGCTAAGGCTGATGCAGTGCTGTTTGTTATTTTCGATTGTTTTAAGCATTTTCGTCAAATATTTAATATT
Organism: Ancistrus triradiatus; assembly: GCA_025084515.1. Classification (NCBI taxonomy): domain Eukaryota; kingdom Metazoa; phylum Chordata; class Actinopteri; order Siluriformes; family Loricariidae; genus Ancistrus; species Ancistrus triradiatus. The sequence continues at coordinate 261,735 of JAJAGP010000042.1, read as the reverse complement.
CTTAAATATTAAATATTCGTATAAGCTTCCTACATAATAATAATAATAATAATAATAATAATAATAATAATAATAATAAATCGTGCTTACAGTTACTGAACTGTTATCTATTTTTATATATTGTATGCTATTTTTTTTTTTTTTACTTATTCATTTGCAGTTCCATAAAAGAGCTAAAAAAGCTCAACAAATCGTGCTGATTCCACTTTATAAACCATTAATAGTGACACTGAATATAATCTTAAGTTCACCTCTCTACTGATCTTTAGCTCCCGCCTACATAAGCATTACTAAACTAAACAAAGACAAGAGATATTAACTGATGAGATTAAATCATTAAATACAACATTTTAATTGAATTTATGCGGATAAAAATCAAGTGTTTGCACCGAAATTCAGAGTCACTTGAGTAATGTCTCCTCCACATTCCCTCTGCTACAGCAACTCCTGTTCAAACAACAATAAACCGTGTTAAATTAACACGAGAAAATGTTATTAAAAAAAAAGAAAGACATGCACATGAAATAAATGAGTTCCGCGGTCACTCTATTGCCTAAGCCCTGTAGTCTCCGGGATAGGTGCCGGATCACCACGGGCCTGCCCAGGACAAGCGGGGATACGGCATGTGGAAAAAACAAATAAAGATCCCGCACACGCTGCACGTGCTCAGATTATTATTGTATTTTATTTAGTCCTTGCTTTGATTGTAGTTAAGGCATGTTAATTTTGACGTAATACAAGATAAAGGTATATAAAAGAATATTAATAATATTGTTACTAATTACAATTATTAGGCCTTCTATAATAACAATTATTATTATTATTATTATTATTATTATTATTATTATTATTATTATTATTATTATTAAATAGATCTGGCTTAAATAAGCGGATATAATTAAGGGAGCTTTGTCCTTTCTCATTAATGTTTTCACACTCTGCAGCTGGATCTCACAGTCCTGTAGTGCTGCAGACATATGGCTACTAACATAATTAATTAATGATTTATTTATTTCTAATACTATCACAGCGCTTTAGCGCCACTAATGGGTAAGAGCAAACGCGATATGAAACCCAACAAGGAAACATGACAGGCAGATTAGGTTTCTTCGAATGTCTAATAATAGTATTTTATTTTTATAGTGACGCAAAGTTTCGATTTCGATTCAGCTTTTCTTCTGCCTGGCCTGCTGTCATATAAATACTAATCAGTTTTGGGTACATGGGCGCTTTTGTGGTAATAATAAACGAGTTTAAATCCGGTTATGTGCCAGTGTTTCTTAAACCTTCTTGGAACATTCCGTTAAATAATCCCTTACACCAAACACAAATGAGGTCGTGTTAAACATTAATTTATCTCTAGGAAAGAGTTCGGGGATCATCGAGATTTATTTAATAGAGTACTGATTAAGGTACGAGTCAGAGATTAACAACATGATGTGATTTTCTTACGTTTTAAATGTGTGTTATTAATGCAGTGGGGCCATCTTAATTATTTATTGCTTCATACAGACTACACATGGACTTATTAAAGTGTGATGTTCTACAAATAACCTGGCTAAATTATTTGATTTTGTATTCTCACTGAAAATATTTAGGTTCATTAATAAATAATAATCTACTAACCATTATCTGGGGTAGTAGGCCAGCAAGGCTATCCAAACACCCACCAAAAAATAAACAACAACAACAGCAAAATGAAAAGCAGTCAGGACAAATGACATGGATTATGATTATTGCATTACTATATCACGCTATTGTAGTTAACAATTAACACGAGCTTCATAAATCCTACATCATGCCCCCTTTACATATTTAGGTCCTTACACAACTTTACACAATTTGCACAGAAGCTGCTATTTAAACTGTTTTTCTCGTGTGTGCACATGAACTCCTGGGCAGAGATGCGATTTGAACTCTAGACCTTCTGGTCCACAGTCCAGTGCCTTCACAGTCCCACAAGCCCCTGCTTTCATACTGGATGTTTCCTGCTCAAAACAGCTAAGACCACCCACCATATGCTGTGTTTTAGTTACAGTATGTTAGTCAAAAAGCTGCACCTGCAAGACCATGTAAGTTCACCAGTTAAACCATCACCAAACCAGCCCTAACCAGGACAAACCGACTTAGAGTAAGGAATGAGGAGGTTGTTTGATCTGGCTCATTCACCACTGATATACTTCAAATTCTGTGTCCAGGGGCCTCATGAAAGGATATTACACTGGACGCCTTAAAATAAAAAAATGTTCTAATACATTTGAGGGCCTCTTTCAATCACAGGTTCTTAGAATTGTCCTTCATACGTCGCCCTGTGTGTCTGTGTTTCCATGCTCAAACCATCACCTGAATTATTTGGCTGAAGATATTTTTGGGGTTGTGCAAATAGCTGGCAGATTTGATCTTCATGCAAATTTGCAGTTCCTTGGTTTGCAGAAAATATGTCGGTTTTGATGCTGGGAATATGTGTTGCTTTCTTTGAAATTTCCATAAAAGAAGTGCATGTATATAAACAGTTTGGGTTTTTTTAGAGCAGAGGCTTTTGAACAGACTGTTTCTAATAATGAACACCAACTGCCAAACAAGGCGGTGTCACGAGCTTGGCATAATGAAATAAGAGTCATTCCACTGAATGGGTGCCAATTGCAACACTGAATCTAACAACACATTTAACTATGCAATGAGTATTGGTCAATCTCAGGCCACTTTATTTTAATTTTACATGGTTTCTCCTATTGCTGTTTATTTGAGTAACAGAACTGAATGGTCAGCACTGAATTACATAAAATGCAAATGTAACCACATTTACCAAAAATGTGTATTTTTTACCACAATCAAATAACACCTCAAAATAATTTCGGTGACAAGATAGTGAGATGAGATTGAGCTTCCCTGTCATAGTAACAAATATACAAGAAAAAATCAGATGATCTGCAGAAGATCCATCTGATCCTGCATCCTATCTGTGGTATGATCCCTCAGAAATGGGAGCACAACAGGACTGATTGAAAACCTGGGGACATGACTAAAATGTTTATTTGTAAGTAAGATATGGTGGATTTCTCATGACACAAATGTGATATGGAGTGACACAACGGTGCAAAAACAGAAGCTTTCTGAAGGGTTTTAATTAGTATTCTTCAATGTAAAATGTAATATCAGAGGCCAGGGACAGCTCACGAATATTTCTCAGTGTTCTAGGTGGTTTATGTTTGAAATGGAATGCCTTACATTTGCAGTTGCATCACTGCTTAATAATAACGTGTTTTTTCGAGTTAATTATATTTATTATCTATTCATGTGACGTCGTTGGGACGGAAAAGGCACCCGTTCTGGGGTTCGGCTCCTAAATGTGCGTTTTGGCCACGTTTCACGAAGAACCAGACAGAGGCTTGGTAACAGCTGAACCAATGAACCGGCTTAAAATGGTACCGTCCGGAGAGAGCGTCATGACGTCTCGCGCTGTGCGCGCACCGGCTGAGTATTATGGGCTGCCTGGAATTCTGCAAGCGTCGCGAGAGAGCTAAGAGCGAGAGAGAAAGAGAGAGAGCGCGAGAGAGAGAGCGCGGACTGGGCTCTCCTCGGCTGGCGCGGCTAAAGCTAACGGTAAACATGGAGCTGTCTGCGGTTGGAGAGCGCGTGTTCGCCGCCGAGTCGATCATCAAACGCAGGATCAGAAGAGTGCGTGTTGCAATTCTCCATTCTCCACGCGCACACGTTACCGCTTTATTTCCTGCATGCATGCATGTGTGTTGTCGGGTTTTATCACAGCCTCGTTCTCCTCCGCCGCCGCCGCTGCTGCTCCTGCTCGTGCTGCCACCGCCTAACCAAAACATTTCTGTGTTTTTTTCTCCTCATATGTCTGATGGCACGCACAGGGTCGGATAGAATATCTGGTGAAATGGAAGGGTTGGTCCGCCAAGTGAGTATCTAATGGCAGACATCACGCTGTTTATGGGCTTGGCTGATTTATGTGTTGGCTGGCTGTCAAACCAGCTTTGATTCAGCTGTAGCGGCGCGTGCACACAACACACACACTGGTTTTACTATCTCTGATGGGTGCTTCTCTGGGCACACTTTGAACCCCAGCGTAGAGGCCGACTCTCAGGGCTGACTCTTGTCCTTCCATTATTTAATTATGTCATGACTTATTTATTTATGCTGTACCCCTTAAGGGGTTAACCCCAGAATCTGGCAAGAAATATGCAAACACATACCTGCGTTGCAGAAGGCGTACCAGATCTGTGCGGGGTTTAAGCTACGCCGATTTGGTCTCATTAATATAGCTCTCTTACAGGTACAGCACGTGGGAGCCTGAAGAAAATATTTTGGACTCGCGCCTCTTCGCAGCTTTTGAAGAAAGGTAAGGAAAGTCAAGAATTCCTACTCGGGTGGGAACATCTCGCTTGTGAAAGTAGGGGTGTGCGATCCAGTTTAAGCTGTACTTATAACTTATTATTCATTATTAGTAATAATGGCGTTACGTTTTATTGACGTTGTTATGGAACCTGAAGGTTTTATAAGCGAGTAATATGGCCCTGTGGTCATGAGGAGGAGAGGGAACAACGCTGGGTTTTACTCAGTCTAGTTCCAAGTGTAAAGAGCAGAGAGGCAGACTGAAAATACAGGAGCTGCTTCATGAGGCGCAGAAGATTGGTCAGGGGGGTTTTGTCAGCGGCGAAAGTTTGCGAAAACAGAACTGAGGATGCATACAATAATGTTGCATGTTCGCCATCCGAAAAATGGCATTTACATTTATACACCAGCTCGAATGAATTTGTCGTCAGATTGAACTGCACAAAAAATGTGTGTAATGGCCTTTAATCCGGAGTGGTGTCACTTCATTTGGTCTCAAGCGGTCGCTGCTCTTTCAGGGAGCGTGAGAGGGAGCTGTTCGGTCCTAAGAAGAGAGGTCCGAAGCTGAAGACTTTCATACTAAAGGTATGGTGCCAGTCAACAAATCAGTTAACCCAAAACTTTTCCCTCATATAGGTCCATAGGTTATATAATTCCATTTGTCTAATGTTTCTTAACATGTCAGTTTGAGTATGAATGCGTTACACCCATATCTATGAACATTTCTATCCATTAACAATACAAACCTCTTTTGAAACGTCATAGGCCCAGGCAAAGGCCAAAGCGAGGTCCTACGAGTTCCGCGGTGAATGTTCACGCAATATCCGCGTCACCTACCCAAGCTCTGAGCACCTGGTGACCCCGAGGGCCAGGGAGGGCCTCCGGACGGTTGTCCCGACCATCTTTCCCCCCAGCACAGTAAACAGGGGTGAAAGCGTACGGCCTATCCTTTCAGAACCTTCCCGAGACCTTCCGTCTCCGAGGCCCATCTCGGATGGGATCGTCCATGTGCCTAAGAAAAGAGGTCGCAAGCCCAAGCTGTGCTTCAGAGAGACCTTTCCGAGTGTGCTGCACTCGCAGAAGAGCAAGACCGACGACTCGATGTCCGGCATCCCGTCCAAAATGGCTCGGCTCGAGCTGGGTGGGGATGACGAGGACGGCTTGCCACCGCACAGGCACCGGAATTCTCCGTTCCACCACAGGACGGTTTCCTCTGGGGACTGGAGGGCGACCAGCGAAGACTGCCGAACGCGAGACAATCTGAGCCACTTGCACCGGAAGCACCTGAAGTTCTTCAAGCATCTCGGGAATCGGGGACAGTTCAAACCGGGAGGCGTGCTCGCCTTCAGACGTCACCATCATCATCGTCAGCCGTCGCTCATCGCCAAGATCCCGATGGCACGGATACTCGGAGAGCCGGAGGAGAAAGAGGAGGAGGACGACGAAGACGGGTGGAGACCCCACCTCGGCAACATGGAGACGGTCACCATCACGGACGTGACCACAAACTTTCTGACCGTCACCATCAAGGAGAGCAGCACAGACCAGGGCTTCTTTAAGGACAAGAGATGATTGGGTCACCGCAGGCTTGTGCAGTATTGAACACACACCACTATTTTTGTTATGGACACTTTTAAATCATTTGGGAGGAGGCACCTGTAAGGTGCATTGCTGTGATCTGGGTCGGAGCGGGGTTAGCCGTTGGCCTCTTTTAAGCCCGACACAAGCGTCTGACTTGACGAATTGAGACTGAGAAATCATTTTAATCTTGGTATCATTTTAAAATGGATACGCACCATCGTGACAGTGATCATTCCTTTGTTTCATACTTGCCTAATCCAGGTCAGGGCCGCGGGAGCTGGGGTTATCCGGCAGCACAACACACAACAAACTGTAGACAGAGCACCAGTCCATCACAAGGCACACACACTCACACTTGGACACTTTCGATTGACGAGTTAACCTAACGCACGTCTTTGGGATGTTGGCGAATGGAGCACTGTCTCAAAAGCCCTAACTGAGCAAGCCTGGGATGACAGTGGCAGGGAAAACTACCGAAATGTGATGAGGAACAAACCCTGGGAGAACCCAGACTCAAAAAGGGACCCAACCCTCCTTGGGTGGCCTTAGAATTTATATATAAGGAGTCCGAGGATCCGGGTCAAACGAAGAACACTTAAATCTAGCACATGCCTCGCAGAGGACTGTTCTGTTCGTAAAATCCTAATTATTTGTCTGTAACGTGTATATAAAGATATGAAGCCTGTGTTTCATTGTCTGTGTTAAACACTGAACTGCAAATCAAAGAGGCGATGGTCGCGGTCGGAGAAGATTTGCATGCACTAGAAGAGGTCCAGCTCTGAGTTGGCGTCGGGTCTGTGTGTCCCCTCTTGTTGTACGAACGATGAAAGTTTTTTTTATCAGAGATTGTATACTAAATGTATAAACTGCTGATGTGTTTTCACCGTCTGGCACATTTATTGCTGTGGAGTTCTGGTGAACTTTTACCTTCCTGCACTCACATGGTGCACGATCTTGCAAAACAACTCATACAATCCTGTAACTTCAATATTCAGTTTCATTCCTAACTAATTAAGATTACTATTATATATAGGTGTTATGTACTATAGTTTATCCACATGTGCAAAAAAAGTGAAACGGTCTGAAGACTTTCCGAAGACAAAAGTCTTAGGCCACCACTAGATTTGTTGTTTTAGCAATGCTGTAATGACCCTATATAACATATTGTCAACAATTGGACCCAAAATCTCAAATTTGGATTATCCATAATCCTCTTTTCCGCTGATCTTCATTCCAATGTTGTGGGCTTTAGCATATTTAGCTACCCTTCCAAAAAGCATTCCTGATCAAGCTTCTTCAGACTGTGCGGGCTCAAATATCTCTATTTTCTGGTTGTATTCTAATAGAGAGAAATAATTATATATGGCCATTATACCACTGGTAAAACAGTGCTATATATTATCTAATGTCATTACATTGCTCAAGAGCTCTACTTCTTATATGCAGTCCTGTTGAATTAGTACCTCAGAGAAATAGAGTCACAATTATTATGCAAATGCAAAGCAAATGTTTAATATTAAAAACACTCCAAAAATCAGTACATAATAATATCTATTTAAAAGGTTACAGTCTATAACTACGATTAATCAGTGTCTGGATATATTAACACTGCAGGATTTCACAGAAAAGTGCATAAGCTCTTATATAATATAAGAATATAGGAATCTAGCTCTATTTCATTTCGGTTCTGTTCCAAATCCATTGCCTTCTTCCTTGTTTCCTCCTTCATCCTGCAGAAACAAGCATCGGTTAAACCATCTCTTAATGTTATTGTAATAAGACAGAGACGATATAATCATCCTGCATTAGGCTACATTAGGACAAAGGGGATTAGAAGAGATATGATTTGTGTCAGTTCGGAAGTACAGTTTGATGTAAATTAATAAATGGGTCGTGGTTCCTGAGTCACACTCCATCCAAAATGTCTAACTGACATTTGCAGAACAAACCTTCTCACAGAAGAGGTGCTGATCCAGAGTCCGATTTTGCCAACAGTATTTTTATGAAACTTGATTCAAGATCAGTACCTTCATTAGTAGAAGTTCTCTTCATTCATTACACGTTTTAACCCTGACTTTTCCTGGTTTTCTCCAGAGAACACTGCACATTCATGTCCTGGATGGTATGTGAACACAGGGTCAGTAGGGGTTGCTGTTTCAGAGTCGGGAGATGAAGCCCCGATCAAACTCACCTCCCTCAGTCCCAGCCAAGCTTGTCACTGTGATGCCCGAAATGGCCAGAAGAACCAGGGTTTCCTGGTGTCAAAGGCTCCCAGAGTGAACAGGAATTATTATTTTACAAAAAGAAATCTTATGTTTTGTTGTCTGAGTTATACTTCAATTCTAAATCACAAAAAAAGAGCTCGGGTGGCACTGTGGCCTAAAACTGTCACAGTGATCCAGTTTCGAGTCCCGATGGTGCCATCTGGCCAGGTTGGCTGTCCCTGGAGGGGAAAATGGGTGAATCATGACCTGGCACTACTACGATTGAATGGTACCCTGTTCAAGGAACCTTGAACAACCTGTGAATTTCAGGGATTGATTCTGGAGCTCAAGACTAAGATCAGCAGCGTATGAAAATAAGAAAAGTTTCAGTTCTAGAATTATAAGATGAACTTGATTTCTAAACCTCTCAGGAAGGGTTGAATTCTAAAACGTGTGGAACCTTTATTTTTGGATTCCCTGGTCATTCAAAATCCTTTTGATTAACCAGAATAAGCTCTTGAGTGAACATAAGCTCTAGCTTTCTCTGGTATTTTCAGATTCAGATAGAAGTGAATCATAATTCTGGGAGGAACTTCAATCCTTAATGGGACTGCATGCAAACAAAGTCAGAGTAAATGGATTTGTGTTCATGAGATCATGTTGTTGTTATTGTTGGTGGTTGTGTGTACCAACATGGAGGCGCTGAGCGGTCAGACGGGGTAGCCATAGTTACGGTTGCAACGCGGGTAACAGTGAGGGTTCAACCAGTTTTCAAGATTTGTCTCACGAGCCCTGAGCTCCAGCTGCTGTAAGTACAACATGTGCTCCTGAAAGGCAAGAGGGAGAGGATGATTGACTTGGTGGATTAATTATTCATTTTAAATGTTTAGTTAGTGCATGGTAGAATATCCTGTATGTCTGGTGGTAGTTAGCATGTGCATGGTGCAGGCTGGCTCTCGTACCCTCATTGGCTCATCAGGATAGCCCGGCTTCTGTCTCTTAGTGCGTAGAAGCTGCTTTGCAAAGCTTTCTTTGATGACAGGATTGGCTTCTAATGGAAACAATCAGATAACTGGTTAAAGTCGGTTTTATCCTCGTCAGTGCTGAGCTGTGTCACCAGAACACCCCATTGAACCCCATTTATCCCGATCAGGGTTGCTGGGTAGGGTCTGGAGCGCAGGTAGAGGTACACCCTGAACAGGGCGCATGTCCCATGGGCTAAATGTATGAGTCATTCTGAATAAGGGCTTCTGCTAAATGAGGAGATGCAAATTGCAACACCAACCTGGGATTCGAACCCAGTCCCTCAGGGGCTGCCATTTCCAGCATCGGGCTCTTACCACAGTGTCACTGCAGCTGAGCGCTGTATTAGTTTTTATATTTGTTTTTCTTTAAATTTAGTTTTCATAAGTTAAGAAGGCAAGATATTGTTTTTTGTTTCAGAAACCAATTAGTTTTAGTTCAGTTTTATTTACCTCTATTCACTTTCTATTCATTTGAAATGCTTTGTGACATGGGTAGGATCACAATTTAATAATGCATACGTTACATAAGATAGGTTTGAGTTTTAACATTAAAAGTAATTTCAGCAGGAACATCCATCATGTGAAAAAGTTTTTTTCTTAGTAATTTTTCATTTAAAATTTTTTATTTCTGTATTAAATGTGTATTTTTCATTATAAATATTTTTCATTTACAGTTAAATACTTTTTATTTATTATTATTAATAATAATAATAATAATAATAATAATAATAATAATAATAATAATAATATCCAATCTAAATAAATCTAGATTAATCTAGATTATGATTAGCCTACAGATAATATTTTATGGTTAGATTTAATTTTTATCATGGTTATGTTTTAAATAAGGATAATACATGAGACTGCAATCCCTGTCAATTTTTTTAAAGTAATTACTAATAATAATTCCCAAGCACTATTTTATTATATGCCCCCTAAAGCAGAACGTTATTAAGGATGAAAACTATGTTGTTATTCCATCAGTTATTCATTCCGAGTGTATTATATTTATTCATGAATGAAAGGTCCATTTCTAACAGAATATAAATAAATATGAAGCTCTCCGCCCCCCTTCACTCCATCTCTCTCTCTGAACACAAAGTGCTCGTTCATACCCCTCTGTCCCCTGGGAGCCCGTTCTGACCTGCAGCCCAAACCAGCCACGTAGCAAGGACTTCACACCTTCAGCTCTTACACAACTCTTACATTTCATATCCATAAACGATTTCCATTCAGCATTAATATGTCATAGAAATGCAGCCTTCAATTATTGTTGATTAAATGTAGAAATTAAACATGCACATGCAGCATTCAATAAAAAGGGACAACTAGGATCGAGTGTACTCTGTAAGTGTTAATACTGTAGAATAAACTAAACTGATCTGAACAGTATTTAGCAACTTAAAGACTGTGTGACTGGTGGAAATGGAAATGCACTTTATTTAGGATAAAGTTTATTATCACTGACTGTTGTATTAAATTATGCTGCGTTTTATTGTAGAACAATCATAGAATTAACAATTGACGTTTAAAGCTAACTAATTATTATATATTTTTTGGTTTTATAGCTTATATATTAAAGAATTACACACGTATGTATTTAAGCACAGATACCAGAAGTGTTTTTCCCTCAGTATCGTAGTTCTTTGATTTCCATTTTAACCCACATCTGTAAGGGTCATGCAAAATCATGGAAAGTAATTCACTAATTTCGTCACGCGGCGTAAACATGATCATACAGCGACATGCAAATAAAAAATGTGAAATAAGCAAACCTGTGCAGAAGGTCAGCATGACCATGCAGAGGAGAACCGCAAGAAGCCTCATGGTGTGGGTTTTGGTGCAGCCCAGCTCAGACTGCACCGATTTACAGCACAGGAATATGAAGTTTAGGGAGCTTACGTCACATGTAACATGATATTAATATAGTATTAGAAACATCTAGTCTTTTGTAAGCATGCTATTCTCAAACGATTGGCTTACTCTGTGCAAAATCAAATTAATGCGTATTGTTTGATTTGGACTTCTGCATATTCGTCTTGCATAATACGTCAATGTTTATCGACTCCGTGTGACATCAGTGATACGCTATGCATGCAACACGAACTATTTACATAACTGCATGCACATACTTTCATTAAATGTCTGTTACATTTAATTGCATTTTAACAACATTGCTTTAATACCCAGATAACGCAAAACAAACTGATTAAATATCCAGGACCCGCTGGAGGGATTAATCACACAACTGGAAACTTGAACAGCTCTGGGGATCTCCCAGGAGGACCTGGAATCTGTCATCTGGAGAAGCTGGTGTAAGGTGAGACCGAGAAATACTCAGGCACTTATAAGTTGCGTTTGCTCCTTAGATAAACTGAGTATGTGGTAGCTAAGAACCCAAGTGTCATACTAATTTCTGGCCACTAGATGGGAGACTTCACATACATAGTCAATAACGAGGTCCATTTTGTGTCCAGTACTATAATATCTCCTTAAAATGAAGTAATAAATGCATTTTAAGTGTAATTCACCTTAGGCATTACAAAGTCATCTATATTTACAAATGTATGCCCCCCCCCCCCCAAAAAAAATCATATGACCCCACAGAAAGTCTGTCTTCTTCTACAATTTCATTGCAATGTGACAATTAAATATTTACCAAAGTGCCTATATGATTCATTTTGGTTGAATTCAATATTTTAGCGAAACAAATAATCAAATATCTCACTGCAGTATCAAGCTGTCCATTCATTAAACTGCCTTTGTAAGTCCCTGAGACAGAGCTAATAGACATTCAGTGAAGCCCCTGTGTCTCTTGCACGATTGTGTATTGGCTGTTTCAATAGAGTGAAAGGACATATACAGTACATGAGCTGCTTTTGCTCACCTAACATTGGCCACTCGTGAGGGTGTTTTTGTTACTGATACTGATTTGTCCATATGTGCTTTAACTTATTTATGTTCGTATTTTATTTATATCACTGTAATCACAATGTGTCACTCCCTCCATGCAGCTTTCTGTCTGCTGCTTGTTATTCACGCCCAATAAGAAGCTTAGTGGGTGCATCTCAAATCGAACCCTGAATAGTGAACTACATTGACCAGGACATTTGATCCAGAGTGGAAATGCTTTAACATTTACAGCGACTTACAACTGATACAGTTTTACAAAGTAAAACCCAAGACCTTGTGAGTTACAGACCTTACTCAAGGACCCAACAATGGTGGTTTGGCAGTGCTGGAGTTTGTAGCCTTAACGTTCTGTGATTAAGTCCAGTTTCTTAACCCTGAACGTCCCGGGCTCAACTCCGTCATCCCCAGTTCAATCCCAACGTTGGATTTCACCTGTGTGGAGTTTGCATGTCCTCCCAGTGTCCATGTTTCCTCCCTCAGTCCAAAGACATGCTTTAGGTTCATTGATTATGCTAAATTAGCCCCAATCTGAGCATATATAACTTTGTGTCTGTCACTGAATAGCCATTGATGCTGAAAAGTGATGCTAAATAAACAAACAAACATATGCAAGCTGTACCATGCATTTCCATGTTATATTTTTTTATTACATCTTATAATCCAAGCGATTGAGGGTTAAGGGATTTGCTGAAGGACCAACATTGGCTGCCTGGCTGAGATGGGATTTGAACCCAGGACCTTCTGGTGCACATTCTAGAACCTAATATCTTTATATATTATCTAATTTCTGTGCATTTTGACACATTATTTTTGCATTTCATTAATTGCAAACTCTGCGTAGATGGGTTGACTGACATGCTGCAGATATACTGTGTTAAAAGTCGATATGTTTTGTATTTATTTACTTACAGACCGTATATTTTATGGTAAGGCCAGTATTGAGATGATCGGATGTAAATCGTAGGACTACTTCGAAAAGCGTTTGGCATCCCTAGTTTAATGTCCATGTGAAATGATCTTGATCGATATATTTTATTCTGTTGCAGTTGATGTTTTGTCCTCCAGTCTGTAACTTTATATAGCTATAGCTAAAAGGTACAAAAGAGGAGCTCTATTACCTAACTCGTGCCCTAGGTAGTGAGCTTAGTTCAATTTGACACGCATCCCCAGTGTGCGTCATTACTTCCGTTTCTGTGAGCTGCTAAAGGAAGGAAGGAACGAGCAGAGTGTGGCTAATGTGAAACTGTTTTTATCATCAGGTTACTTTATCGTTCACTTTCGTATCCGGCCCGGCAGTTGGTCGTTAATGCGCATGATCTTTAGCTGGAGTTTAGGGAGGTCGCACTGAATTAAAGATCAGCCACAACAGCTCACTGACAGGGTTTGATTCGATACCCTGTAAATGCCCGGTGCGGGTGCTGTAACGCGCGCTCGTGTCGGTTTGAACACCGAAGCATGCCACGGGCACTGATCTGATTCGAACCGGCAGTATGGATGGTGACAGGAGCGCGCGCGGGGAGTGGACCCCGGTGTTAATGTGGACGGGTCTGGCTGTGCTGGTCCCGGTACTCATCACGCTGTGGTGCGGGCTGCGGCGGGCAGAGCGCGCGTTACGCCTCAGACACCTGTGCCGCACGAGCCGGCACACCTGGCGCTACACGGACCTGTTCGGCAAGCCCACCTACTGCTGCTCGTGCACGCTGCCCGTGCTGCACGGCGCCTTCTGCGACTGCTGCGGCTTGTGCGTGCACGAGCGGTGCGCACGACCCACCGAACGAACCCACGCCTGCAAGGAGATCGCGGCCCCTGCTGACCCGGACGGGGTTTTCAGGCACCGGTGGGTTCGAGGGAACGTTCCTCTGGCGAGCTACTGCACCTTGTGCACGCAGCAGTGCGGCATTCAGCCCCGGCTGTGCGACTACAGGTGAGATTAAAGGTGCAGTCCGTGGCTTTTTGAAGGTCTTGGGATAAGGGAGTCATTATTTACATCACAGTAAAGCTGGTCAGAAAAAAAGCTTCTAAAGTTCCCCCTGCGCTTGCGTAGGTGTGTGTGTGCGCCATGCAATGGATTGGCACCATGTCCGGGTTTGTTCCCACCTTGTGGCCTGTGCTGCCGGTTAGGCCCTGGCTGCCCACGACCCTGAACTTGATTAAGCTTAGAAATGATAGGAATTAAGAACAATATAAAACAGCATATGCAGCACTGTGCAAAAGTCTTAGACCACCGCTAGATTAGATATACCATTATTTTAGCAACGTTATAATAACCATATATAAATATTTCTCGGTCTTTTTATTAGAGTACAACCAGAAGATACAGGAAACGTGTATGTAGTATTAAAAACCACAAAATCAGGAAAAAACACATTCTTTAGGCTACAGTGGTATGTATTTAGTGTGATCTCCCCTTACACTCGAGAAACAGCAGCATCTGGGAGATTCATCGGGATGCCAAGTAGATCCTTCGAAAGTCTGAAGAATCAAGCAGAAGCAGCTAAGGAACCACTTTTTTTGGAAGGGGATCATGGTGAAAAGGCAAAAACAATGATTCTAATGGTGTCCTAAGACTTTTGCACAGTACTGTATATATATTTTTTCCATTGGTGTTTGACACTTACCAGTGTGAAACCTGTTGCCTAATATGGAGACTTTTTGTACTTGAGTGTCGCTTGTTTTCTTTTCTTGTCACCCTCCTACGTTGGAAATGAACGGTTGACTGTCTTTGTCTCTAAACAGGCCTTTACTTGCTAGTTCGGGTTTATTCATGCCTGGTACCTTTGTGTATATGTGTGTGTGTAGGTGTGTGTGGTGTCAGGTCACAGTGCACGATGACTGTAAGCCCGGTCTTAGCGCTGATGTGCGATGTGATTTGGGCGAGTTCCGTTCTGTCATCATTCCTCCCTCGTACCTGTACCAGCTGAACAAACTGCAGCGCAGACGTCCAGACGAGTACTGCAAGGTAACCCCGCTCTCTCTGAATGCTGATCTGAGACCTGTATCTGACGCGCATAATGATCACTGAGATTGATTTCCTTCTAATCCAGGACTTTTGTTTTTTCAACCCAGCCTCGGTTGGTTCTAGTTCTTTGACAGTGTCTAATAAAATAGCGGGTTTGTGTGTTGCAGCTGGCAGCAGCGTGTGGAGATGGGTGGAGCCCCCTGCTGGTGCTCGCTAACACGCGCAGTGGAAACAACATGGGCGAGGTGCTGCTCGGAGAGTTTCGTACCCTCCTCAACCCAGTGCAGGTAAAATCATTTCTGTTGGAAGGAAAAGCGGAAGATCTGGATCGAGGAGAGTCACCAGATTCTTGCAGTTTCTCCAATCTCATTATTATTACCCATTGTTACTCATTATTCTCTGCTATGATCTCAGCAAAGATAAGACAGGAGAAAATACAGGAGTGACTCCATCCTGTGTTTGTGTAAGCATTTATGTTTAGAGTTTTTTTCCTTTAAAGGCTAAAGCAGTTGGGAATGTTTGAGATCTGCTGGTAAATCAGTGGAAATGCATGTCCTAGCCTACTTGATATTGTCCAGGATTGTGCATCGTCTGTCCTCGATACCTGAAACTCTGAAATAAATAACTCCATGAAGCATTCTGCAATCACAGAATCACGAAAAACCAACGTTTCTGATGTCAGTGATATCTCTGTGTGTGTTTGTGTACTTTTAGGTGTTCGACCTGTCCGTGATCGCTCCAGCCAAAGCGCTGCAGCTGTGCACTCTGCTGCCCCCTGGCTGTGTGCGTGTGCTGGTGTGTGGAGGTGACGGTACAGTGGGCTGGGTGCTGGACGCTATCGACGCCATGAAACAGAAGGTGCTCACTCAACTCCTGACGTCCTTACTCATTACTCGTTGATCATTGGGTCTGTTTTTAAACTTTAATGAGGAATTGATGGCAAAACTGTTTACCAAATCACAGGGTCAGGACCAGTTCATCCCACGGGTGACCATCCTTCCTCTCGGGACAGGGAACGATCTGTCGAACTCTCTGGGATGGGGTTCGGGTTACGCGGGGGAGCTCCCCATCGAGCAGGTGATCCGGAGCGTCCTGGAGGCTGAAGTGGTCAAGATGGACAGGTCTGTCTGCAAAAGGAGCCAGTCAGTCGATAACTAAAGGAGTTAGAGCAGGATCTACTGAATCCCCTGCAGCAGGAGTGTGTGTGATGGCTGGATTTTTAAGTGCTTGACTGACAGCATGACAAGCAGGCCTGCTCCTCGTGTAACCAGCAGAGGGCGACAAAGGCTCGTTTTCTCAGAGTTCCTTGGCTTAATCAGCCTGAATTTAAACACATTCGGTGCTGGTCGTCTTTGCGTGATAATAAGTGAGAGAGAGAAAAGGAATTTAAAGAAAGAATAATGATTTTAATTGGCTGTTGTGCCCAACTATGACCCCTGGCAATAGTTTAGCACCCCAAACAAAACATCTGTAATATCTTATATAATATAGAAATAGCAGCGGTCCTATGGCAGAGCCTTTTGGAACATCGTTTTTAACTTTCTCTTTGTTTATCTGCGATACATTTTTCATCCTTCTTGGAAAACATTGTGTATGAAAGCTGCAGAGCAAATGGGTAAATATGACTAACTCCTTCACTCGTCTTGCTTTGGTATGCGTTGCGTTATTCCTCCAGGTGGAAAGTTCAGATCGCCTCCAAAGGAAACTACTTCCGTAAACCAAAGGTTCTATCCATGAACAATTACTTCTCTGTGGGTCCGGATGCTCTCATGGCTCTGAACTTTCACGAGCACCGGGAAAAAACGCCGTCCTTCTTCTCCAGCCGCATCATCAACAAGGTCTGGTCTACTGAAAATCCCAAAAAAAGTTCTAAAGTTTTGTTCCTGGGTTTCATTTACATGTAATGTTGCTTCCATTGCACACCATAGTCGTGTGTTTAGTTCATTCCTGTGCTGTGATCTGTTCTCTTGCAGGCGGTGTATTTTCTGTACGGAACCAAAGATTGTCTCGTGCAAGAATGCAAGGACCTGGATAAAAGGATCGAGGTGAAGAGCTAAACCTTCTGAGTCACACAAGAACCTTGTAGGCGTGACCCTGCCCAGGAAAAAGCAGGTTATAATGTGATAATTGATCAAGGAGGCCACTTATTATTGGGCCTGATTCATTGTTTCAGTCAAACCCTTTTATCTGAAAGTACCTTGTTCTGGGAAATCATTCGGATAACAGGGTTTAGACCCCATGAGAAGCAGCAGCGTTATTTCATTCAGGTTAAATCCCTGTACAGTGGTGCTTGAAAGTTTGTGACGGTTGCTAACAAACTGCTCCCATTTGATTTTTCGTGGTGCAGCTAGAGCTGGATGGTGAGCGGGTACCGCTGCCCAGTCTGGAGGGCATCATCGTGTGTAACATTGGTTACTGGGGCGGAGGCTGCCGGCTGTGGGAGGGCATGGGAGACGAGCCATGTGCTCCAACCAGGTCAGTTGTTTATTAATGACCACGGAGAGTTATTTTGTTCCAATAAAATGTTTGTGTTGTGTCTTAAGTGTTACTGCTCTGTTAACGAACCTGGACGTAACCTGGGTGTGTGTTTATCTCTGGCATTCTGCGGAAATTTTTGTTGGATTTGTTTGTTAACCATTTCAGAACATTTCATTGTTGATTCATTAATATTTGATTAGTTCAAGCTTTATGTGGTGAAAGCTGCCATTAGTCAGTAGTTCCTCTGCTTGCATAGGCATGGTGAAATAGTTATGTAACTGTGTGTGTGTGTGTGTGTGTGTGTGTGTGTGTGTGTGTGTTTGTTTGTTTGTTTGTTTCTCTAGGCTGGATGATGGTCTGCTGGAGGTTGTCGGGGTGTATGGGTCATTCCACTGCGCTCAGATCCAGGTCAAACTTGCCAACCCTGTTCGGCTGGGCCAGGCTCACACAGTGAGGGTGAGAAGTGTGTGTGTGTGTGTGTGTGTGTGTGTGTGTGGTCGGTGGTGGTGGTTTTCCTTATAAACTCACTCTTCATAGACGAAGAGGCTTTACATGGCTGTAGGCAACAACACCATCTTATGTAACATAAATTATTTTATGGCCTCGAGTCAGTCACATGTCTCGTAGTGCAATGACCCCAATGGCCTCCCAGACCGGAAGAATTCTGTAAAATTGGACGCTTATCTAAATGCTATCTTTAAATGATTGCTGCCTTATTGTTCGTGTTGCCGTGTGTTTAGCCTGTCAACCTGGTATCATGCGATTCTTCAGCTTTATCTCGGTTTATGTTCCGTTCACGCCGCAGCTTGTCCTGAAGAGCTCGCGCATGCCGATGCAGGTGGACGGGGAGCCGTGGGCTCAGGGCCCGTGCACCATCACCATTACCCATAAGACCCAGGCTCTCATGCTGTACCACAGCGCTGAGCAGACCGACGACGAAGAGTCCAGCGCCTCCGAGGCTGAAGGAGCCTCAGCCGATCCCGCTCGCACTCTGCAGAAGAGCTCAGTCACAAAGTAAGGGTTCGACTGCGTGTCCCGAATGCGTCCGTGATGACCCCGGAAATTATATCCAGAACGGACGATGTAGTGGCTGCTTCAGTAGCAGTTTTTGATACTGCGCCTGCGTTCCATCGTCCATCCCGGACCCAAATCCAGTCGTGCAGAGGATAAACATACTGCGTTCCAGTCCGGGAGATCCTGTGGTTATCCAAAGTGGTCTTTAGGCGCTTATGAGATGGAGCAGTGAACAGCAACAGAATTAAAAATACTAGCCAGCCGAAAGTTTGTGGACACCCAGAAATTAGTTTGAGGATTGTCCTGTTTGCTTTGCATTTACAGCGTTTAGCAAATGCTCTTGTCCAGAGTGGCTTAGAACTTATACAACCTTACAATCCACACGGTTGTGGGTTAAGGGCCTTGCTTAAGGACCTGACAGTGGCTGCTTGGCAGAGATAGAGGTTTTTCGTAATTTGAACGCTGGACCTTCTTGTCCATAGTCCAGTAACTTAACTAGGCTACCACAATCCTGCTCTGCAGCTACAGCAGTGTTTTCTTCTGAGAAGGCTTCCTACTGGGTTTAGGAACATGACTGTGAGGTCAGACACAATAAACCCTGGTTGACAGCTGGCATTCCATTGCAGCTCGTCAGAACGCAGACAGCCATGTTCTTCAGGTTTATGTATGCACTTTTTTTGAGAAGGGCAGAGGACAGAAACTTAACACTTGGAGGTGGAAACCAATGAAATTGCCAGATTGGGAGTCACTGAGGTGTTCAGCACAACCCACCCTTCTACCTGTGATTGTCTACAGAGATATCTATGCTGTTATATATTATCATGTTAGTGCTCAGATTACTAACCAGAATGGGTGTCTACATACTTTTGGCCATATAGCATCTGTAGACTAGTCGGTTCGGCACTGCTATGCTCAAAGCTGATCTGATTTTATACATCAGACGGTTTAAATGTGTCGTGTGAACCTGAGGGACGATGTCTTAAAAGGAACCGAAAATATACACAAAGTTCCTCTTACTGCAAAACCTAGTCAGCTGAGATGTGCTTTTTGTTTGTTTTGCTGTACATATTATCTTACAGCCTCCAGTTTAGCACCACACTGTCACCTCGGACGATGTTTAGCTCACTAATGCCATTCATCACACAAATACACTTTCGCACCTCCTGCCTTTTTCCACTTCCAAAGGGAGCTGTTACTGTTTGGCTTGCCTTGGTTGGCTTTTGTCTGTTTATAGAGCAATATGATACGTTTTACCTGTGAAAATGACTCTGCTACTGTTCGCAGCTGCGCCACGTTTTAGTTTTTTCCGCTAAACTGGTAGCTGTAAGAGGCTGTTCCTTGTGCACTTCACAAACCTGGACTTGATTCCGTGCAAAAATGATTAACTTTGGTGTGAAACTCGACAAAAAGATTATAAAATGGTTACTGATTTCAGGTGAAATGATAGGATGGATAGATATATTTATATTTATTACTTGAAAGATTACAGAGTGATATCATTTCATTCAACACATACAAAGCGTATTACTCTATATTCAAGATGATCATTTTTGAGTCGTAGGCGTATTGAAGCACTGAAAGGTCTGAATGTCGATGCTGTATGATATTATGCACTGGTTTTGTTTGAGAATCTTATAAAAACTGTAAGGTTTAGGAGTTCTTTGAACAGTTTTGTGCAATAATTCCTAACAAATCAGGGACCGGATTCATGAAAGTGACTTCTTAATCTTCTTAAATGTTTTTTATTCTTTTTATTTATTTTTCATTCTTCAGAAAAAAGTTATGAAAAATTGTTGTTCCTTAAATAACCTTAAGAAGTATGTGTTCATTTCTTAGCTCTTAAGAACAATTCTAAGAAGTGGTATTCTTGAAAACATTGTTCGTAAGTATATTCTAAGCCTTACTATAGCCTCACACTCATCTTAGGCTGGAAGAGTCGACAAGGCAAGGATCGAAATTTAAAACTTTAAACAGTTTGGTTATTGGAAATAAGGCCGACATGCTTACAATTCAGAAGTTTAAAAGCCGTTCAAGTGAAGGTTGTCCTTAAAATCCAAAAGTAGACGGACGTTTTGTGGGTTTTGGAAAGAGAGGAAAATGCCCCCTTCAACTTCGTAACGGAAATAATGTTAAGAACAAATTCAAAATGTGTGTCAAAATGCAACGTAGCCTATAAGAAAACAATGAAGATCTCTTCAGAAAATTTTCTTAAGATAATATTTGAGAACTTTTTTTTTTTTTTTTTTTTTTTGGGAGAATTGCATTTAAGATCATTCTTATGACCGTCTTAGTGTTTGTCTTCATAAACTCCAAGTTTTTCTTAAGAAAGCTTGCATGAATCCGGCCCCTGTTTTGTAACGGAGCAAGACAGTCAGTTATAATTAATTCAATATGTAGACATTTGGTGTTTGTGAAAATGCAGTACAGACAAATCTGTTTTGAAATAGCTGCATATTATGTGCTTGACATCATGTATTACAATTTTCCTATTTTTTTCGCCATCTTTTTTATTTGGTCCTGAGGTGTCTAATGGTAAATGTGAATTTTTCAGCATATATGCTCTATAAAAAATGGTTATTTACCGTTACAAAGGCAAGTCTAGCATTGTAATTTAAAAGCTATTGCCAAATCTTCAGCAAAAAGCACTGGAAAGTATACATCTGCACAATTAATTATACATGGAAACAAGATCAGAGTGCCATATTTCACACAGAATACTGATGATGAACATTTATGGGGGTTCCTACTCGGATTGTAAGAAGTTCCAGTTTCTACTGAGAGCTACGGCACAGGGTTAATCACAGGACCAAACATCACCTCTGATCTGTTTTAAGATATTTTGTGTCATTTAGTTGAATGATCTCACTGCACTGTGATAAGTCATCATGTTTAAATGTTTCTGTTTTGTATTTAAACTCTAGTTTACTCTGACTTTAATGTCTTTTGTTTAGCACATTAAGCTCCTCCGACACACTGTATTTGTTTGTTTTTGTTTTCCTCAAAGTGAAATCTGATTGGTATTATTTTATCGATGTTACAGCTGTTCTTGCGGTCGGGTACGAAGCAGTGTCTGACATGACATTAAGCCACAGACGCCTCCAGAGATTGTATACCAAAACCTATATGTACTGTACATAGTAATACAACAGAGCAGATTTTATTCTGAATTCAAAGTTGTGTTGTCCTAGTTTGTGCTCAGGTTCGGTTTTAACCACAGCCTGTTTGTCTTTGTGTTTACTGCACTGTGCTTGAATCCACATAAAGTCAGAAGGACTGTACAGACCCATCATATATTTCCCTGTACCCATTATACTCCTATATATGTCATATATTTTTCCTTTTAATCCTGTTACACTTCGCAGAACTGTTCTACCACTTATTCCCGTGTTCGCAGCTACTTAGGAAGGCATGGACAGCCAAAACAAAGATAATTTGTATTGTTACAGTATATAATTTAACTTTTTTGCTTCCTTTAAACCCTTCAAATGTCACAACCCTGACAGATTCACTCATGAACGCATTTTGCACTCCAGTTCAATTTTATTTATACAATGCAATGCAATAAGGATGGACACTGTCACAAATCAGCTTTACAGAAAGCCTTGAAGTGCGTAGCCAGAGTTAGTAGGGGCAAGGAAAGCTTCACAGAGATGCATAAGGAATAAACAGTCAAGCACCAAATCATCACTAGAATGAAATTAACATGACAATAACATTTAACTGGAAAACCTCAGAATTAACAGATAACACCGCCCTGATCGAGGAAGAGGATGTGTGTTGATGCAGTGCATAAACTACAAACGATTAAGCCTGCAAATAAAATATCAGCGATTAAGAAAGTATCAAATCAATATCTGATATGATCCAGGACACACATCACAGTATTGCTAGAAAATTAAGAATGTGACTTCTGTGTTATTAATTGTATCTAGTTGACAAAGTACATACAGCTGTGAATCACCAATGATTAATTACACAACTCTAGAGTTTCTATACAGAGAAAACAAGATTTGACTGAAATAATCTGGTTAACAAACATTACAATGAATATACGTTTCCTAACATTTGTAGCATTGCAGTTGCATAACTACACGAAACTTCTCTGAGTTACCATGTGGAATACCTCAGAATGAAGTTTTGCATTTCGTTTAGGCAAATCTGCAAATGAAATCACCCCAACCACCACCACTTTATTAAACATAAACCACCGACAAACCCGTTTAACATAAGTCCTGCTTCTGATCACCGCCAGTTTCCTTTTCTCCTGATCTGAAACTGGTTCTTGGGAATGGCTTCGTTAGCTCAAGCTCAAGCTCATCCTGGACCAGGAAAAGGGTCAGTCGTACTTTACAGACCAGCGGCTGTCCTAAACGGAATTATCAGCCGTGTCTGATGAGATACTGGTGACCACAAGGCAAATCTGGGCTCGTATGAACAGATTCATATGGTGATCACACGTGCAACCATTAATTCAGCTACACGTCTCCATACTCCCTACATGTCTAGATATTTTCCTCGGACTAATCAGGAACCGGTAATAACCCAGCAAAACTGGTACTATGGAAGACCAAAGTGATACTGGTCTAGAACTGGGATCGAGTGAACCAGTGCTACAAGCTTTGTCACTACAACAAGTGCCATTAAAATGAATGTGAACAGTTTTATCACTGGGAAATGCACTGAACTCATTCATAGCAAACAAAGCAGGCACTGCAATAGAATGACACAAGTGTAACACAAGTGTGACTGATGCAAAAATGCTGTCACTACACAATGGTTCAGCTCTTATTTCAGAGGAACTACAGCTGGATCATTAGGAGGTTGTACAAGCAGTCCTACATGACCCTTCCTTAAGTTTCACTCCGCTAGCATCATTCACTGAGTTCTAATGAAGCCCACTGTAGCTTCAGCATTAGCTTTAGTAAGTGTTTCAAAAGTTTATGGTCGGCACATGCCTACACCGATACGCTTGCTCCATGTGAAACGTCCCTCGGGCGAAAGATGACACTCCTGAAATCGTACAGGGTGCTTAAATTGATTCCACACCTTTGACTATATGGTATAAGAATCTCAGAACAATAAAATTCCCCAAGCACAAGCACGAAGGACGCCAACTCTTTCTAGAAATGAGTGTCCCTTATTCCGGAACCAGATAACCAGGAGAGACCCTGCACTATCACCGTCACCAAACTGTTTGCTCGTATCGACTGTTTGGCGTACGATACCTGTGGACTTTGTTCACATTCGCCCATGGCAGTAAAATCTGCATGTGTAGTCCAAGGTGGAGCTCATAAGTCAACACTCACTAAACAAACAGGAGCCAGACACCAGCAGAACTGCAGGCTAGTTGAAGGCTCCCGTGACTAAAATCAACAATATTCAACAATACACACAAAGAAGCAGCTAGTGTCCAAACTGCTTCCATCACATCAAACTGACGTTCCTTCATCAGCTTCCCCGTGGGAGGCAAATTCGAAACGGACTAATTACAGTCTAGTTTGACATCCTTATAGGGACAGGCAGCACTGCCCTTTGTGAGCAAGGCCGAACCACACCTTCTAATTATACAATATCAGAAACAATAAACGATTAATAACTCCCCAGAATAGATCGATAAGGATAATCACATGGCGAGAATCACTGTAACCATGGATAGGATTGTGTAATGTGAAAAGAATCGCCCTTCTTTCATGAGAAACTGTTTGGTTGAAAATCAAGGGGTTCAGAAGTAATCACTAGCACAATAATTGAAGATCTGTAAAGAAGGATAGACATGGTCTGGATTCAACGTTCTAATTGTGTTAACTCAGAGACAAAAAAGGACTAAATTCAGTCTTGCTTAACATATCAGCATTACCCAAATATTTAAATTTGCGCTCTCCTGAACAGACTGTCCAAACTCAGATATCCCTCATCTAAGTCCATCCAAGCTCAAAGTCCATGTTTCTCTAGTTAACAGCACCTCTAAACCCTATCATGGTTTCAGTCATTGTTTATACCATAGCGTGTCATTACAGAATGGAGCAATGCTACATGGAACATGCTTTTTTCCGTGCTGATAAGCTCTAGACTATTTTTTCCCTTCGAACGTGGTTGTCTGAAATAGAGACAGGCTTTTCTCATGACAGGAGGTACTAGATATTGTCCTGTATGTGGGGAATAATTATTTTTCGGATGATTTATGTGTGATCATGCATGGTAATCTCAGAATTATGGATCATGACAGTATAATATTTGAATATGCTTTGCTGGAAGGTATCTCCACAGAACAGATGTAGACCTTTCACAATTTTGGATGTAAGTTATCTTTGAAATGTCTCATGAACTGAGAGAAGCTCCTAGAGAAAGAAATGTGAATTCCAACCAGATCTTTTAGTCCCCTAATCTTCCACCACTACAAGCTACAAGTCAAACTTTTGCATCCCTTGAGAAGCCTTATCTCTTTTCCGGCAAACTAAATGGAGTACCATCCCAAAAGTTGGGCCCACGTGACTAAGAAACCTTTACACATTTGCTCTGTAGAGATAGCACACTTCCAGCACATTTCATATAGCAGATCACGAACACTGACATTACCAATTCCACCAGACGATCCCCCACCGGCTCCCCACACCGGACACAGCCTTTAGTTACTCAGACTGCACAGAGTAATGTTTGAGCCGCTGGAGAACATCCAGAAGGCAGGGAACACGGGCTCGATGAAAGGGAAGACAAACGTGTGCAATGGGTAGGCGCGGTCAGACACGTTGAAAAACGTGGCCGTGCTGTTATCGCAGTCGAGCAGGACGCCGATGCGGCTCGGGTTAGGGTTCATCAGCACCGTCTCGTTGCTGTTGTGCCAGGCTGAGAGCTTGACGTTGAACCACTCGATGCACCAGGACTGGGCGTTTCGACCCAGGCGGCTGGATGGACCTTTCCGGTCAATGGAGCCGTACGCCAGGCCCAAGCCGCAGAAGTTATTGCTGCTCAGTTTCACCTCCCAGTAATGACGGCCCTGAGAAAACCTCTGAGTACAGAGAACCTGTGGGACAAAAGAGAAGAGCTGAGCCTCGGTCTCCTAGTCAGGCAGGCTTAGGTTCCTGATCTGGACCGTGAGACAGTCAACATTTGGTAATGAAGTAATACATCTTTCATATGTCATTTTTCGGACCATGTTGGGTCTTGAAAGCTATCCCTAACCTAACCTATCAGTCAAGCCAGGCACCACCTGGACTTGAACCAGTTTCTCTATGGTGGTGAGCTAGGGAATTATTATTTTTTTCATTCCAGAGCCGAGTCTGAGCTGAAATCAGTTCATTCCTGCCCGAATCCTGTCTGTTCCTTTCCAAAGACGGACAAAACCGTGGTGGAATAAACATATGAGCACCGATCAAAGCTGCACAAGTAATAAATTTCCTTATTAAACATCGTCACCTGTGAGCAGACGGTGAAGCGAGCCGGGCCATCGGGATACGCAGACGGTTCGTCTGATACAGACGCTCTGTGGTTGTTCTCCGAGAGCGCCACTCGCTTATGAGCCGTCCTGGCATCGAAGGTGAGTGTTACACCATCTGGATTAAAACCGAACGTTTAAATTCCATTTCTGTTACCATACAACAATTCAATAATTCTTTCTCATCAGTCACTTACACTGCATTAGGTCGCTTCTCTTCAGAGGAGTCCCAGGCGCTATATTCAAATCAATCGGAACTGAGAAGACAAACAGAAGGAGCTTTCTTACACCCCACTACACAAAAGACAGTGTCTTAGAAATAGCTCTTAGAAATACAGGACCTACCTGAAACCCTAGGCAGATGAGCCAGATCAGCCAGATTGTCCATGCTTCTGGAAATCGCTGCGTTCATCGGTTTATTTGGAGGCTTCTTACCTTCTAGAAGAAAATGAACGAAGATTCACATAGATGCTACACGTAAATGCTGGTCAGACACGAAACAGGACCTGCATCAGTCTCGCGTTATCTCTCGGACCGTGAGAAAGTCTTTCGTATCACACTCCCAAGGACCCCCAAGGTCCCAAGGAAGTTAAGCTCAGGGTACCCGGGGTGCGCAACAGCAATTCGCTAGCCCACCATCATGGTGTAAGTGCCAGGATTGCCTACGGGTCTGGTTGAGCAACACACACTGGCATAACTGGCCATGCCTCGGGCTGCACAGCAACCCCTGCCAACCATGCAATGGATCAAGGACACACTTACGCAAGCGCTCTGTGCTTTCTGGAGAGGTGCCGTCCCCGACCCCAACCCGACCATAAAACCAGGGTTAAAACATTAAAAAGGTGAAATCAGAAGACTTCTGGTTCATACATGGTGCTTTAAGCCCAATCATCACCAGTCACTTGATGACATCTTTAAATAATTTCTATAAACATTTACCGTACCTTTACCATGCTGGATGTATTTGTTTTTCGCTTATATCTGATACGGTGCAATTTACATTAAAATGATAGTATAGAAAACCCATAGCGAAACTCACTTTCTCCTTTGTGCTCTCTGTTTTCCTTTCTGTCTCCTTTAAAACAGAGTCGTTCGAGTGTGAACAGTGCAGCAATAAAGGAGTAGTTCAAATACATCTTAAGAAAAGTAAATGCAGCTTGGGCAAAAGAGGAACGTTCCTCTGAAGAGTCCTCTGATCCAACTAAGATATTGGACTGTTTTATTACGGACACAAGAATTTGTTGCTACTACATTTCCCAGACTGCTTTGCTCCAATTACTACAGATGTTCCATGTTAAGTGGAGCCTTCTCACGATAATCCATCGATATGTCGCCAATTATTTTAATCAATACTTCTTTAAACACGTTAAACCGGAAAATATTTAGCAGGATTTCAAGGTTGTACTTAATCCCCTTAAAATCCAGACCTGGGACACTGAGAACAGCTACCACAGTTCAGCATGGTTTTAGCGAGCTAGCATGCTGGTAGACAGAGGCTGTTATTTTAATATCGCAGGCAAAGTTCACACACCAACAACTTACTCAGCCAGAAAGTTAAACAATCAGTCTGAAAGCTTCACTTTTCCAGCTCGATTGGTAACTTTTATAGTTATTCTGCCAAGTCCTTTGCAAAGCAGCTCTGTATGTGGGACTGTGGTAGCCTAGCGGGTAAGGTACTGGACTATGGACAAAAAGGTCCAGGGTTCAAATCCCACCTCTGCCAAGCTGCCACTGTTGGGTCCTTGAGCAAGGCCCTTAACCTACAATTGCTTGGATTGTAAGACTGTATCAATTGTAAGTCGCTCTGGATAAGGGCGTCTGCTAAATGCTGTAAATGTAAATGTAAATGTATGTAGACTGCATGCAAAAAAACAGAAACTTGCATCTCAGATTAGCGCTAGGGATTTAGTCATGAGCACACAGTGTTGTTTGATGCGACTTGAAATCGGTGTAACTTGTGTACCTGAGTTATGTTATCTTCCCATTTTAACTACTGACATTGGTTCAAATACTTTAAAAACATATGCCTGTATTGAAAAATAGCCACTGTCATGTCTTACTCGGTTGTGGTTTCTTCCTGGCGCCTCCAGGCGGGCCTTTGTTTGGTGCTCCAGGACTCAGTGGTCTCATGTCCTCACCTCTGGCAGAGCCTGTAGAACGATATAGAAAACCTATAAACATGTATGAACCTTTCATAATGTTTACTTTGCAAGTGACCTGTATTCTTTTTAGCACAACCTAACCAAGACGACCTGGTAATCCCTTTTCAGTCAGTATATTTAGACAACTGACCCAAAAACATGACAGGGTTCTGCAGCTGCAAATATGCTCCCTAACTGTCCTGTTTCTATACTTCCTGTGTGAGCTATTTCTGCTTTTCATGCTGTTAGTTTGCATCCAGATCGCACTTCTGTTTCCCACCTGAATCGTCTCTTCTAGTTTTTCTGCAATGCTGCGGCATAATGCATTTTTTTCTTTTTTTATGCTGCAATGACTGTCCTCTATCAGTTCAACAATCACACAAACATGACAATATTTGTATATCTTCTATGTTTATTTTACTGTATCTCTGTTCTTATGCGCTCTATATAACACCTAAGAAAAACCTCGACATGGTCCAAAAATGTGACAAACATGGGTGCTGGACACTTATAATACCTGGGTATGTGTATTGATTGAATCACACCCATTACAATTTGTCTTTGGGTGACAGAAATGATTAAAAGATTACACAATACAAATTATTATTATTATTATTACTACTATTATTATTACCAATGCCAGTGTAAAACTCAGGAGATTCCCTCTGGAATGGTGCGAAAGCATCTAAATTAGAAAGACAATCACCTTGAGATCTACATAAAATATCTCATCAAACAACAGACACGAATCTGACTAGGTCAAGTTTTAAACATAACAGTAAATTAAATAAGCTGTACGCTGTAAGTCAGAATTTATGCTCCAAAACATACCTTCTGGTCTGCGCTCCCTCTGATCTCTGTTGTCCCTCCTGTCTCCTTTAAAAGGAAAAGGGTTGCATAAATGTCTTACATTTCAGCAACGCAGAAATTCATTCTGTAGCGACATTTGTTAGGGCTGAATGATTCGGTAAGAAAAATGTCATGATTACGATTAACACAACATTATGACAAGACTTACTTGATTTGCATTCACACATTACATGCACAACGAAGAAATGATATAACCTGATCACATACAGAATAGAAATGACTGATATAAAAATCCTTCCACACAATAAACCAATCAGAGGTTTTATAAAAAAATTAATGAGTGAATAATTCTGTTGGGATTCATTTCAGTGTGAAGATTTTTGAAAGATAAATGTCAGAATATATTTTTCATCTCCTATTAAATTGGGTAATAATATTTTCTGTGGAAAAAAAGCCAAACGGTTCAATTTTAGCGTACGTATTATTAAGACATAATTATTGCTTATAAATCTAACTGTACTGGGGCGGCACGGTGGTTAGCACTGTCACCTCATACAGTGTTGCTTAAAAGTTTGTGAACCCTTTAGAATTTTCTATATTTCTGCATAAATATGAGCCAAAACATCAGATTTTCACACAAGTCCTAAAAGTAGATAAAGAGAACCCAGTTAAACAAATGAGACAAAAATATTATACTTGGTCGTTTATTTATTGAGGAAAATGATCCAATATTACATATTAGTGAGTGGCAAAAGTATGTGACCTTCTAGGGTTAATTTGAAGGTGAAATTCGAGTCAGGTATTTGTGGATTGGTGGAGAGCAAACCCTTTAGAGATGGTTTTGTAACCTTTTCCAGCCTGATGGGCATCAACAACTCTTTTTCTGAGCTCCTCAGAAATCTCCTTTGTTCGTACCATGATACACTTCCACAAACGTGTTGTGAAGAGCAGACTTTGATAGATCCCTGTTCTTTAAATAAAACAGGGTGCCCCCTCACACCTGATTGTCATCCCATTGATTGAAAACACCTGACTCTAATTTCACCTTCAAATTAACGGCTAATCCTAGAGGTTCACATACTTTTGCCACTCACTAATATGTAACATTGGATGATTTTCCTCAATAAATAAATGACCAAGTATAATAATTTGTGTCTCATTTGTATAACTGGGTTCTCTTTACTTACTTTTAGGACTTGTGTGAAAATCTGATGATGGTTTAGGTCATATTTATGCAGAAATATAGAAAATTCTAAAGGGTTCACAAACTTTCAAGCACCACTGTAACTCCAGAGTTTAAATGCTGACTGCCAAAGTTTGTATGTTCTCCCCATGTCTGCAAGGGTTTCCTCAGGGTACTCTGGTTCCCTCAAACATTGTTTCAATCATGTCAAGCGCACCTTTCCAGGGTCTGGGAGGCTGCCCGTGGATGTTAGTGTTGTGGACTGGTTCATTTCTGGGTCTCTCAGGGTTGAACGTGCTGGTCTGCCCCACAGGATTTCCCAAATCTGTAAGACATTTCCGTGTCAGAGCTCCATACACACGGTTGCTGTCACTGTTACAGTATGATACCATACCAAAAGCCACACACACCTGGTTTGAGAACAGAGATCCTGGTGTCCACCGGCTCACGTAGGACTTTTGACATGTACTCCTTCAGCGTAACGATGCAGGAGTGGTACGCGATGATGCGTTTGGAGTCCAGGTTGATTCGGGGGCAGTAAGGTTCGAACGTCACCACGGAAGGCATTTCTACAGATGCCTACGCCGAACAAAGACAGAGACCGATGCTTTTGAAAACAATAATCCCCATAACAACCACCTTGGGTCAAAGTGGCTGTGTGCACTATCTGAAACGTGTTCTTTATAAACCCTGATTTCTGCATCGACATTTAATAGCCTGCACCTTGCCCAGTTGGTCAGATTCGCCCAACAACCTCCGGGTCAGCATTACCTGTAGGAATTCCGCAGACTGGGCCGAGGCCAGCAGGTTGTTGATCTCGGCTTTGGTGAGACTCATCTTCTCCACGTTCTGGTTGAACTTCTTCATGAGGGTGTTGAGCTTATTGCTGCCGCTCTCCAGCTCTTTCTCCAGAGCCTCCATGGCCTCTCGCTCGTCCCTCTGCAGCAAGTCTCTGATCTGCTGGTACTCCGTCTCCAGAGCACGCTTGCGTACCGCCGCCATGTCCTAAAAAAATTAAATTTGAAAACGTACTGCATGTACTGAATGTTTTCTGTAAAGCTTGCTGAAAGTTGTAGTGTTTTTGCTACAAATACTAAACAGACACAGTGCATGTGGTATAACAAGGTATCAAAACAGAGTATTGAAACACAAAAAAATTCTGCAGACCTTCAGCTTGGTTTGCTGCTCCTTCACCTGTGAGATGACCAGCTGATTCTTCTCGATTTTCCCCTCCAGTGTGTTCAGATTTTGTCGCAATTCAGACTGATTCACAAACAAAGTTCGCAATCAGTATATGAAGGTACTGATGGCAATTTATCTATTTCATTTAGATCATTCATAATTACATGAATAACATATTAGCCCACGCTTGCCCTGGTCAGGGGTATTCACAGGGCGCAGACGAGTACGTACCCTGAACTAGAGCCCCGTTCAGGGTCGCTGCAGTGGATGGATCACCATCCAGCCTCCCTTCCCTCAGGCATGGCCAATTCTACCTGCATGACACCCTGACCATATATCGGAGCTTATATGCATGTGGTCTGGTAGTGCTCACCTTCCACCAAAGGGCTAGAGGGGGTGACAAGCTGTGTGTAGCTACAGACAGGAACTATAAACTTACGATGTGCATTTGCAGAACAGGAGAAGCTCTTAAAACATCCAGTGACTGAACAGACAATGTGATTTAGCTTGGTTAAATATTAGACTTGGTAGAACAGTAGACCTTGATTTAACACCAAGCACAAGGGGTGCAGGGGTCTAACACACAAGCCCCACCACCGTGGTGACTTGGGTTCGAGTCACAGTGGTGCCTTCCAGCCAGGCTGGGGTTTACTGTACAAACAATCAAAGCTACTGATGATCAGGAGATAACCCCTCTGTTCTGCAATGGGCTACTGACACCTGGATGGACCGTGTCCCTCACAGGACCTGCTTAAACCTCCGTCCAGTGTTGCCTGGGTCAGGACAATCAACCGTAAGGCCACACCTGATTCAGCACCATAAGAAGCAAGACAACACTGCGAATTTAATTATGCACCTCTTTTTTCTCGCGCTGCTCCCCGAGCGCGGAAAAGCCGCAATCTTTGTGACTGAGCTGCAGACAGCTGCTGCAGATGCTGCGCTCGTGGCGCGCGCAGTAGAACTCCATCAGCTTCGCGTGCTCGGGGCACAGGCGTTCCCTGAGGTCGGTGAGCGGTTCGCACAGCTCGTGCGCGCGGAAAACGGGGTTCTCTTGGTGAGGCCGAACGTGCTCGGCGCAGTAGGACGCCATGCAGGTCAGGCACGTTTTCACGGCCTTGGCCTCCATGCAGGTGTCGCACAAGATCGGCTTGGGCTTGGGCATGGGTTTGATGCGCGACTCGGGCGTTTCGCTCTCGGTGCTTCCACCAGCCCCGGCTTTGGTCTTAAAGGTCTCCACCACCGCGCTGAGCACCGTGTTCTTCTTCAAGATGGGCTTGCTGAGGTAGTGCGTGCGGCAGTGCGGACAGAAGTAGGAGGTCGCGTCACGCCAGGCTCCCTCGAGGCAGTGCAGGCAGAAACTGTGGCCGCAGTTCAGACTGACCGGGTTTTCGAATGGACACAGACAGATGCTGCAGGTCAGATCTTCCTCGAGGCTCAGGAGAGCCACGGAGTCCACGACTTCAGCCATGGTGGCACGAAGAAAGTGAAGCTCGAGACTGCGCAGAAACGAAACTCAGTGAGAAAACGAAACCTAAAGCTTAAAGCGCAGTGTGAAAAGCCATCGGAGTCATAACTGCACGAAGAAAGTTTTAGGTGTAGATCCAACATTACACTCATCCACTCACTCACACGTAGGCGTAATTTAGATTAACGTCATGACTATTGGGGTGTCCATATAGGAGACACACAGGAAGAACATGCAAAATCTACAGTTAAGCAAATTAAAGCTGGGTTGTTGAAGCTGTAATCTCAAACCTGTTATTCCACCCCTGACTGACAACACACTCAAATACTATTCATGTGCTTTGTCTTTGTGTTCCTGATTCTGTAGCCAAGTGTCAGGTGGTACCGGGGGACCAACGGGTGGCACACCACGGTGGGTAAATGTTTAATTTAAAACGAACTTCAGTATCACATTCAATAGCTTATGTATTACAGGTCACAAAACACGCATCTGACCTTTATGATCCTGTTTAGTAAAAGGATATGACGGGGATCCGGTTTGTCTCTGATTGAAATCTCACTTATTAAACTAAATAGGCTAAAATAGTAAATATGATTCAATTTAATATGGTATATTAAAATATCTAAACTCTGAGTACGACAAATTGATGTAAGTAGCAAGGGAAATGAAGAAATAATGTTGAGAGCATAGCTCGAATTCTTTCTCTCTTGAGTTTCAGTGCAAACCGACAGCAAAGTTATAAACTATTCCGACATATTTGCATAAACAAATATCGAATAAACTCTCTTAGATCTGTTTTTATTCAA
This sequence comes from Ancistrus triradiatus, assembly GCA_025084515.1. Classification (NCBI taxonomy): domain Eukaryota; kingdom Metazoa; phylum Chordata; class Actinopteri; order Siluriformes; family Loricariidae; genus Ancistrus; species Ancistrus triradiatus. Next base: position 228,189 of record JAJAGP010000042.1, on the reverse strand, counting down.
CAATAAAAAACGGTTTACTTACGAACTCTACAGATGGCCTAAAAGATCCTCTGAAGAAGAGTTCAACCCAAAAACACACGGCCGCTCTGCTCTGGGGTTTTACTTCCTCACTTCGACGCCTCGAATTACAAAAAACAAAAGCGCATATCTAATTCCCGTAAGTACGAGTTATGAGCGCACGAGATTGTAAGAAGTTACTACGACACACAGAGCAACAACTCAAGCTGCAAATCAAGGAGAAAATCCATCAATAAGTAGGTTTTAAAATAGCGTAGATTTGTGATTATTTTTTAAAAGCAAAAACACACTACTACTACTACTGCTGCTGCTGCTAATAATAATAATAATAATAATAATAATAATAATAATCACCATCACCATCATACTCGTCATCATCATAACCAACATAGTTGTGTAAAATATTTTAGTGGGATTAATTGCATCAGAAATCTCAGGAGCCAATCATGTTCCAGTATGCAGATGGATACCATTGCCGAAGCAAGTGATGTGTCTGTAGCTGTGTGGCATGTACAGTTTTTTTGCATTTTGCATTCGGATTAGATTTTTTTTTTTTTCTTTTTTTTTTCACTCAGTCTTTCTGGTCAAGGAAGGGTGGGGTCTCCTCCTTTTCGGAGGTCTTATACCTATTCCTGGAGAACACAAAACACAGACATGCGTATGCCCTGGGTGGATGAGATGCCCAACCTTGCCTGTTGGTGGGCTAGCATATTTGAAATATTGTAAATATCCTATATTGTAAGACCCACTGGTGCAGATTTACTGAGAGATCAACCAGTCATTATAAAGCAAAGCAAATGAAAATTGCAAAAAACAACTGTTTTTATTTTGTACCCCCACTCCATTCACTGCCAGTGAAGCTCATGCATCTGGCTGTGGCTCAAAGTGTTAAAATCTGTTTGTCCAATGAGCATTAATCTTTTATCCTTTTCAATCAGCGAATACACGATCATGCCATAGGCACCCAGAGACGCACAGGCTTTAGTGAGTGTCTGTTAGTTCTGTGTCCGAGGCTTCAATGGAAATTTTTCCCACACATTGCTCTGTGTACTAGAAGGAGTTTGAGTTTATTGAATGAACAGCACGATGCTGCAATCAAATATATGATCTTTGATTTGCTAAAATACCGAATTCCGACAAGATTGATAAATAATACAGACACTTTGGTAGGCTAAACATTTCATTGCCGCATTGGAATGAAATTGTGGCTCTTAAACCAAGTCTTAAAGTAATCACTTTAAGCAGAGAGGTACGTTATAACTATGTCATTTTCATTGCTCTTGAGAAGTAGCATAGTAAATGCAGATAAATATATGTGTTTTATGTGAGACCAGTAAAGTCTGCAAATAAGTAGTGGAATATTTAAGTAAAACGTATTACTCACTTATTTAAGGGAAGAGCAGAAACTAAAGACTTTAATTTGAGCTTTTAATACTGCGGTAATTTGTGTCCTATGCGTGTTGATTAAATATTGATTAAATTAGCGTTCACACCACATTCCAGTCCAGTAGGTGGCGATATTGGACCTTTTTAAAACCTGCCCATTGCCTACTCCAGCACACCTTTAGGAGGTAAACGATACGAGTGTGTTTTAAATAAAACAGACTAACGTGTGTAGTTGTGCAGGAAAACAGGACCTTGTAGTTCCAAATGTAATTCCATTACTCAGTTCGTGACCAGGATTGTACAGAAACATTAAAGGGTAAGTTTGCAATGTTGTACATAATTTCAAACAAATGCGCGTTTGGTGTATGATGCTGAGGTTTTCTAATGAGTAAGAGAAACAAAAAAGAATACAAAAGGTAGTTTAGCTACAGCGTGTAGCTTGATTTTTTGTTTATGCTTCTAATATTTTACATTACGTTTGCATTAACAAATGCTCTTATCAGGAGCTATTTACAACTGATATAGTCTAGTCTTAGATAGTACAATCCAGACCACTGTGGGTTAAAGGCTTTGCTCAGGATCCAAGGCAACTTGGCAGGACCTTCTGGTACACTGTCCACTACTACTGGTCCTTCTAAAAAAATTAGCATATTGTGATAAAGTTAATTCTTTTCCGTAATGTAATGATAAAAATTTAACTTTAATATATTTTAGATTCATTGCACACAAACTGAAATATTTCAAGTCTTTTATTGTTTTAATACTGATGATTTTGGCATACAGCTCATGAAAACCCAAAATTCCTATATCACAAAATTAGTATATTTAATCCGACCAATAAAAGAAAAGTGTTTTTAATACAAAAAAAGTCAACTTTCAAATTATTATGTTCAGTTATGCACTCAATACTTGGTCGGGAATCCTTTTGCAGAAATGACTGCTTCAATGCGGCGTGGCTTGGAGGCAATCAGCCTGTGGCACTGCTGAGGTGTTATGGAGGCCCAGGATGCTTCGATAGCGGCCTTAAGCTCCTCCAGAGTGTTGGGTCTTGCGTCTCTCAACTTTCTCTTCACAATATCCCACAGATTCTCTATCGGGTTCAGGTCAGGAGAGTTGGCAGGCCAATTGAGCACAGTAATACCATGGTCAGTAAACCATTTACCAGTGGTTTGGCACTGTGAGCAGGTGCCAGGTCGTGCTGAAAAATGAACTCTTCATTTCCATAAAGCTATTCAGCAGATGGAATCATGACGTGCTCCAAAATCTCCTGATAGCTAGATGCATTGACCCTGCCCTTGATAAAACACAGTGGACCAACACCAGCAGCTGACATGGCACCCCAGGACCATCACTGACTGTGGGTACTTGACACTGGACTTCAGACATTTTGGCATTTCCTTCTCCCCAGTCTTCCTCCAGACTCTGGCACCTTGATTTCCGAATGACATGCAAAATTTGCTTTCATCCGAAAAAAAGTACTTTGGACCACTGAGCAACAGTCCAGTGCTGCTTCTCTGTAGCCCAGGTCAGGCGCTTCTGCCGCCGTTTCTGGTTTCAAAAGTGGCTTGACCTGGGGAATGCGGCACCTGTAGCCCATTTCCCTGCACACGCCTGTGCACGGTGGCTCCGGAGGAATCGGCCCTTCTCCACAATCCTCCTCAGGGTCCGGTCACCTCTTCTCGTTGTGCAGCGTTTTCTGCCACACTTTTTCCTTCCCACAGACTTCCCACTGAGGTGCCTTGATACAGCACTCTGGGAAACAACCTATTCGTTCAGAATTTTCTTTCTGTGTCTTACCCTCTTGCTTGAGGGTGTCAATGATGACCTTCTGGACAGCAGTCAGGTCGGCAGTCTTACCCATGATTGCGGTTTTGAGTAATGAACCAGGCTGGGAGTTTTCAAAAGCCTCAGGAATCTTTTGCAGGTGTTTAGAGTTAATTCGCTGATTCAGATGATTAGGTTAATAGCTCGTTTAGAGAACCTTTTCATGATATGCTAATTTTGTGAGAATTTTTGGGTTTCATGAGCTGTATGCCAAAATCATCAGTATTAAAACAATAAAAGACTTGAAATATTTCAGTTGGTGTGCAATGAATCTAAAATATATGAAAGTTTAATTTTTATCATTACATTACGGAAAAGAATTAACTTTATCACAATATGCTAATTTTTTAGAAGGACCAGTATAAACCTCTGCACTGGCCCTCTTAGGGCAATTCTGTTTAATTAACCTGTTTGAGATGAACGTGTTCCAGAGAAAATCCAGTAGTGATTGTTGTTGTTTTTTTCATTACAGTACAATTCATGACAATTCATTCAATTCATGAAAATAAAATGTGCTTAATTTGATCACTAGGCTTGGGCAATGTGGTTGTATTAATATTGTACACCGCATGGGGCGCTCAAAGCCTAAGATTTGCGGCCGTACTGGAGACTCGTGTCGAATGGCAAAAAGTCTTCACATTTTTTAGTTTAAAACACTAATATGTAAAGACCAGTGTTTGATTAAACTCTTGCAACCCACCCTAAATACTACAAACCTTCTCTGTAATTTACAGCCTTCTGTATGTGGCTCTAATATTAATACCTTTATTATATCAAGATTGGACTTTACTGAATCATAAAGGTGTAGGATTTGTTTATGCTTTGAGTCAGATTAAACCTTGCGTTTTTGGTGATCTGTAAAACGGATAAATTTGTTGAGAAGATTAACATGCCGCCCACACATTTGGCTGGTAAAATGCCCAGGAACATTCTGTACAAAATGAGCAATCCATTCTTTAAGCCCTTCAATAGCAACACCCTGGAATGCGAGGCCATGTTGGTGACTTGTAGTAATAGGTAAGAGATGTGTTTCATGGTAACACTGACACAGTGCAGTGTTTGTTTATTCAGGACCTGTAACAGCAGGAAGGGTAAAGTATCAATATTCCGAGTTAAAGTAGTTCCGTTCTATCAGTGCCCCAATACTAAAAGAAATGTATCGCCCTTCAGTCATAACTGTCAAGGAATATAACTTCCCGGTAACTTTATTATACAGATAAACACATGTATCGATTGATAAATTTTAAGTTTATTCCATTCAGCAAGTAAAACATGTCTGATTTATAAGGCAGGCTGTTACTAAGATACACTATTCTACCAACAGAAGAAAGTCGGAGTGAGATCCCGATGTTAACAAAAGTCTAGGATCTTGTTATGATTTCCGTTCCTTGACTAGTGATTACAAATTTGTTAGATGAAGCTATTAATGTCAATCTTAAATAAGAGCTGGACTTAACAGATCCATGAATGAATCGCCGATCAATGAAGTTTAACTCCAACAAACGACGTCTTTGTGGGTGTTGTAAAGAAAATAAGAAAGAGCCAATGAAGCTGCTGATGCTGTATAACTCTCCTGTAACATGATTCCAGGACGTAAGGGAGATGAACTTCGGCTCACTGGAAGGATCAGGCTGTTCATTAAGAACTTTATCTAACAAATTTAAATCCAAACAAATGCTTTCAAAGCCGATATATTTTCTTTTACTTTTACTTAATTTTTGATCTTCGGTTAGAGTGCCATTATCGAACAATTTTGCCACTCCTAGAACGTCTCTCAGCCAATCACAATGCAGGGAAGTAATGCGGTATAATTAGTAGTAATTGGGCCATTTAAAGAGCCACCTTTTAACTCAGAGCCTTGTCAAGACTTGCAAATTCTTACTGTATAACATCAGTTCACAAATATGTGCTTTATCCTAAAGCATAAGCATGTTATAATTATGTGGCAAGGTGTGTGTGCATATGGAAACAATGCTGAGTGTGTGATTTCAAACTTTATTTTATTTGTAGAAAAATAGAATGGACTTACATTTTATGTATACACTATAATATCTAATGTCAGATAAACCTGCACCAGATATACTGTAAGAAACAAAGGTACAAAAACAAAGCATATACTGTATTACCAAGACAAAGGCTGCATTTTTATGGGGCAAAAATTAAACATGCTGTACTTCTTCTGTTATTGTTTGCATCCAAGTTACGACGAAAGTTTATTTTTATACTTTAAAGCATTATTCTGCATTACAAACAGGTCTTATTTAATCTCAGGGACACAAACCGTACAGCCACAAAACATACAGCCTCCTTCCGAGCTTGTTTGATATTGTGACATGTATCGGGACATAGTTTTAAATAGTAACATGGAAATTTTAGAGGATGGGCCAAATTCAGGTGGGTAAAGCCCTGACGGAGGCTGTTCCTCATTCCTGGCATTACTGTGGGGTAGTGAACCCTATTCCCTTTAAAGTTTTTGCGCAAGCGAGACAAAGACGTCAGAGATTAACCAGATAGCACTGCAGGAGTAGCAGCTCAACACATTAAATATTAAACCCAAATGCAAAGCTTTAATGTGAGTTCAATGTGTGCATTGTTTTGTTTTTTTTGACAACCAAAACTGAACGGAAAATTCATGTGATGCATGCTGCACTTTTCTATTTTTAAACTTATGCAATTAGTGAGTATAAAAACACTACAGGGTAACTCTGTATGTACTGAATAATCCTGTCATCAAAAAATAAAAGTTACTATAATAAATACCAATATACACGTTTGGATTATGGTTGTGAAATACTGGAAATCCGAAGTAATCTTTAGAAATAGATATGAGTCCTTGATAGAAAATATATAAGGCTTTTAGGGATCCTAAATATTTGACTTATTAGTAAGAAATAACACTGCAGCTATAAAAAGTAAACAATTGGATTGCAATATTGGCAAACGTTGCAGTTACATCAAAGCAGATTTGCCCTTAGTTAGTTAAAAACATTCGTTATGTTCTGAGTAATGTTCACTGATTATTCAGTGACCTGCACAACAGCCATAAGCACAAGATGAGGTCTGGAACAGTCTTGACATTAACGTAGGCCACTTTTCGCCCTGCTGATCTTCACCACAGATCGGGTTCGACCCAGACGATTTTCCTCTGCTCTTCGCGGATGATGTGCTGCAGATTTTCCAGCAGAGTGGTGCAGTCACTCCAGCTGTCGGGGGAAACTGTGCGGTACAGGCAGGGCAGTTTGTCCAGCAGAGGTTCCTCGCTCCGGGAACACTCGAGCAGCTGAGTCTCCGTCACAAATTTGTGACGTAGTTTGTGTCTGTGGGAAAATGTTGTAGAATGATTATGGTGGATTTTCACACAGGTTGTTCTGACTGGACTTAATCAGGAAGGTTGAAGAAATGCCTTCAAGATGAAAATGCAGTCACGATAACGTTTCTAAGTGAGTATCCGAAAGGTCACGCAAAGAAATCTGACCACAGCTGTGGCCGTGCTTTCATCAGCTACGGATTATTAGGATAACAAAATAGACTACAATACCCAGAATGCACTGCTGATGGTATGAATATCACTACCGTGTAGTGTGCAGTACTGTGTTTTGAGAGGTTTAGGCAGAACCGAGGAACATGAAACAGCAGTTGGTAATAGCAAAACATTTGTTTTCTCAGCCTTTGAAAGATTTCTTTATAATGATAGTCCTTTATAGATAAACCCAAATCCTAAACGTGATAAGAATGAGCCTTTAATGATATTCCATAGACAAGGATGATAACATTTCCTCCTAATCTAAATAGAATTACTTTTGTTCTTTGTAAAAGTTCATGCGCCTGGGGGATGGAAAACCCCCAGATGACTTGCAACTTCACTATCGGTCAAAAGGTTGAATGCCTGAATGCATGTCATGGTTGGACTGTCAATTATTAAGCAGTGCTTTCGGAGAATATCTGGAAATAACCCAAACGACCTGGATATTACTCCATCCTGATTACAGGTGACCTTCTCTTTTTTAAAACCTATTTCGAGGCCATCCAGCTTGCTCACACTGCCAACCGTGTCTGTATGAAACCCAGCCTGAAGGCACCACGAGGGCTCAGACTATCCGGAATGTATCCAGAATACTTCTATTCTTGTATTCTTTAAACTATGACTAAGTGCAGTCGTGCAATATGGCACATCATTGGTTCCTGTACAATATATTGTGGAGTTAGTGACGTAGGGATTTTTTTTTCTTTATACTGATTGACGTTTGCAAAGGAAAAGATTTATAGACGGTTGCATACTTGAGTCTGCGAGCGCTGCGTTCTGTAGATGCCGCAAAGATGATGATGGGGTAAATGTCAGCGCGGTGCAGCCGGCGTACACAATCCAAACCCAGTGGGAGTACACAGTGAATGCCCTACACAAACACACACACACACACACACACACACAGCTTTAGGCAATCTGGAAGAAAGTAGCAATAAAACAGATCCACCTATTAATCCATCTATCCTACCTACAAACCTCAACTTGTTCTCTGTACAACTGGAAAATTATTACAGCCTATTGATCTATAAACTTGCCTTGCACTTTAGGTAAAGAATCTTAAGTACACTGCATTTTTAGATCTGTTTGTCCAACTGCAATAGTGCTCCCTCATGCATGCAGTGGAAATTCAGATGGCACTTTGGTAATAAGGTCTAATTAACTATACAGCCAAAACCTAGAAGCTTGATCAGTTGGTTAAGAAGCTCACTGTGAGACAGCAGAGGACATTGCGGCTACTCCAAGTAACTCCTAACATCACGTCAATTGCTGCTTCGGGCTAGAGATACGTTAGAGTTAAATGTTTATCGGGCTATAGGTCTGTACCCGCTTCATGATCTTCTCGACGCCCTGCACGGTGTAACAGCGGTGTGTGTTGGAGTCGCATTCCTCCAGAACCTCGCCCTTCTGCATCCGGACCGCGTGTTCAGAGGCACTCAGGATCTCTGATGAGATTAGCGAACAGAAAAGAGTTTGAGCATAATTTATTTTAAAATTACACAGATGCAGCTTATATACACATGTTAATATATGAATGTGTTTACATTATGACAACTAAAACATATTTTAGTGTATTGGAACAGATCTATATACATGGCTGTGCAAAAGTCTTAGGCCACCATTAGATTTGTTGTTTTAGCAACAGCATAATGACCATATATAACACATTCACCCTGTTCCCCTTCTGAAAAAGTGGTTTCTTGGCTGCTACCCTTCCAAAAACTTGTACACAAGGGCAGCGTTTGTATTTTGTAGAGTCATCGGTTGTTGTTTTTTTACCTGGCTCACACAGCTGATAGCCCGGCTGGTCTGCCAGTCGTTTATGGATGATGCCGCTGAGGATGGTGGGAAGGAGGAGGACTGGACGGCATACGGGAGGCTGGTGAGGGGTCACCAGGGTGTACGGCATCAGGCTCACAAAGCCTCTGGGGGTGCCAGAGTCACCTGGGGGCCAGAAACAGAGCAACAGGAGAGATGTAAAAACAGTTTCTCAAATTATTGTTGGAAATGTAGGGAGTTCACGTTGACTCACCAGCTGGTGATTTTTGCTCGCTGTCTTCCTCCACGCTGACCCATAACGGGTTCCGGCCTTGCCGCGCTGTACTGACGATCCGCACGGCCTTCTGCTTTTGCACCGCCTGTAGCACGCATCACACGTGAGTACGCTGTGTTATATCGATTTTTTAGCATTTACTTTGAAGGCAAACCTGAAAGAGGACGAGCTTTACCTTTCTGGGGGTTTGCTGTTGGAAGGACATGTCCTCGATCGCTCTTATTAGCAGCCTCTGGGCTCTGCAAACACACACAGCGGTCAGGATGCTCTACACCCCTGTACAGTGTGTCACATCATAGGTTAGATCATAAGTATGTGGTAGTACCTGTAGTAATTGGGCACACTGCCGCTCTTCTGGTCCATCAGCTGGGAGCTGTGGACGTGACTCGCCCACCAGCAGCCGTCGTTGCCATAGTGGCTGTTCGTCACATGTAAGATGTCGTTACAGTTGACAGCCAGCGACCCGGCCCCACTCCCGGCCAGCGGCATGTTCACACGGACGTAGAAGGAGTCGCCCGAGGTGACCACGCCCTTCTTCAGCTGCTGGATCAGGTTCTGATAGGCTGAAAGGGCAAAGAATCATCATTAGCTCCAGAATTCGGCTTCATCTCACACGGACTGATCACTGCAAGGTTTATTTTGTATTGGACTTTATAGATAGTGGATAAAATGCATTTACCATCTTGCTTGGGTCGCAGCGAGAGACTGCAGGGTCCGTGGACCTGCCCGAGCGCCCACAGTGCCTCCTCCATGGTGGAATCTTCTAAAACCATCCTGAGAGCACGCTGCTCTTTCTGAAACTTCACCTGCACTCACCAAAACAAAGATTTTTTTACGTATTAACCCTTTTTTCTAATAATGGTGACTTGGTGTAACTAAAAATCTAAAAGAGCGCACCTCCAGAATCTGTGCCCCTGGGCTGATGCCAGCACTGTGGGCAGATGAACTCTCTGTGATGTGATGAATGAACACGCCCGTCTTGTTTCCCCCAATGACTTGCACCTGGCTCAGCAGCGCCTCCCCCTGGAAGGAGATACTGAGCGCCCGGCCTGAGATGCGTAGAGCTTGAGGACGAGAGCGCACCAGGAACGGAGGGGCAGAGGCCCGACACCCACTGAGAAATCAGAGGAAAGATATTTAGCGTATGCAGAAATTCCCTTAGTCGAACCACTAGTGCTTTGTTTTATTTCACTAGAGAATCTCTGTGGGCAGGGGTAAGTCTCCCTGGAGAAGCAGCTCTATATTAGTCAGTGTGTGGTGTGGTGGGAGCCCCACGGTTAACTTTCTAGGTTATGTAGCTAGTGTTTTGTGCATTTAGTCACCCGCTCATATCCGGAGATCCAGAACAGGACAGAGGAGGTGTAGATTTGTCGTCATCCTCATCTGGAATAAATGCAAATGATTACCGTTAGCACTGCAAGCCTGTGACATCAGAGGTCCGTACATGTCACGACTGCCATCCTGAATGATATACGTAAACGTGGAACTGAAATGCAGATGTTTTTGTTTTCTACACAGGAAAATGTGTCAGATAAACGCTCAAGAAGGATAAAATGAGCTGTGTTTACCTTTAGGAAGAGGTTCAAAATCCTCCTCCAAAATCAATTCGCCGTACGGCTCCGGACTGCAGAAAACACAAAACAGTTTGGATTGCAGTGTGTCAGAGTGTTAAAGCAAACACAACGCTTCAGTGATTCTATGTGAGCGCACGCTCTCTTCTCATCATTTGAATATTTCCTAAGGAGAAAAGTTTGCGGTGCAAATGATTTGAATAAACCTCTCCAAAAGCCACTGTTTTTCACAAACATCTCTATTTGTTAAATACTATTTCACAGCTTATTTTTAATACTTTTTGCCGTTCGTTCATCATGACGTTATGTCCTTACAATACACAGACATGCCGTGAGAACAGGACCGACCCTAACCACAGACTGGAGCTGTGCTCACTCAAGTAGTGCGATATATTTTGTAACACTTTTGTGCTAGATATTCCAAAGGCATCTGACAGAACCTGCATTCACTGCTAAACTTGAATCCAGTTTTCGGTTCATGTCCTGGAAGTCCTCTGAACCGTGCAATATACCATGTGCAATATTTTGAAATATATACTTGGTATTATACTCTACAGGTTTACTCTCTACCTTTTCTACATTACTATTTGTTTTGCTTTTTAAAATAGAATTTGCTTACTTTATGAGGTCTGTTTTGTTATCTTGCTGTTGTGTTTTTGAACTGGTAAGCCAAATTTCTTTCCTTCTGCTGTGTGCTCTTTTTATGAGTGTATAGCTGAATGACATAAAGGAATCTTGAATCTTTTAAGTAGTTGAAAAATGAAATGCCATTATTGTTGTCTGTCTTTAAACATTCATGTTAAGACACACAGGTTTAACTGCTGATTTACAGAGTTAAACCTAGCAAACTTAATTTAGTTGGTTAACTATATTTGGAGCTTTAACTGTGGATGAAATTACCCCAAAACTCTTTCCAACTTCACACTCAAGGTATGAAAGTTCACCTGTTAATCACCTTTGCAGCTGTAGGGATGAACTTTACATACACCTTTGAAACTCTTTCAAAAAACACAAGTATGATATAAATATATTTATGGCATTTGCTGAACTTTTTATTAATTAGACAGATGTTTTTAAGGCCTCGGTCGTTAAAGCGGACGTAGATTTGATGGTCATCTTTTCTGCTTTAATGCACAGCGGCGCAGATCGAAAGCTCAGTTATGCGTGTACGAAGCTCACCTGTGGTCACTGATCTCGGGATCTGTTATCCTTCTGCGTAGTGACTCTGAGCACGGAGGCTCCACCAGACTGGACCGTGCACTGTTGAACCCATCATCGCTGCTGTGCTACAGGTAGAAATACACATCATTAGACATAATCAGTAGTAGCATATGTCTATAAAATAACCTCACACAGCTCTACTAAGGTAAATAAAGCATCCATTATAATTACTAAATTATAAACGCTATTCATTCAAACATACACTTTTGGATTTGAAGCTGATGGAGGCCCCTGGCAGGATGGCGTCCATGCGGCACAGCCTGGGTCGGTGAGGTGGGCTGGTTGGGGAGCTCTCGGTGCTCAGCTCTCCACTGCTGTCCCAGCTTAAAGGTCTCTCCTGCAGGAACAGGAGTGAGCGAGTCAGCAAACACGCCAAAGTTACAGAAGATGGAGAAGAAATGCAAACGTCAATCACCAAGGGCTTAACCGAGCTCTTTGTCATTGCCCGGAGAGTGAAGATTTTGTCCTGCAGCTCCACCAGCTGACTTCTCAGTGTGTCCTTCTCTGCCAAACTGCACGCAATCTGGGCCTGGGCTTCATCACGGGCCAGGTACGCCTACACACACACACACACACAACAAAATTAGACAGAAATACAGCATATGTTCTGGATGCTGGTCAAACAGTGCAATTATGCAAGTTCCATAATGTTCCAAGTTCATTTATACTGGTTGATACTGGTGAGGTACTGGTTTAGCTGGCTGACCAGCATAACAGTATCCACAACACACATGCTGGTCCTTGCCACGGTTTAAATTACATACACATAACAACTTTCTAATGCAGTCAAAGAACATGAACTCTAATTTTAGTACAGTCCTAAGTCCTCATGCTTAACAAGGAACATTTTTCTAGTCCAAACCACACCCTGTTCGCTACAGACAAGATAAACACAAACATCACACACTCAAAAACACTCCAGACCCAACTCTTGGCAGCATACAGGACTGTATATGTGTTGTCTTGTGACTCACGTAATAAATTACATTAACTGGAATTACATTACTTATAATAATAATAATAATGTAGAAAGAGCAAGAGCAATGCATTGTGTGAAAAGAGTGAACTCAAAGATTAGATTAGATTAGATTAGACTAGATTAGTCTAAATACTTCGAAGTAATCACCCAGAACGACTGGAACGCCAGCAGCTGTCACGGGGAATTCCAGCTTGTAATGAATAGTGTGAGACGGACTTGCAAAGACAATGTCAGATTTCATCAGAGTGAGAAAAACAAAGAAAACAGCCCAATGCTAACTGTGCTAGCAATGAAGAGAAACGAGCTGTGTTTGTTGGCATAAATCTGCTGCCTCTAGTTTCTTCTTGGGTCTAATTTATGTAATCTTGTGTGCTATTTGTATCTCCTGTGTTTCTTGTTAGCTGCATTTTGTGATGAGCTAATGCTTTTCAGATGGCAGTATATCACAATATAAAATCAATAGCAATGGCTAATCTTGCTTTTAGCATGGTGTACAGGTAAGTGTGAATCTGCCTCCATTCGCTCTCAGACCTTTCGTTCTCAGAATGCCTTAGACTGAATGTTTCTCTGGTATTAATTACAAATGTGAGCATCAGAACCAACTCTAAACCCCGGCTATAGCTAAACGTGTTTGTATTTTAATCACAGTGGGTTCATAGATGTGTCTTTCTAAATAAAAACATTTATTAAGTCTGATTATGGCACTGATGAGATGGGTTTCCAGTCAAATCCTCAGCATACGCTAAGGCACAGTTATTACATAAACAACCTAGATATCACCCCTTACGTGTTTGCATCTCTAACACCGATTTACGATACTGGAAGGCTGGCTGATGACCAGGTAAGCTAAATAACACACATTAGGAGCACTTCTGTACAAATGCTTTGTAATTAGACTCTCGTTAGCTTAAAGGATAAAGCCACACTGTTATCTTTCTCTGTTGGCTACATTTAATCACGCTCTGTTAGGCTGTGTAGCACGTTCTGTTGTTGTAAAACCTCCACTGATGAAGAACAAACCAAATAACATCCTGAGTAAACACAGCAGGCTTTGAATGAGGAAGATTTAATAGGAGCGATGACGCTTGCGCGGCGTGTGGCACTACAGCAGGCCGGCACCACAAACAGAGGTGTGTGTTTTGTCCTGCAGTGCGTCACCATGAACCTCATGGAAAGCAGAAATTGGCATGCTCAAAGTCTGGGCTCTGTTTATTTTCATTATAGGAATATTTGAAGGAAATGAATTGTACACAATGTCAATGCCGGAATTGACCAAGAAGCCAGCAGGCAGGATATTTTGAAGACTCTATGAAAGCTATATCTATTTATATTTTATTTTATTATGTCTACTGTACTGTTGCACTTTGGCACCATCTCGTTACTGGTTGTAGCCCAACTGACACTGTGCACAATTTCCCAACCACCAACCAGCCTTTAATGAAAAGGGAACGTCACAGGACCTCTACTGACCTAGGATTATCACCTATTCAACAGAACCTGATAAACGTGACATTAAGTAAGCAGCAGGTATGTGTTTCTAAGAAAGTGGCTATGTATATTGTATAACTCGGACTGACCCGGTCTCGCTCGGCCTGCAGCTCTCCAAGCTGGCTTTGGAAAACAGTGCTTTTCTGCTGGTACATCTGACAATCCAGAGTCAAATTCTGCACCTGCAGTCTCAGACACTCCTTCTCTTCCAACAGCTAGAGAGAAAAGGGATGAAGAGAGATTATTTATTATCTGTTACCGATTACGAATCACTGCACGTATTATCAGGGTTAAACAAAAAAGAAATGCAGGAATAGTACAAAATCGTACCTCCGTTTGGGACCATTCTACACAAAAACCTTTCTAATTATGTCTCTAAAATGTCATAAATATTGTACTAAACTCTGCTTTTCAGGATATTCTCAGTGATTACTGGGATGTTAAAAGCAAGGCTCCCTCTTTTGTCATGTATAGTCTTATTCAACGGTTTGGCCACAAGTGGTTTTGTTTAAACTTAACCATTACACGAAACACACTTAGAAATATACGCTCACAGCTTTTAATGTGGCATAAACAAGTCAATAAAGGTCTGAGACCTTACAGAAACACTACTGGATCATTTGGATAGGAGCATGAACATTTTAAAAAAGCACACCCAATTAAAAAATATATATTTCCAGTTCACTAGCCCATCGCCACACTGACTCAAACCAGGATAAAGTGTTGGCCCAACAAGAAACGAAATAAAAAGTAATAATAACAGAGATTTTAAGAGGTTTTAAGATGTAACCATTATAATTAGGAGAGTTGATTAGGTTTGCTTAGGTTCATTTAGGTTTGTCCCGGAAATATTTGTAGTCCTGTGTGGCTTGACATCTCAATAAGCAGACTGTGCTTCTTGCAATGGACTATTTTTGACCTGCACACTTGCATCAGCAAACAGGGAACCACAAGCCCATCAAAAACACACACGATTATTTGGACTGTAGGGAAAACTCTGAAATAGGAACTGCAGCTGCTCAATTTGTGGAAGGAGAGCTGAAATTGCCCTTACCTGACAGGATTAGAAATTTCAGTTACTGAAGTGATTATTAGTAAATGTAACTAATATACTGAAGTCCCACAGTGCAATCATGTGATCACATGATCACGGGGAAGGAGAAATGAGAGAAGTAAAGACCACGAGAGAAACCGAGAGACAGAACTGCGGAAGAGAAAGTTGTTACCTCGTCCCGCTCTCTCATCAGAACCCCGTTATCGTGCTGAAGGCTCCTGAGCTGTTCGGCCAGCTCAAAGTGCCGATCTGTGGCTTCCTGCAGATCCTGCTCCAGGATGTCCTGACGGGCCTGATAAACACACACACACACACACAGGTTAGCTTATTAAGATTTACACACACAAGCTGTTTTAATAAGAACTGTGCATTTCGAATACATCAAATAACAAAAAAGTACTTATTTCCAGTAATGCTAAGCATCATTTACTAATATTAAGTATGGCTTACAGTGGCACTGACAAAGAGACAGGAAGCAGAGCTGGAGGTGGCAGAACTTAAGATGTTGAGGTTCTCTTTAGGAGTGTCTAGGGTGGACAGGATTAGGAATAAGATCATCAGAGGGACAGCACAGGTTGGAAAATTGGGAGACAAAATTCGAGAGGGAAGACTGAGATGGTTTGGACATGTGCAGAGGAGGGATAGTGGATATATTGGTAAGAGGATGTTGGAGATGGAGCTGCCAGGCAAGAGACGGAGAGGAAGGCCAAAGAGGAGTTATATGGTTGTGGTAAATGAAGATATGCAGAGAGTTGGGGTGACAGTAGAGGACATGGAGGACAGGGTGAGGTGGAAACGTTTAACTCGCTGTGGTGACCCCTGATAAAGGGAGAAGCCGAAAGAAGAAGAAGAAGAAGAAGAAGTACTGTGGTGGTAAAAAGTACTGTCCAGAAAGTTCAGGGTTCAAGTCCCAGCTCTCAGGCTCACACTGTCCTTGAACAAGGCTATTAACACACAAAATTTCTTAGACTGCACACTTTAATGTTGTATCTGTTGTACGTCGCTCTGTACAAGTGTGACTCTTACATGCTGTAAATGTAAGCGAGATTATCTCACTAAAATACTAAGTCTGTTCAACATTTATAAAAGAAAGCAGGACTAACATGCTAGCCACCACAGCAGGGACAGGGTTTTCAAATTTGTGAACGTGTGATGAGTATGTAATTTGCAGTGTTTCTGCTTTAGGGCATAAAATGCGTTTGGAGAAGAGAAACTGTGTGTACATTCAAGAACGGAAGGTACAGTCTTATGCAAATGTTTGGCATCTCTGCTTGAAATGATGGGTTTTTTTCCTAGCAGTGAAACGCGTCTTACACAACCTTTCTAGGACAAAAATGTAACTTTTTGTTAGTTCATTCCCTGGAAAGGTTAACTTATTTTCATTTAGGAAATCAGCCAGACATAAACAAGAGAATTTGCATGAGCTCTTCCGTCTTCCGTCATACATCTTTCTCAGCTGTCCTAATTTCATGCCACTAATTCTGCCATTTTTCTGAAAAGAGAGATCTAAACTCTGTGTGGCCATGCTCCTCACCGGTGTAATCTTCTCGGCCAATTGCAGCTGTCTGCGCAGTGTGATGATCTCCTCGCGCAGCTGCTGCGTGTCGGTGTTGGAAACCCTGAGCGATCGCTGTTTTTGGAAATCCGTCTCGGTCTGAGCCTTCCTCAGCTCGCACTGCAGCTGATACACCTGGGAGATCACGTTTTACCACTTTAATAACCGGATTATTGACACTGTAGCATAAAATAATCAGGGCGTCCTGATTATGCAGAGTGACGGGTTTTGTTGATCTATCTAGGAACACCTGTCTATAAAGGAATCTTTATAATCCACCAAATAGACATTTAATCAGATATGGTATAAACAATATTTACTATCATAAGTATGCAGGGAATATTTTTGTAATGCACTGCATTGTCCCAGGTGGATTTACTAACGACTGCTTATATATAATCGGCAACAAGGCGGGGAACCAATCATGTAGGGTGCACACATACATACACAAACTCTATCATTCACACTTCACACTTTAGAGACGCCACTGCACCATCGTGCCACACATATTATGTACAGTAGTTTAACAACCTGTCTTCGCTTCGACCAAGGTTTTAAAAATTCTAACAAATTATAATAGGGAATAAAAATCTGTCTTGTAACTTCTCTGCCAAGAAGAGAGGTGAAACAGCAGTCTGTACTCTTGCTTAAAGTTTTAGTGTTCTGGAAATTAGTGTTTCTCTAACTAGACTCATTCTCTCTTGGTTGGGTGCAGCCAGTGAGGTCTGTTTACTTATGTTTATATTCATATTCGTGAGCATTTATATTTTGGTTGTGATTGTTAATGTGTGCTTTAAACTGAAGAACCACGGTGTTGTGATATGAAGAACAGTTTAGTCAACGTACATTTTGATTAATGACCTGCTTCACAGAATGTAATGCGGTTGTTAAACAACACATATCTTTATTATTGTTATTATTACTATTATTATTATTGTTATCAATAGATAAGGTTAATATTGTTGTAATGATTCATGCTAGAATGCTGAACATCTACAGTAATAATTACAACACACACACACACACACACACACACACACACCTGCAGGTTGAGGTCTCTGCAGCGGATGTTCACTTCTGATTTCTCCTCCACAGCTGCGGCGTATCGTATGTACAGGTCACACTTCTCATCCTTCAGCTTCATCAGGTCTCTGTGCAGGCCTGCACACACACACACACACACACACACACTTTACTCATTCATTCATTAATTTACTTTCATACCTACTACCTATTTCAGGACTCTTGAGGCCATCCCAGGACACCTGCACACACACTGGGATGCTTTAAAGACTTTAACATGTGGGAGGTGTTAGTCGAGTAGCTGCGGTGACTTTAGATACCTGCTAGGTGGTTGCGCAGGCGCGTGTGTTCGGCCTGCAGGCTGATTTGCTCCTCTCCTTGCTGCGTAAGGCGTGAGAGCTCCCCCTGCAGGCTGCTGCAACGTGTGCGCAACTGAGCCGCCTCCTCGCGAGCCTCCTGCAGCTCCCTCTGCATCCCCGTTACAGCCCGAACTAAATACTCGGTCAGCTCCGAGTACTTCATCAGCCCTGAACAGACAGAGAGAGACTTTGGTTCAAGATCATCCTGCGGAAGCAAAACCTGTTATTATTACATTAATCAGATTACAGCTACGCTGAGAAATTCAAGGGGCCAACAGTAAAGGCACAACCTTCTTGATTAGCAGTCCAGACCTTTAACCACCGAACCACTCCTGTCACTAGATAGATGCTTTTATCCAAAGCAACTATTTGACAATTGAGGGTCAATGGTCTTGCTTATTGGCAGTAGAACTTGCCCGGACAATGGTTCTAATCCCGAGCCTCCATAGGCTCCACAATTGATATTTTTCTGAGATCTTGCCATGCTGAACACAAGCTACACAAAAAATTAAAACAACTACCCTGAATTTTTTAGCATTATCATCATGACACAATGATATGAACAATATGTTCCAGAGTATGAGTGTAAGCAGAGCTCATGAGGTACTGAAGCTCACCACTGAAGTGGCTAGGCTCGGTGCTGGGCTTGCGGCCGGTGATCTGTGTGTAGAGAGGCGGGTAGTGGATCATCAGACTCTCCAGCAGAGCCACGGCTCCGTTACGTCCCTGAATACGTAGCACGTCCAACATGTGACCTGCAAAAAACACAAAGACGTGATCGTGAGCTCAAATCTACAATGTGGTCGATCTTTATGTGCAAACATGATCGTTTTTTATCTCTAAGCATAGTTGTCAAAACCCTGTCTTAAAGTTGAACTCATCCCTAATCCTCTTTCAGATCCTCACACACAATGTCGCTCCTCATGTCAGGAGTCAGGAGTTTGTAGCTCTAAATGGGGCACAGGCTGCTTTTCACAGTGATTGTCAATCTAATTTTATATCCTTTGCAACCAGAGTTCAAGAAAAAACCTGGCCACCAAGATAAAGCCTCCAAAATACGCTTAGAACTGTACAGTGGGGCAAAAAAGTATTTGGTCAGCCACTGATTGTGCAAGTTCTCCTACTTAGAAAGATGAGAGAGGTCATAGGTACACTTCAACTATGAGAGACAAAATGAGAAAAAAAAATGACATTGTAGGATTTTTGAAGAATTTAATTGTAAACCATTCTGGAAAATAAGTATTTGGTCAATAACAAAAGTTCAACTCAATACTTTATAACATAACCTTTTGTTGGCAATCACAGAGGTCATTTTCTCATTTTGTCTCTCATAGTTGAAGTGTACCTATGATGAAAATTACAGTAGGAGAACTTGGACAATCAGTGGCTGACTAAATACTTTTTGCCCCACTGTATATGACTGGAATGTCAGTATGTCACAGTGTTGATTTGTTTCCATTATTTAGATTGTAATAACTTTCAGAAAGAGGAGATGAACTCCAGTCGTTCTGGGGATTCACACAGTCTGGAATGGTACAGCAGATTAATTAAGTTCAGGCCGAGCTGCATTCCAGTCTGTCATGGATCAGTCATTTTAATAGTTAACCTTTTAATTTCTGTTAAGTTTATGTGTCACGGAACAAGGTCAGGATGATTTGCGTGTTGAAATTTGACCTGTATTGTTCAGCACAATAACAGCAACAATGCTGGGTGTTACACTCTATACTAAATAGCCAAAGGTTTGCCTGCCAGTGTTTGTCAACATTATGGTCCTGTTAGCAGTGAATGCGGCTACAGGATGGATGTTAAAATTGTTTTTGGAAGATGACCTCACATTCATGTTCCAAAATCTAGTGCAAAGCCCTATTAGAAGAACAAAGGCTGTTGGGGCAGCAAAGGTACTAACACTCATGGTTTGAATGCAAGTTTTTTGAGTGTCCGCAAACTTTTGTCTATAGTCTATGTATGATTTTATAGTGGAAGAGAGATGCTTGGATTAAATGGGTTTCACTGTACCTGATTAATCAGAGTTTATGCAGTGAGTGTGGCTACTGGATGGATGGTAAAAAAATGTTTTTATT
Source organism: Ancistrus triradiatus (assembly GCA_025084515.1). Taxonomy (NCBI): domain Eukaryota; kingdom Metazoa; phylum Chordata; class Actinopteri; order Siluriformes; family Loricariidae; genus Ancistrus; species Ancistrus triradiatus. Next base: position 208,054 of record JAJAGP010000042.1, on the reverse strand, counting down.
TGCATTTGAAAATGCTGAACTAATTTTGTAGTAAATAGTTTGACACTCGTTCCCAAACGTACCTCTACACACATTCTACGCACTGTTTATTTAGTGTACTTCACCTGAAGAAACACCACTGCGTAACATAATCTCAAAGTAAGCCATAAATCCTCTTTCCATGGTCAACAACAGCTTTTCATAACATATTGCTACCTGTGTGGTTTGCATTAGAGTCTGCATTGTTTATATGTATATGGAAGGGTGCATGGCTCAGAATGATGCATTAAAATACGTTTTCAGTGAGCGTTAATTCTTTCTAGCAGATACACAGATGTGCCTTAGACACCCAGAGATGCATGAGCTTCAGTGAGCGTCTGTTATCTCTGCTCATCTTTATTTACCTACAAAGTGTGCCAAAAGCATTCATTAACTGAGAGCATTAATGAAGCTGCTCGTTTGGAACACCAAACACACCTCAGAGCTTTGCAACAACCACTTGAAGAACAAAGAAGATAAACGCGAGCTGCCATGAACTTTCCTCCACAATTCCTGACCGAAAGTCCATCGAGCATTTATGGAGCGCGTGAAGACAGATAAAGCCGCGCATTCTGTTACAGGACAACACGCTCTTTGGAATATTATGTAATCAGAGTTTGTAACGTGGATCAACAGGTTTTACAAACTTGTGTTGCTCGAGTGCATGCTGTCATTACAGCATAAGGGGGAAACATACCAAATATGCGATTCTGAATGTGATTGCTGAGAATATGGTTTGTAAAGAAAAATACTGTATTAAATTAGACAGAAATGGAAGCATTTCACTAGTGCTTCCAGACTTATGGCCCTGCAATGAATATATGTACACTATATACACAAAAGTGCTAATTCTTGAGCTCGATAGAGTCGATAGAGAATTGGTTTGCCAACTTTGGCTTTGACATCAACTTGAAAACGCACTGGAATGCCAAACGTGAGCCAGGGCTTGTCACAGTCATGTTTCAAAGTCTATTGGAGATTCCTTGAAGAAGAACAAAAGCTGTTGTAGCATCAAGGGAAGGGAGCAAACTCCATACTAACTCATGTTTTGGATGCAAGTTTTTGGTTGTCCACAAACTTTTGTCTGTATAGGTTATGTATGACTTAATAGTGGAAGAAAAATGCTAGGATCAAACAGGTTTCACTGTACTGGACTAATATCTGTTAACTGATTTTGTAGTATAGTAATTTGATCATTAAACCAGATTAAAACATCCATCAATACACAGGAACTGACAATACAATACACATTAATATGTGGTCAACACTAAGATAAATACACAATGAACTGCAGTTAGGCTCTGGGGTGAATTCTAACCCAGAATTCACTGGGCGCCCACAGACAGGACCAGTCCCTTGCAGGGTTCCATAAGTGCAACCCAACATCCACGTAGCGAGCAGCAGCATTCCAGATTGAACCTGTGCTTTCCAGCAGCTGGCTCTTACCACCCAGCCGCTATTTGTCTATACATAGCAGAGTGTGTGTGTGTGTGTGTGTGTGTGTGTGTGTGCGTGCGTGTGCGTGTCCTCACTGGTCCTCATGCTGCGGTTGGTGAACTTGAGGCACGACAGGATCTCGTCCTCGTCCAGGTCGTTGAGCACGCGCGCCTGCCGCAGGTACGGGATGACCATGCACGGGCGCACTCCCAGCGAGATCGCGTGCCGGTTGTCGTTAATCATATCCCACAACTCCTCTTCACTCATGTCCTTAAAATCCGGAGGCTCGTGCACGATCTCCCCCATCCTTGCGTAAAACTCCAAGACAGACCCGAGGAAGAAAAAGCGGCAGCAGCTGCTGAGGAGTCCGAACGCGCACAGATGCGCGAGAGCGCGCACACTAAACTGAAGTGCACCCAAAGTCACAGGCAAGAGAGCGAAGACGCGCGCGCTCAGGCGTCTGACAAGTGAATCCGACCGAAAAGTGCAGCTCGTGGAAAGAAAACGTACAGCCTCCACCTCCCAGAGCCCGCCCAGGATCACACGCGTGGGAAAACCTGAAATACGAGGAGCTTCGTTTCACTTCCTCCAAGTGTCTGGCCTCCGTATCTGTTGCTCGCGTGCTGAATAATATCAAGAAGAATTAGAATAAATATTTAAATATCTCATTAAATAGTTTGAATCCAAATAAGTGTGCACATTAAAAACAAACTGATGCAAAAGTTCAGGACCTAGTCAAATTCCCCTAGGCACGTTTTGTTGATGTTCTAAATTTAAAAATGAACATTTCACTCCAAAACACAATTTGTATGCGCTCTTAATTAGCTTGGTAAGGGTTTGGAAAACAAACATTGACTTTGGCCAGTCATGTCCAAACCTTCGCACAAGACTGTAAGACAACAGAACTCAGCTTCTTGCTCACTGTGGTGCAATTTGACTTCTAAAACCTCTTCATTAAGACTGTGCTTTGATCCTCTCACGCTCTCACTTTCCATGCACGCTTAATCCAGTTGTGTCTCACAGCAGGGTCAGGGCCAAACCCCAGACAAGAACCGACCTGCAACAGGGCGCCAGTCCAGCCTCACAGTATAACGCTACACAATCAGACACTTACTCACACTGGCCAACCAATTTGAAGCATGCCATTGGGATGTGGCATGAAACTGGACATGGGGAGAACATGCAAACTCCACACAGGCAGACACACAGGCTGGAATTATTTGAACCTAGTTCTCTGAAGCTGTGAGGCATCGGGACTAATCACTGCAACAGCGTGCCACCCATGTCGCTTATTGTTTTTTACAAAACAGTGACTATTTAAAAAATTTCTATTAGTTTATTTAATGTCATTTCAGCATCAATGACCATTTGTAAAAGGAGGTTCTAAAGTGACCGGTCAGACACACTCACACCAATTTAGAACCACCAATTAAGCTAAGCCATGGAATATGGGAGGAAATCGGAGCAACTTGAGGAACCACATGCAAGCACAACCATGCAGGCAGATCCCAAGCTCAGGACCAAATGGGGGTCTTTTTTTCTGTGAAAAATACATTTAAGAGGGAATTTTTAACACATTTTATTTTAACCCTAGAATACATTTTTCAATGTGCCACAAGTGCCCTGAGGTCAGAAATAGAAGAAGTAGCTACAGCAGGCTGAATATTTTCCTCCCTCCAAATAGTCATCATTTTCGTCTCTACAGGAGAAATGAACTGAACTGTATGTGAATGCTTAACTAGGCACCAGAATTGTGGTTGTTGACTTTCAACCCGACGTTGGGTATTAAGACTCGAGAGCCTCTATAAACCCATAAAAAAAATTTTTGCAATTTATTTTCAAGTGTTAGCATAATATTGAATGGTTCTGTATCACTGTAACGTTAAGGAGCTGCGCTGAGGAGCTTTGTTTGTATGTAACCGAGCAACAAGGGAAATTCTGCTGCCAGTCACTGCAACAGGAAACTTTGGGGGTACCAGTGTTGAAATTCTTTCAGGCTATTTATAATTAGTTTTGGTGATGCAACAACATTGAGCAAAGGATGAACAGTGTCTAATGTGAACGGAGCTCTCTCAAATGTTTATATTGTTGATTTTTTTGGAGCTGCTCTTGTCAAACATTGTCTCAGTAGCTTTGGCGAATTCTGGCTATGATTACTTACGTTGTTAGCCTGTTTAGCTTGGCTGATAGAACACGAAAACACCATTTTCGCATTTTGTGACTTGAATAGAACTTGAAGTTTGGGACATGAGACTTGAATTTAGACTTGCCTGCCTTGACTTGGGACTTGTTTCGGGACTTGAGTGTCAAGACTTGAGCCTAACTTGTCCTTTCAGCATAGTGCCTTATTTCCAGCTGTGCTACACATGAAATGAAGCTGGAGTCAGACTCACACCTCCTAACCAGTTTGTGTGTCTTTCTTTTATTCTAGCGTATAGCATTTTAGGCTGGAATGAAATGGTAATGTATTAAAAGCAGATTCATTGAAAAGCATAATACCAGCCTCTTTTGCCCTTTTATGAACTTTAAATCAAACCCCAAACACACTCCCAGACCTGCACTCCCCTCACACACTTAATTAATTAACCCATACCATCTCTATCTAAGCAAGCTAAGTCCAAAGTCTTTTAGACAAAAGGAAATGAAAGACGACTCGTCAAGCAGGAAGGGAGACTCGACGATTTACTGGAAGCTATGAGTACACACCCACACCCAGCCCATAGCGCACACACTTGCTACCAAATGCACCGTTCTTTCAGCGTCTGATGGCACTTTTATTTTCTCAGCCCACATCCTAGGCGTTTACTCAGATATTTCAGCGCAGGCACACCTGATGGAAGGTGCGTTTCTCGAGTGCATGTAAATGTAAGACAATAACCCTGCGTCCTCTTGTCCTGACACAATAAGCCTGACTTTACCTTAGCTAACCTGCATCTTTTCTCTTTAGACTTTGCTGTCTTCTTTTACTCGCCGAGCACTTGCTGTCGTAGCCCATCCGCCTCAAGGTTCGTTGTGCACTCTGAGCTGCTTGTCTGCTCACTACAGAGCCTCTCTGTAAGCTTCAACGATTCCCCATTGACCTGTGTCTTCAGCGAGACATTTCCATCTGCAGAACTGCCGCTCACTGGAGGGGTTTTTCTTTATTGCACCTTTCTTTGTGTTCTGTGTGAAAATCCAAGCAGGTATAGAAATAATCGAACCAGCCCATCTGGGACCAGCATCATGCCACGGTCAATATGAACTGATGGTCGATATGAAAATTCTGTGAGGCTCCAGGCACATACCTACATGATTTTATGCATCGTACTGCTGCCACACGGTTGGCTGGATAGATAAGCGCCTGAATGCGTTGTGTTCCTAATATAGTGTCCTGTCCAGTGTGTTTTCCTATGTTGCACCATTGTTCTGGAAAAGGCTCACAACTCTTGAAGTTTACAGAAGATGGCCTTGTTTATTCGAGGAACCAGATTTGAATTCCGTGCTGTTGTAGTTCATGATGGATCATTTAAGTCAGTCTTACTGGTGAGTCACCAAAACATGTCCTCCCCGTATAAGGGTGAGATGCAGTGCATTTGCCCTTAGGCAATGGAACATGACGTCAAGCAAGTACATGAGAACAAAAGAAGCAAAGTGAAATGTAAAAGCGTATTCCCACTAATCGTTGTGAAAGAGACAATGCGCTCTCAATAACAAGTTTGATGATTGCTTAATTTTTGCTTAATTTCCGGCCCTAAATGTGTACACAGAAAAAAATACTGATTGGAAACAATAGCAGAAAATATCATGTGAATCACCCTGCTGTTGTTGTGCAGGCTTCACTGCTCAGTTCCTCTTTCGCAGAACCTGTGATCAGTGTGGTCTGAATGGAGAAAATGGCGAGCTTTCTGACTCTTATAAAGTCTTAGGAAGTTGTGATTCAGCCACATAAATAGGGTACTCAAATCCCAAGGGGTAACAGGAGGTGACATATCAGAAACAGATCTATCATGCCAAATAGGTCCTTACGGAGCTAAACCCATTCGCTAGCCTTATAATGCAGTAAAGATGAACTTAGTATACCTTGGTAGATCATGTGAGTAGGGTACTGGAGCCGAAAATAGTTTGGAAACCTCTGCTCTGTTTGATCTACTGACACCAGATCTCACATGGGGTCATGTGCAGACAGTGGACACCCAGTAGTGATGGCTCTGGAAGTTCAAACCCAGCTTTATGAAGATACCATTGTTAAACACTCAAGGATCAACTGCTTGGGTCAGGTCAAAGAAGATTCTAAGAAGCTCTTCCATTCTTGGATGGAGTGGCCAAGGTTATTACCTACTACGACAGCTGTGAGTTTGAATCTCAGCTCTGCCATGCTACTGTTGGTTCTTTGTAGCTGGAGGCCCAAATCCACATAGTGTCCAGTCCATACCTGTGTGTTAGGGCAGATTAGAGGCTAAGGTAGTGGATACTGGCCTCCAGGTTAAGTCCTAAACCTCTGTGATGGGTCCTTTAGCAAAAACTCCCAACTTGTATCAAAAGGAATAAATAACATACAAACCCACAAATAATGAAATATTAGGACTCTGACTATATTTCTCCTGCTTTTCATGACCACTAAATGCTGCCATAATAAATATGACATCATCTGTACATACTACCAATAACGTAATTTGTTTAGCGTGTAGTATGCAGTTTGGAATGCATCCAGACAAAATAGGACAAGTATTGCAAAGAAGGTCTCTTCAGAGTCTGCTTTTTTCCCAAACCGCAGAATTGCTTGTCACTGACCTCTTGACTTGCTTTCACCAAATAAGAATCTTATTTTGAACCTTCTCCCGGCTGCGAAATATCATCTCAACATCCTCGCAGATAAAATTCAAGGGTGGTGATAATAACTGTGTGTGATAATAATGCAGGATGCTTATCAACTATTGCAACGATTAAAACACCCTGTATTGTTTACTCCACAGACACCGATAATCTCCATATGTTGTATAACAGTTCATCAACGACATGCCTCTTTAAACAATCTCAGCTCGTTATGAAGGTAACCTGGTAAGCTGGTGTTCCTCCATGACTTCTGATTAGTGAGTCACAAAGAAGTAGCAAAGGTTCATTCACACAGCGTTACTGTACCGCTTCAAACAGGCCAACATTATCAATTTGTTAGGAAAGACTCACAAAATCTAGGTAAGCAACAAAGTACCTACAAAGCCAAATAACTACATCTAGCAGCTCCTGTGGCTCAGAGGTAAGAGCCCAATGCTGGGAACAGCCGTTCCTGAGGACCGTGGGTTTGAACTTCGGGCTGTTTTTGCAAAGTTAAGGTTGGGCTGGTGTGGTGATAAACCCTTTGATGAGCTGACAGTCTGTTCAGGGTGTTCCTAAAAAAACATGCTTACAGGCGTCATTGTGTAATATTTAAGTAATGCTGAAAGAAATCCACCTGTCAGAGACATACGATTACCTTCTTTAAAGTAATTTTCTAGTAACAATGCAGTAACATGCAGACCTATCCCTGTAACCTGTAATTTAACTCGTCTCACCTTGAGTTGGTGCCACACCAGTAAAGTTATGAGGCAGAAACTGTCTTACCACTCGACACTGAGAATTGAAGTTTTGTTAGCAATTACTAAAACTTTTAAAGCTCTCATTGTTTTCACTCATTCATCCCTCATGTTTGGTTGACTCTAATTTGGTCTGGTAGCGTGATTTAGAAAGCATGTTGTCAAACTGGTTGATGCTGTGACTTATTGTGAATAACAGGTGGAAAAAGAGGCGTAGGTTCGACCTACCTTAAACCCTCCACTGGGTTAGAGCGGAGTTTATAACGTATCAGTTCTAGACTAAGACAAAGAGGTTGTGAAATTTAAAACTGTTTAGATTTCCATGCTTGAAGACACCTGATTAAAATAATTGGTTAATTACAGGTTTAATTACAGGTCGGTGTGCGACAGCGGGAAAATGACGCAATTTTTATTGAAGCGTCGGTTTGGAAACAATGAAATTTAGGGCCATATGATATGAAGGCACAGAACCAGCTGCTGGAAATGCCATTGTCTGCGAGGCTGTATGGGCATGCACTATGAAGATCGAGTGTGTTTACATAATCGTGCCCTGTCCAGAGGATATCTCTCAGTATTTACTGTGACCTCCCTAAAAAAGTGGTTTCTTGGCTGCTGATTAAGCTTCAGACTGTAGAAGGGCTAAATAAGGTTTAAATGCAAACGTGAACTTAACCTCTCTTTCACCTCTTAACTTTGCACACTGTGCAACCTTCTTAATACCCACATCCTCACTCCATTACACACATTCCCCCACCTCTTCACACGCTATGTTAGTGTTCTGCTGTATAAAATCTCTTTGTATGACGAATAAAGTGTTCGAAGACCTTGGACCTCGTTGTGCTTTGTCTTCTCCCAAGCTTGGTCCTTGGTAGCAAACTTAGAATAAATCTACCAACCATATTATGTATTAAACACGTTTATACCGAGTCTCATGCTGTGTGCATTTTGCTTAGCCTTGTAACTTCTGTAGAAACTAAAGAATAAATCAAGACACCAATTATACCTTGGTTGGCTGATTTTGCAATGGGAGGAACACGGAGTATATTTTAATTCTGAAATTTCCGTTGTGAAAATGCTTAAAAATACTAAACAAATGGCATCGCAAAGCATCTGGCTCCAAGTCATTACAGAAACAATATAAAGGCGGTGTGAGATCTAGGTCAGACCATGAATACAGAACTAGATAATAAAGCAGAACCTCCAGCAGCAAAAGCGTTGGTGTTATTTAATATCCTGAATAAAAAAAGAGCTTCATAAGATCAGGGTGAGAATCAGAACCTGCCCTCCTGGGCCAAGGAGTGGGGAGGTAAAAGGAAACTCCCAAAGCGTCAGGTGCAAAAGAACAGTGTAAATAGAAAACAATGAAAACCGGCGTTAGGTTCTGCCGACCTCGGCGTGTATGTGTGCAGAAAGAACGAGGTGGATCCTGTAGAGAAGGCTCTCATGCTGTGGAAAGTCCTGTATGAGGTGCTGCACGATGCCGCTGACCTGTGGGTACAACACACACACAATCAGAATCTGAAGAATCCTGCACTGACAGAATCTTGGCATGCACATACTCTGGAAAGTACAGTGTCATTTCAAATATCTAAATAGGTGCCCCACTCTTGTGACCTAGATGCCGAGCAAGGTGTGTGATTCGGGACACGCCCACAGTGAAATGTACAATGGTATTTATTTGGACGTTATCATGGTAGCTGGACTGAGTATGGTTAAACCTTTGATGGTGCTTACAGGTAGTTCTGCCTATGCTGAAGGGAATATAGTGTGTGGTTTGGGACATGTCCACAACACGCCGACGATGAGGCAATATTCGTGATGTGGCCTTTAATGTAAATAAGGTGTGTGTGTTGGAACACAGCCATGGTGATGGCGTCTAAAGGGGACTTTTGTTACTTAAGTCCCTATGCGTGTTTACAACGGTTAGGGAGTTTTTCCTTGCCACTGCCGCCCTAGGCATGCTCAGTTTGGGCATTGGGTCTAGATATTAGAAGATGATCAAAAATTGTAAAGTTGCCTTGAGACAAAGCTTCATTGGTAAAAGCACTACAGAAATAAATCTGACTTCTGACGTCACACTCACTGTCGAAACGTACAGTTGCTTTTAATGAATGAACACAATAGACTGCTGATGAATAGACGGTACAATGGTGAATAGGGTGTGTCGTTTGGAACGTATCCAGAATAAATCGATGTCAATTAGAGAACCTGGACGTAACCGGGATTTGAACAATAGTGAGGTCGGATGGGTGTTTAGGTTTTCTCAATACTGATCGGTCCTTGAGCAACTGGTGGGGTTTAAGTTTATTTTCAGACACATTTTAATTGTAGGTAATTGTAAGTCAGACCGTCTGAACTGGATGGTTCTGATGTTGACTTCTCACCAGTGTTCATTTTGACAGCAAATTTTAATTTAGTTTTAGTCATAGTCTTTTGACTACAACGTAATTTAGTTTTAGTTATAATTTAGTCATCTGAATAGTTTTTAGTATTAGTCGACTAATTATAATAATTGTAGTCGACTAACTCTACAGTAGATTCAGTGGACTAAAATATGAAATGTAAAGGCTGCAATACATCATTTTTTAAACATTTCTCTTGAATTATTTTAAATGAAACATCTACATGCATTATCCATTAGAGTTGTTATTTCCAACAAAGATCTGCTTCAAACTCGGTGTGGACACTCATGGGATAGTGTAGAACTGAATCAAGTTGGAATAAATGATATATTACGAGCTTTATAAAACATATAAGATCAGAAGGACGGATATATGTGCATGCTCTATAGTTGTGTATTCGTAATTACAGTATATAATACTACTTAAAGATAGTATGAACACTTTTTGGACAAAGTACAACATGTCCACGTCGCGAACTCGAAATATATTTTAATCCCTACTTTATTCGCTGAAATATTGATGAATTAAAGTGCGTTTGCAACGTACTACCGTAATACCGCTAAAATAGGAGCCCGCAGCATCAGGTGCTGATAGCTTGACCGCAGTTTCAGGATCACATGCCTGCAGATGTCGTTTCAAGTTTGTCGTATTTTTTACCGGAGATAGTCGCCCCACACAGATGTACAAAGAGTCTTGTTTTCCTTGACATTAAATGAGAAATGTGCCGATATATCGACCCTCCTCTTTCTGTCAGGTGTTAACACTGTCGAGTTGGTTTCATGAGAAACACTACAGATGCTAGTTGTACGGTATTCCCGAGGTCAGATCAAACGCCTGCGTCTTACCACAGACATTTTCCAAACATGTTCGCCTTGTTTTTATTCGTTGACAAAACTGTCAATTCATTTCGTCCTACTTTTTGTTTTTGTTGTTTAATTTAGTCATCGTCTTGTTTTCGTTAGAAAAAAAAGGGTTGTTGGTGAAAACTGACGAAAATCATTCATCAAGGGAATGAACCCTGCTCCCCACACACAGCTGTGGCGATTTCTGTGAGAATGGGCAGTGTTAAATTAAAGCTACTAGCAGTGTGTTCATATCTTACAGTAATGCTTTCATATTAATATGCATTGCTGAATAAATAATCAATCATATGAACTTCACATTGTAAATCCCACCCGGGATTGAACCCAGGACATAGTTTGGGTCACCTCCACAGTGGAATAATAATTCTGAGACCTTTGTGAGTTTGTGTGCCCTATAAACTTAGATGTCGTGTTGTGTCTGACCGAATGCAGGCGCTCTTGCTGCTTCTGCATGGCCAGCTCCAGTGCAGGTTCTTCATTCGTCGAAACAACGTAGTGACCCTCCCTTAATGCCTGCAGCTGCTTCACCCGGGACTGCAGCGCCAGCAGCTGAGTCAGGTTCTGGAACAGAGAACCGAATTCTATGGCATTGCTTCTTGTCTGGTTCTGATCATGGTTATATCCTTCTAAATCCACAGGAAATGGTGCTTAATTTCACGAACGTCATTCTTCAAGAAAAGTGGCACATATCGCGGCAGTCACTAAATGACCCTTGAAAAAAAGAAAGCTACACTATATTGCACAGCTATGTGCAGCGATGCCACTTTTTTCCTTCCGATATCTGATGTTCAAGTATCTGCCGATACCCAGAACCGATACCAACTCTGTCTAACTGAACTACTCGATAGATGCCTTTAAGTCCTGATATTTATAGTGCACCACTGTTTATAGATTGACGTGCCTTTATTTTGGTAAAAGCAGTGTTCTGTATCCCAAATAAGATATAATAAGCTTGAAGTAATAGTATTTACTGGTTGATTTTGAAACGTATTAGAGCCATAAAAAAAATTGTCAAAATTGTCTAAATGCAGTAACAAGCACAAATAGTATAATCTTTCTAAGCTTTTTAATCGTTGGTTGTATATACATTTCAGCCACCCCTCAAAATAGTGCCGTTTCAGATTTTGCTACTGCTCATCTCAAACGAGAAATAATGTGAATTTACATCCAGTGTTAAAAGAAGAACATGAGCAATGTCAAAAATTCACATACAGGACTGAAAAATATCAACTCGATCAGCACAAAACTCCAGAACCAGTTTAAAATTTGAATTTCACTACAAATTGTCTACTATACAGGAAAGTCTCATTTAATAGAACCCTAGTTATATAGAAGAAAACGCAGTATTTGTGTGTGTGTGTGTGTGTGTGTGTGTGTGTACTGACTCTCTCTCTAGTCTCCTGTAAGTTACTGAAGTCATTGCTGTCGGAGTTGTTGGTGCTCAGAAGGTCTCTGATCCGCAGCTGCTTCTCCTTCAGACTCTCACTCAGAGAAATCTGCTCCTGCTGCAGCTCTGTGATTACTCTGTCACACTGCTCTGCTTGCTGCACACACACACACACACACACACACACACACTCTAGTGTACTATATCAGACGTACATTGGGATATGGAACCCTACGAGGAACCCAGACAGACCTTTTGTGTTTGGACGATGGTGCGGTGCAGCGACTGTAGCGTGTGCTGGAAGTCCATGTGTGTGGTGTGTTTATGGTTGCTGCGCGCCTGGACTTCGCCGTGCTTGACGATACTGTCACGTCTCGCGACTACTGCTTCCATGTCCCTCAGCAAACGCTCCTGCTGCTTCAACAGGTTGGCGTGGTGCACCTGGAAACACACACACACACACACACGTGCTGTTTTTATGAACACACACCAGTGTTATTAGAGTTTAGACTGTTTTTTGAGGGTGGTGCAGCAGTTTAACACCTTAGTCCAAAACTACAGGGACCTAGGTTCAAATCCACATGTCCACAAGACTGAATGTGTGTCTGAGGAGGGGAGGCTGGTCAGGGGATCATCCTCTAGTGCTGTAACATTGACTCCTATCCAGCCCTAAATAACATTTTTATGTTACTTCCTGAGCATCTCCTAGAACTTCTAGCTTATTGCTTTACTTTTAATATATAATATTCTTTAAGTTAACAATTTTTTTAACTAATAATTCTCTCTCTCTCTCTCTCTCTCCCTCTCTCCCTCTCTCTCACTCACACACACACACACACCTCCATGCGGTGTATCTCTGCCTTCATGATGTGGATGTCGCCTTTCCCGACATCTGAGTCTACGATAGAGCGAGTCTCACGTACCAACTGTGTTTTCTTCTCCCACAGCATGATCTGACGCCTACACACACACACACACACACACACACAAAACATACACACATGCACATGAGTTGATTAGAGTATTTGAGTTGCTGCTGGGTCAGTACAGGGTGTGTGTAGTAATGTATTTTGTTGGGCTGTGTGTGTGTGTGTGTGTGTGTGGGTGGGTGTGGGTGTGGTGTTAGGATCAGGGCAGATGTTGTGCACTAACTCTGCCTCCACCAGGCTGTTCAGTAATCTCTCTTTCTCCTCCTGGAGCTTCTCTAGGTGCAGCTGCATCTCCACCGACTCTCTCTCTGCATCCTACACACACACACACACACACACACACACACACACACACACGTTTGACTCTCTAATTGTAAGGACTTTTTGTTGACATAAACTAATTCATACTTCACCTAATCCTAACCTTAACTTGAGTAACTTGAGTTTAACACAAGGTTGCATCTTTTCATTTCATGAAACATTTTTTCTTTTCATTTCATGTCATTTGGGCCTCTCAATTATATTAAATAGTTTCCACTGCTATGCAGATGATACACAGCTGTACATATCAGCCAAACCTAATGACAGCCTTACAATCAACAAAATCGAGGAATGTGTAAAGGAAATAAAAGATTGGATGTTATTTAATTTTCTCTTACTTAACTCAGATAAAACTGAGGTTCTATTAGTGGGACCCAAGGCTGTGAGAGACAGGTTGGCTACATCTATCCTAAATCTAGATGGCTGTCCAGTATTGCCCAGTCCGTCTGTAAAAAAAACTTAGGTGTCACATTTGATTCAGATCTCTCCTTTGATGCACACATTAGCAGCATCACTCGAATTGCTTTCTTTCAATTACGTAATATAATCGCTAAACTTAGAAATATCCTCTCTTTTTAAATGATGCAGAGAAACTTGTTCATGCCCGTTAATAACCTCAAGGTTGGATTACTGTAATGCCTTACTTACTGGATGCTCTAGTAAAATCTATAAATAAGCTTCAGTTAGTTCAGAATGCAGCTGCCCGAGTGCTAACTCAAACTAGAAAATTTTATCATATCACTCCTGTTCTATCATCACTCACTACACTGGGTTACCAGTCAAATTCCGAATTGATTACAAAATACTTCTTATAACTTATAAAGCTCTACATGGCCTGGCCCCACATTATCTGAGTGAACTCTTAGAGTTTTACAATCCAACTCGTCTACTTTGTTCGCAGGGTGCAGGACTTCTTTTAGTTCCTAGAATTAAAAAAGTCACAGCCGGGGGAAAGGCTTACTCATACATGGCCCCCCAACTATGGAATAAACTTCCCACTTTCGTTCGAGATTCAGACACTCTCCAAAGTTTTAAGTCTAGACTGAAGACATACCTATTTACACAGGCTTTTGACGTTGGGTTGCTGTCTTCTGCCTCCCGTGGGGTTGCCAATGTCTCATGTGATCCCTCTTGGTTGTGTTTCCTACCAGTTCTCCTCTTTCTAGCTATGCTGCTATAGCTAATGCTGCCGGGGTCTCATGCTACACTTGGCATCAGTGATTGACATGGCATCAGTGATAGTTAATAGACACTGTGCTCTTAATCAATAACTAATTACATTTTCTGTTTTCTCTCCGAGCTGTGTTCCGGCAGTTCCAGCCCCACACATGATGTTCATCGCTGCAGCTCCACTCAAGCTGCTTCCGTCATCAGCTCCAGCCCCATTGTAACGCTCCGGAGATGGAACGGAAGCAGGAGACAAACGCAGCGCAACTGGCTAGTAAGGTGGTTTATTTATAGGACACAAAACTGACACACAGGTGAGGCAGGGTAGGGACATCGTGAATCCACACGGAGTGAGAACAGAGTGAGGGTTAAATAGTGCGGGAATGACGAGGGAAATGACGAACAGGTGAGCGTGATCAGCAGGTGCTGCGAGCCGGGCAGCCGTGACACCCATCATACCCGGGCCACTTAATGTCGATGTGCATACTTCACATTTTATTCGAACTTTGACTCCATGACTTTAGTTTCGCTCTTAGATTTATCATATATGCCGCCCAAGGAGGTTGGGTCCCTTTTTGAGTCTTGGTCCTTCCGAGGTTTCTTCCGAGAACTAGGGAGTTTTTCCTTGCCACTGTCGCCCTAGGCTTGCTCAATTTTGGATTGGACGTAGTTATTAGGAGATAATCTAAACTTGTAAAGTTGCTTTGAGACAATGCTCCATTGTAAAAAGCACTATATAAATACATCTGACTTGACTTGACTTGACAATAGTGTACGAAAGGGAGTGCTATAACATGAGACGGTGGAACTGGTGTACTCCGGTCCTAGGCACGAGGCCTGACTTCATTTCTCTGCCTTTCCGGGTCATCCAAATCCTCGTTTGTAAAGCTGATAAACCTTGGCTCTATGGAAGGATTGGGCTGCTCATTAAAAGCTTCGCCTTCCAAATTTAAATCGAAACAATTGTTTTCAAAGTGGATATATTTTATAAACTCCTTATAATTCATTTTAGACAGTCTTTTCGCTGTATAATTATAACGCTACTGCTTTGTTATGGCAGGCGTCATTGCCAGAGTAATACTAGAAGATCTTCGGTAAGAGTGCCATTATTGTGCAATACTGGAGCTCTCAGAACGTCTCTCAGCCAATCAGAACTAACAGTGGTATAATATTATGCTATGATGCTGTGACCAGTACAATCCCCATCCCAGTAGAATGAAGTGATCTTATATGAACGGATGTACTTCCCCTATTTAAAAAACACCAGCTGCCACTGTTGTATCCGTGTGTGTGTGTGTGTGTGTGTGTGTGTGTGTGTGTGTGTGTGTGTGTAATGTTACCTTCAGCGCATGGATGAAGCTGTTTTCCATCAGGCTATTGTTCTGCTCCAGGTCCTGTCTGATCTGTGTGTTCTGACTGAGGAGTGAGTTCAGCTTCTGCATGTCCAACCTCAGAGCTTTCGAGTGTCGCTGCAGCTCAGTCAGGCCACGCTGCTCCTGCTCTATCTCACCTACACACGTGCACGCACACGCACACACACACACACACACACACACACACACACACACACACACACACACACACACACACACACACACTACATTTAGAGCATGCTGGTAGGAGCTAGATCGCCCCTGCAGCCTCATGTTATTGTACGTGTGTAACACAGACCCTCTTTCCGGAGTCGCCTCTGCTGCATAACGGTGAGCTGCGTGTTCAGAGTTAGTGTCGCGCCGCTGTGTGCTTCCTTCTCCTGACTCAGTCTCACCAGCTCACCCTGCTGCCACAGCCATAACTGCTGCTGCTGCTCGATCTCCGCGCCGAGCTCCTCTAACCGTTTGCTCAAAATGCCGGCCTGAATCTCCAGCGGAGCCAGATCTTTATGCTGTTCACACACAGGTACAGACCGGGCTACTCGTTTCAATATTTACGCCACTGTAGTTCGGCATGCCTTGAAAAACCATGTAATCTTTATTAATATCGAAGTGCTATGTAAACAAGCTTCCTATGGCACCGTGGGATTTATTAAGCCTAAACGAAAGTCTATAACAAAGCCATACGAGCCAAAGGTGCGGTTCTCTGCGTAAGTGAAAAAAAAGCCTATAGTCCGAATGTGTGGTTAGTGTGACGTCTGACCCCTGTGCTGGCTACGATCTGCTCGATCTTCTTGTTGTAGATGGAGATGGTGGCCTGGTTGCGCTCGATGGTGAGGATGTGTTTTGCCGCCGAGGCCTCATTGGTCGAGAGCAGCCGATTGCGTTCACTCACTTCCTTTTCCAGTTCCCGCTGCAGCCGCGCGAGAGCTTCGCAACGCAGCCTCACCTCGCTGACCTCCAGCGCCGCCGTGGCTAGCTCATTCTCCAGCTTGGAGAGCTGAGACTCCTGCATAAAAACAGGGAGGTAACAAGGCTGGACGAAAGTCACAAAATGAGGATAGCTCAATGATGAGGCTTTTCTTTTATAAGTCTCACCCTGTCTCTGCGGAGAGCGGCGTTCTTCTCGCTGAGATGGCGCGAGTGTCTGGCGGCGTTATCGTGCGTGAGCTGCTCTTGCATCGTCCTGACGATATTCTCCTCCAGCTCCATCCTGACAGACGACTCCTTCTCCAGATGCTTCCTCAGGACGGCCAGTTCAGCCTGACGCGCGCCGCAGTCCTGCGCAGACACGGCAAAACGTGAGGGTGTGTGAATGTGTGCTAGAGTGTGTTTGGGGGTGTTCTCACCGTGGTCGCTCGGTTCAGGCTCTTCTCGGTCTCCCGTAACGTGCGAGCGCTCGTGCTGTACAGCGCCTGCAGCGTCTCCTGCTGCGCGCGTGACTGGGCTATCAGCCTGCTGTAGGTGGCGCCGCTGAGCTCGGCACGGTTCAACAGCACCGTCAGCTTCTCGTTCTGGTCCTGTTCTTGGACGGTCGAGCGCCGGTAGCCCTCCAGCTCCCCGTCCAGAGAACGCGCCTCCTGATTGGCCAACCTGGGAGGGAAATTAACCGGGAGGAGTGCATGTTGGGAACCTTGTGCATCAAACTGTAGCTATTTGTTCACAGCATAGCACACAGACGTACCGGAGCGCCTCCTGCAGGGCGGTGTATGCCTCGTCTCTTCTATTCATTCCCATCAAGGTGCTGGTCCACTGCTGCAGCAGCTGCTTCCTCTCAACTGTTAGAGAATCCATCTCTAACTGAGCCTTCAACACACACACACACACACACACACACACACACACACACACACACACACACACACACATGTTTGTCTCACTATCCCTGTGAGGATTTTCCATCGACATAATGATGACTGTAGATAAATAATGTTACTCCTACAACCCCACCTAACCTTAACCTCAGCATAAGCGTGTCTAGCCCCTTTTTAGGGGTGCTCAAGTCCCCCTAAATTGAGTCCCAGCACCCCTACAATAGTAAAAGGTCATTTTTTATTATTTTAACAGAAGTTTGTGTCTGATAATCTGGAAAAAAAAATTTTAAATCATAGAAAGTATATGGTTTAAACATAATTTTTTGACATCGATGACACAGTAGTCCCCATGCCTCGCAAATGGTACGATCCAAGTAATGTCTTTGTGGCTTGGCATTAAAGTACGTTTTCTCAGATTTGCTGGTGTCTTTCCGGTCAAAGTGTCCTTACCCAAGATGTCAGAGGTTCTTCCTTCACAAGTGTGGGAATGATGGTCCAAAATTACTTATAAAACATGAGCTGGGGGGCGTGTCTAATCCTAGGATCGCCCCTGAACCTCAGTAAAGTAAAGCAAGTCTTTTGTTTCTTTTGGTTTTGCAAATAAAGGTTGCTGTTTTGTTAAAAAAATAAAAAAATAAAATTTAAGGAGGCATTAAAGAAATCAAAATAGCCAGATTTTGCGAGGACATTTCATATAGTATAGGTCGACAATATACACACACACAAACACAGCAAAATGAAGAAAGACAAAAAGATGGTATGTGCAGTTAGAAACATCAAAATGTTATCAACCACAACAAAGGGCTGATTAAGAGCTAATATGGTCTAAAGCAGGTGTCCTTTGGACTGTAGCTCCTCAGTATTAATGAGGATGTTGAACATGTGTAAGACATTACAACAATTTGATGCCCCTGGGGGGACTGGATGCCATTTCCCGACCTCAGCCAAGACGTCTCTGGCTGCACGTGTGTCTTCGGCCTGATTGAGCGTCTGCATCTTGTACAGAGCGATCTGCTCCCTCAGCTTCTCCTCCTGCTTCGTGAGACGCTCCACATACAGATCCTACAAAACACAAACACAAAATGACTAATTCACGCGCTGACATCGTACATAAACACTCCAGCTACGCAGTACGGAGTGTGAGTCACGGATACAGGGATTACATTAAACAATGGAGCAATTAGTCGATGACTAATAGTGCGGCAGCTTCATCACTCGACCTGTTGAAGTTTCTGTTCTTCAGCTTGTCTTCTCTCAGCCTTGGCCTTGTGAGCAGCGTTCTTTAAAGCAGTGACATCAGAACGCAAATCCGTGGTCACTTCCTGCATGTAGAGCAGTCGCCGAGCCAGATTCTCAACCTCTGACTGCAGGTCTGATACTGTGACACAGCATGGATAAACAGTTACATCATACAGCACAACAGACACGGACCATAACGAACCATGGTTACTGCATATCTTCCTTATAATGGGCGTCTAAAGTGTGGGGGCATCCCTGGTCAGCTGGACCAACTCAGTCCCCATCCTGAGACTCGGGCGTCTCTGATAAGACGGAAACACACATTCTGGACACGTACAAAGCACGACCTGATCCGCACCAGTGGAGTGACAAACAAACTACGTCTTGACCCAAAATGGTTTTTGGTTCCTTATCACCACTGGTGTTCATAAAAACAAGCTGTTCAGGCTTTGGCTGTTCGTTCTGCCTCATCATAGGTTCTCGAGTCTCAGTGCTCCTCATGACACAGAGGCATTACAGAGCAGCTTCCTGTTCCTCTTGGGATTCCACAGCCAGTACATCTGAGGCTGGGTTTTATGCAAACATGATGCTGATAGAACTGAGAGTTCATGTGTGTAGGTGGTAAATACAGAACAAAACATTTCCTAGTAAGGCCTAAAGTGATACAGTTTTAGTTCTAGTAAATAGATTTAGACTAATACACCCGATTTATTTATTCATTCATTTATTTACTATACCTGCTTAATCCAAATCAGTTGTGGGAACTTCAGATTTAATGCAATACAATTTTTCTCAGACCTTCACACCAAGTGCGCTACGTTTTTTGTCGAAACACTCTGAAACACCCTTTCCACTTTTGCGTTCTTTAATTTCCCTTTTCTTGATGTGTCACAGAGATTTCGCCTTGTCTTTTCAACAGCTTCAACTTAAAAACAAAGACACGAGGGAAGATGAGTGCAGGAAGCTCTAGTTAGTGTTTTAGTGAGCATGAACAGATCAGAATGCACTTAGATAAATAATCAAACGCTTCCATCCAGTCCCTGTGAGCTTTATCACCATCATTCTCCAGCCTTTCAGGTTTATTCCACCAGATCTTTTTTTTAATATCCATGTTTAGAGGCAGCCTGTTGCTCGTCCTATAAGCTCTGTGAGTTGTTCTGCCCGGCGACCGAGCTCTGATTGGTCAGCCTGATTTTAATGCAGAAATTGGAACAGATTCAGATTTTTCGCAGTGTCACAGCACAGTCCGTCAGTTTCGAACTCAGTGTGAAGGACGGTGTAAATAGTCGTGTGTTGTTTTTAAAACTTGTGGGGGTTTTTTGTCCATAAAAATCGGACTCGGTGTGAACTTCAATGCCTATTTAGTTCAATTCGTTTTATTATGTTTTCAGTTACTATTCATATTCTATTTTATGTTTACTTTTAGGCCTGACAGTAATAAATTTTGATGCTACTTGAATATGTCAATCTGAGGCACCCAGCGACAGCCCCAAAACATCACTGCTATAGAGGAGATCTGCATGGAGGAATGGGCCAAAATACCAGCTACAGTGTGTGCCAACCTGGTGAAGACTTACAGGAAACGTTTGACCTCTGTCCTTGCCAACAAAGGTCATGTTACAAATTATTGAGTTGAACTTTTGTTATTGACCAAATACTTATTTTCCACCATGATTTGCAATTAAATTCTTTAAAAATTCTACAATGTGATTTTGTCTCTCAGAGTTGAAGTTTAGCTATGATGAAAATTACAGACCTCCCTCATCTTTCTAAGTAGGAGAACTTGCACAATCAGTGGCTGACCAAATACTTTTTTTGCCCCACTGTAAACAGAACATCACGAAATGTACTTTGCATTGAAAAGCTATCGTTATGATAATCATGTTGCGTTTTTTGTTTACTGAACTATTACAATGTAGTAAATGAATTCTGTTGAAGGATACACTGTCCACCTGCGATAAACGCAATAAAATCGATGTGATGTTTGAGTCCGATTCATTTAGATTCATGTAACCTATGGCTGGATCGAAATCTGTCTTATATAACGTTACTAAAAACCTCAAATCTGTATAATGAATACAGAATACGATAAAATTATAATCTGTTCACCTAGCTTGAATGAAATGCAGTGTTTGATTGTACTAAACAAGCTTCAGAGTGAAATACATTCAGCTTTAATGAAATCCAATCTTTATTGGTTAAATCCAGTTTTTGTGCTCTCACCTTGTGTTCTGTGCTTTTTTGCCTGGCTGGTGATGTTGTCGTGCTCTCTCCTGATGTTCTCCAGCTGTTCCTGAGCTTGCCTCCTCTCGGCCGTTGTTTTTGCTGTGGTCTCATGTCGTCCCTCCAGAAAAACCTGCAACCGGGCCAGTTCCTGCTGTACGGAGTAGAGGTCCACCCCGATCTCCTCACACCGAGCGTTCTCCACCCGGTCCTCCATCAGCTGGGGCAGCACAACAAACACACTAAAGCACAGAACTACAGAGCAAGTGTAGCACGAGAGGAAAGCTAATGCTGCCCTGCTTTTAGATGTAGATTTGATGGAATATCCAGAATATAAGAGGAACATTAAACATAAGCGAGCATTAAACGTAAGCGAGTAAAATCAAATGCCTGTGCGTTACCTTCTCCCGAAGCTCCAGGTCGAGTCTCTCCAGCTGCTTGGTGAGCTGGGATTTCAGGGTGGACTGGAGACGCTTCATCAGAGGCTGTAGAGAAGCAGAAAGACCAGTTTGAAATATGTTAACATGCTTTATATCCAAAACCCATACTGACTAATGGGAACAATGTATTCATAAACTAAAATGATTTACTTCTGTATTCCTTCTACAATAAAATCAAATAATGTAGCAGAGTGAGATAATCCTAAAGGTTACAGACATGCTCAGGATCCAGCACAACCAACTCTTCGTCTTCATCACCATCATCATCATCGTGACGTGTCGCTCTAGAGATCGCGTCTTCTTCGCTGCTTGTGAGCGCCACCTGGAGGTTCAAAATGTGTCTTTACTGATGCTTCCTGTGTATTAAGTACCAGCACATTTGAGATACCTGATCACTTTGACCGCTGATTATTCTGCGTTTGGCATGAGCGCTCGCGCACGTTTGTATTTATTGTTTATAATTTGTGAATATGTACAGAGTGAAACACATGGAGACTGTTAATGACAGGTGACTGCACATTAATATCACCAGGATGTGAGTTATCATGTTGTTGGCACAGGTTATAGTCACTTAACAATTTTGTAACACGATCTTCCGGTTTAGTAAATAATTCGAGTAAATCCTGGTCTAGCCTCCAGGGGTTTGGGCTGGTGGTTATTCTCTGTCAAATCTAGAATGTCTTTATGACTCATTCCAAGAGTGAAAACTCATTTTTATACATCTCAGTTTCAGTTCCAGTTGTTATTGTGCTCTGCTGAAGGATGTGAACCGATTGTTTAGATCTGTAGTGAGGGAACCATCATGACAATCAATCTCGTTCCTTATAGTTTACAGTCTCACACTCTCACACACCCAGGGAACATTTAGAGCCAGTCTACATACTGGCATGTTCTTGGAAAGTAGGAGGAAATCCACATGACCGGGAGAACATACCAAAACCCCGCCCAGAAAAGTAGGGAAGCAGTGGAATCATGACACAGAGTTCTCATGTTGCAGTACTGACCTGTTGATTTGCTATAACATCGGCATGATCTGATTCTTCAAGTCTCTCTGCTTCATGTGGAGAAGCTCTGCTCTCGGCTTCCTCTCCCCCTCTGTCCTGGTCCATCTTACACCTGAGCAACAAACACCAAGTCCAAGCAGCACCAGTTACACCTGAAACACAGCAACAACCAGCAGCACAACAGACAGCACTGACAATATTAATGTAGGATTAATATAGGATCTCTTAAAGCAACTTTATCATTTAGTTTACAAAGTGCATACAATAATGATTATTATATATTTACACAAGGACATGACAGCAAGTGACAATAGTTCATAATATAAGAGAACAGCACACTGTAAGAATCTACTGGTAAAAAAAAGACAATAAAACAATAAATGTTATTATTATTTGATATTATTGTAATATAAACGATATTATTATTATTATTATTATTATTATTATCAATGTTATTTTATTGCTATTGTTATCATCAGTATTCATTTTGTTGTTCCTATTATTATTATTTTTTTTAATTATTATTATTTAAAAGGTAGAATGTACACTCTAAGCCAAAAACTGTGGGACTAGTGGATAAGGTACTGGACTATGGACCTCAAGGTCCAGGGTTCAGATCACACCTCTGCCAAGCTGCCACTGTTGGGTCCTTGAGCAAGACCCTTAACCCACAATTGCTTGGATTGTAAGATCCAATTGTACCAATTGTAAGTCGCTCTGGATAAGGGCGTCTGCTAAATGCTGTAAATGTAAATGTAAATGTAAAAACAATAAAATATACAAATGCAGCAAAATTGGAAAATAACCATAAGCAAACAAGTAAAAGAGAGATAAAGAGATATATTGTTAATGTGATTATACTAACAGACATTAAAATAAATAAAAATACAAGAAGTAATACAATTTAGCTAGAAATTACATAAACATAGAATGGTTCGAACAAAGACATAGATCAAATATTTACAGGTGAATTTAGTATTCCTATAGATAGTAAAACACACGATAAACAAAATAAAAGGCAAAATTAAAATATTGTAATGTTTAATTACTGTATTTACCTTTCTCTTTTCTGTCCTTATCGAAGAATCCCGAGGGTTTTAAAGCTTATGCACAAAACACGTCCACAAAAACGTGTTAAACTAAAAAACACTAAAGTATTTACTAAAGGTTTACTCAAATGTAACTGATTTTAACTTTTTAATTAATTTAATCACGAAACCCGAACACAGCCTCCAGTGTTTGGCGAATCTGTTGCTAGGATACCGCAAATCAAACCAGAAATTTGAAAGTTTACGGTAAATCTTTCCAGGTCTAGACTAGTCTATGCGCGGATATACTTACTTTACGGTAGTGTGCTACAGTGCCTTTTATCGCCCTCTTGTGGTACATTTAAAATTTTCACCTGTGCTTTTCTATAATGAAAAAATACAAAATAGTAAATTTATACATAGACAGTATATGACTAAATGTATAAATGTATAATATATTATTTGGACATTCCAGAGTCAAAACGTGTCAGTTGATTCCATTATCCTATTGCAGACGAAGTAATTAAATGATTTGAAATGATTAATAAAGCAGCTTGACGCGATGTAATTATGATAGCGCGATTTTCAGAATGCATTTCAGAAACGAGTCAAGAGCAAGTGAGAAAATGCAAGTATGTGTATTTATTTGTTTAAGCCTCTCTATTTGTAATATTCCATTATGAGTAATTATTTCAAGCAAGTACAATGTTTTTTATTAATCCGACATTTTTAAACACCAATCTGGAACTATGTGCTTTAAAAATGCTCAGATACTGTTAAACACATGGGAACAATTTGTATTTTATTATTTTATAACAAAGCTGCATACTAGGAAACAGAGATACAGATTAATATTTTTTGGATGTAAATATAATTCGTCAGCTCAGAGGCAGGATCAGAACGGTTTTTTTCTCAGTTGTAGTTGCTCTTGGTGACCACAAGACGGCGATATTGTGTTGAGCTTGTTTTAAAACCTATAGGAGCAGAGTAAGTTGGCGGCGAGGGAAACAGTAATGGAGGAGAGCAGGAAGGCAGGAGATCTGTAACGCGGTAATGATCTTCTTGATTTATTTCATTTCTTGTTTATTTTCTACCCTAATTATCAGATATTACAACAGTGGCTCGGTTGCTATAATGGCGCCCATGTTATGTTTGCTTGAAATGATGTGTTTTGCTGTTAAAGTCGCTTGGTTTGTAGCTGCAGATTTATGTCACTTGTTTTTATTTATTTTTTTATTCGTTTATGAAACATTAATTCTACAGTTTTATTTGTTCACTCTAAACTAGCACTCCTTAAATTATTCAGATTATGATAAGGCATCTGCTAATGTTTTGTTTTTTATAAGTAGTGCCTTTAAACATTTAAAACAACAAATCTTGGTAGGTTTCGTTCAGTAGCTTTTCTTCGGTTTAACAAGCCTTTATTATAAAAATTCATTCTTTCTTTCATTTTCATCCTTGTTATTCCAGTTTAAGATTGTGGGGAGCCGGGGTCTAACTGGCAACATAAGGCACAAGGCGGGAATTAACAATAGACAGGGTGCCAGTGTACATACATACACACTTACTCACACTGGGACACTTTAGAGACACCTGTTGACCTAAAGCATCGTTGGTGTGTTGGAGAAAATGGAAATACCTGGACAGAAGCAATGTATACATGGGGAGAACATGCAAACTGTGTGCCAGGAGATCGGATCTGTGAGGCAACTGACTCAAACAACTTTATTCTAATAATCCACTTTTGGATAAACAACAAATTTCACTTCATTATGTCAAATGACTTGCCTTGTATTCCAATAAAACTGATCCTTTATTCCCACCCATCTCTGCCTGTGTGTGTTTGGTGTTTTGTTTTCAGGCGGTCGGAGATGAAGGTGAAGGTTAAACAGTGGCATGCTGTTGCCTCCTGGCTCTGGGTGGCTAACGATGAAAACTGTGGCATCTGCAGAGCTCCATTTAATGGCTGCTGCCCCGACTGTAAGTGATCACACACATCATATGGCTTGTTTTTGTACTTACTTTAATGCTACGCTTCTTATTTCCCTCCAGTTAGTTGCGTTGCCTCGTTTAAAGTCATTTTCCATAGTAACACATCTTATGTGTTGAAGTTGGGACTGTGGTAGCCTAGCGGTTGAGGTACTGGACTAAGGACCAGAAGGTCCAGGGTTCAAATCCCACCTCTGCCAAGCTGCCACTGTTGGGTCCTTGAGCAAGGCCCTTAACCCACAATTGCTTGGATTGTAAGACTGTACCAATTGTAAGTCGCTCTGGATAAGGGCGTCTGCTAAATGCTGTAAATGTAAATGTAAGTTTAAGAGGTCACTCTTGTTTCTGATTCCCTGTTTACAGATCGACAGCTGGTTACTGCTAAGTTTCTTAAATTGTCCAGATATTTATGGTTAAAGGTCAATTAGATGACTAGATAATTATGGATAAGGGTCATTAACTGTCCAAATATTTATGGTAAACAGTCATAGATATTGCTAGTTATATATGGCTAAAGAATGTAGGCTGTCCAGATATTTATGGATTAAGATGCAAAAGCCGTTTGAGCCGTTTTTCAGTTGTTAATTTCTGCTCATGTTTGGTTAATTCGGACTCCATATGCAGTTGAAGGTTCCTGTGGTATGTTTGTCACCATTTCCTTTACCTTTGTGTGTGCTTTTGTGACTCGTGTTCCTGCATTTCTTTCCCTGTTTGCAGGTAAGGTCCCCGGAGATGACTGCCCTCTGGTCTGGGGTCAGTGCTCACACTGTTTCCATATGCACTGTATCCTGAAGTGGCTGAACTCGCAGCAGGTGCAGCAGCAGTGTCCCATGTGCCGGCAGGAGTGGAAGTTCAAAGAGTGAGGCCTTTTTTCACCGTTACACACGGCTAAAGCTAACTGTGTGACTCGCGGTTTTAACCCTTTAAACCAGTGTGTGTGTGTTTTCTGTCCTCAAAGTAACAGCTGTTCCTTCTTTTATTCATCAGGGGAGAGACTTCATGAGGTGGAGAAATAAACTGTTACAAAAACGACATTGTTCTACTTTCCTTTATTTTACTCTGTGTGTGTGTGTGTGTGTGTGTGTGTGTGTGTGTGTGTGTGTGTGTGTGTGTGTGTGTGTGTGTGTGTGTGCACTCTGAGGTGGGCAAAAAAGCAGATAGAGACTTTGGTTCTTTGGTTGGTTTAAACGTGGACCAGACTTTTTTTTTTTTAAGTGGATCTTGGTTTTGGTTGGGTAAAACCAAAACGTTTTTAAGACGTTTTTAAATAATTGATCCGTATTTTGGTTAGATAAAACCTGAACTGGACTTTTTTTTTTTTAAAGAGCTATCATATTTCGGTTGACTACAAACGTGGATCGGGATTTAGGTTATATAAAACTTGGACCGGATTTTTTTTTTTAATGGATCTGGATTTCGGTTGGGTAAAATCCGGACCAGCGTTTTTTTTTAAAGCAAATCCAGATTTACGTTGGGTAAAATCTGGACCGGACTTTTTTTTTTTTTTTTTTTTTTTTTTTTTAAAGCAATCTTAGTTCGGTTGAGTAAAACCTGGACTGGAATATTTAAAGCGGATCTGGCTTTCGGTTGGGTAAAACCTGGACCTGACTTTTTAAAAAGAGCAATCGTAGTTCGGTTGTGCAAAACCTGCACCGGATTTTTTTTTAAAGCGGATCCGGATTTCAGTTGGGCAAAACCTGGACTTTTTTCTAAAAAGCGGAGTGGGATTTGGGTTCGGTGAAACCTGGCCTGGACTTTTATAGCAAGTGTAACAGGAGTTTGATCAGGTAAAACCATGGGTTTTTCCAAAAGCCTTCCTGACATGGTGAAATGAACTGTTACAACACAATGTTGTTTTACTTTTATTTATTTATTTTATTAATTAGAAGTGTGTGTGTGTGTGTGTGTATATATATATATATATATATATATATATATATATACCAATCTTTGCCAATTTCAAAGCTATTTCACATGCAAAAACACCAACTTATAGGATTTCTTAATAGGGAAAATGCTTCAGAGAATAATTTCTCCCAAAAAACATAATGCTCGGATTTCTCTTCAGTTTAACATTGAATATACTAATGAATATTTTATATTCTACCACATTTTTTGTTTTTGTTCCACATGGTTTCCTTTCATGAAATAAACACAGTTTATTAAAAAAACTGGCTACACAGTTTCTGTCTGTTTTTTTAAGTCTTGGCTTAATGGACTTGAATAAAGGTCATAAACAATTTGAAAATTACAGTATGAACATGAGAGGTAAGCAGGAAAACACTAAAGACAAACCGAGGCTCTGTGTAACGTCCTGGACGATAATAAAGAAAATCATCCCTTCTTTATAAGCTCAGAAATAAAAATCAGTGCCTCTTGGAACAGAAATAACGTGCATTAGAGGAAAAGCTCCTATGTAACAGTAGCTGCATAAAACCAGGAAACACATCGGTTGTAACCTAAAACCACTTCTGAAGACATGCACAAAAACCGTGTTTGGACTACGACTTTTTAGAGTCTTGCGTGTTCCGCCGCCGAACATTGTTCAAGTCGACTGGTACAAAAGCTGCAACACACAAAAAAAGTGTTTAATGTAGCAAACTCATTTCTCCTGAGGTGCTGTGTGCCTAAATGTAGTTTGCTACGAGCCAAGGTATTAAACAATAGCTAAACAATACAGCTATAAAAATATAATAAAGACCGCTCAGTATCGGCTGCAACGCTTTTATATAAGAATTAAAGTGGAGTCTTTCATACAAAACCATTACGTCCAAAGTTAAATGATCAGCTTTGGAATTCACTGCACAAGCCCTATGTTCTTCACCCCTGCTATAATGGGTAAAGCTTATCCTGTAGAGTGACTTATAAAACATTATACCACAGTTAGTTCCGACCCGCAATCTGAGAGACGTCTTCCGCCGTGACATTATTGGCCATAACGGCACTGTGACCGACGCTCTATAAGTATTAATCCGCGGCACACACGTAACCTAGCAACGACGCCGGCCAGAAAAAGCAGCCAAGTTATAATGAGTAAAACACTGCCGAAATGAAAGTTATTACTTTTTATAAAATCTATTGGTTTTGAAAAACGATATGAATTTGGAAGATGAAAGCTATTAATGACCAACCTGAGCCAAAGGTTTGTCACCTTTAGGATTTGAAAAGCGCTGGAAAAGCGAAACGAAGTCAGTACTTTAAATCAATCGTCTCCCGCGCTCTTAATGGATTCACAGCAAGTCAACTGAAGAGCAACGAGACTGAAAGATCAGTTTTGGTCCCCATCAACAAAAAATGACCTGAATCACTTAGCCTCACCCCTCACAAAGACGTCGTTTGCT
This sequence comes from Ancistrus triradiatus, assembly GCA_025084515.1. Lineage (NCBI taxonomy): Eukaryota > Metazoa > Chordata > Actinopteri > Siluriformes > Loricariidae > Ancistrus > Ancistrus triradiatus. Next base: position 179,530 of record JAJAGP010000042.1, on the reverse strand, counting down.
GGACTTAAACTCTGCATCTTTCATTATAACACCATGCACGGCTAATCGGGCGTTCATTGATCTGACAGGTACGTTATCTGTAAGTCCAGCTCTAACCCAGAGAAGCTGCTGATGCTCTGTAACTCTGCTCTTACATTTCTGACTGATAAGATTAACATTAAGAGCTTCATCATACAAATGTATAATCACTAATCAAACGGGATCCTAGATTTTGGTTAGAACACCAGGATCTCACTCCGATTTGCTTCAGTCGGTAGAATAGTGGATCTGAGTAACAGCTTGCCTTGTAAACCCGACCCATTTTATTGAATGTAAATAAACTTTCTCTTTAATAAATTAAAACTTACCAATCGATATTTCTGTGTTTATTGTCTGCATAATAAACAGTTATGGGGAATTCTGTTCCTAGACTTTAATGCCGCGAGGTAACGATAGAATGGAACTATTTTACTTCGCGGAAGGGTGATAAACGTTTTTTAGAATCGTTTTTTTCTGTCCTTTTTATCTTAAAATCTAACAATAAATGATAAACGATAACGGAACTGTGGTATAAAAGCAATAAGGCACTCGAGGGGGTGCATTATTGTGAATATATCACCTCTTTCCTGTGATATATTCACAATAATGCACACCCTCTCGTGCCTTATTGCTTTATTATAGTATAGAAAAACAGACATGTGACGTTTATCCACGTACAGCTCAGGCTCGGGTTCGGCGTCCTCTCCACATATTTCTGAGGTCCTTTGTTACTGTGTTCAGTTCCCTGGCAGGTTTGCATCTCCCTCATTACACACTGCCATGCTGCAAACATTGGACATAGACTTTAGGGGGAATCCTCTGGTCTTGCTACAGTTCTGGTATTTACATCAGATACTCACTGTAGTGAATGAAGCGGACGTTCTCCTCGTGCGCTGGTGTGAGCAACTCGTCAGTGTGAGTCGGAGAACAAACTCCAGACGTCTGTTTGTAGTTCTGTACCATCCTTAAAGCTGCTCATTTCAATTAAAATGCACAGTTAGTTGATGTGTGTTACTCTATCAAATTATCAAATATTTAAACCAAAGTTTAAGAAAGTGCTATGCATAAACAACAATATATAAATATATATATATATATATATATATATATATATATATATATATATATATATAAATTTGCATGTCCTGTCTTTGCAGGCTCCTAACACTCATGAATTCCCTGGCTGCAGACAGTACACCCCGCACAGAGCACCGGTTCTGTAACAACCCATCCTTCTTTCGAACCCAGTCCCAGCAGCTGGCTTTTACCTATGAGCTACAGGACTCTGCTGGACGCACCACCCAAATAACATGTGCTTACTGCTGGTCACGAAGGGGCTAATATATTGTGCTGAGCATAACGAGGACACAAACTGCACTTTTATAGAACAAATACCCCAGCAACCATTTGCAAAACTATAAACGTTAAATGTATATAAACGTTTAACCCAATACATATAAGCGAGATTTACTTCTCACCCGTATTCCGGAAAATCCCGCCTCCTATGCTTTAATTGGTCAGTTGTATCCATATCCTGTACTACGATTGGTAAATTTAAAGTGGACTGTTTGGGCTCCTCCTATTAGCCAATAGTACAGCAGCAGGAAGTGCCGCTGTCGGAATACGGGTGATGTTAAAAATAAACAACGAGCTTGCTAACAAGCGTAGCAAACGTTTCAATGCCGAACAAGTAAACGGTAAAGCTTCAAAGGGAATGGTTTTCAGTATTTAATGTTTCAATTTTAACCGGCCAATAAATGAAACAGCGTCAATTTGATGTAATATTCCACTTACAAATCCACCAAGTGAAGTCCTTTGTAAATGAAGCCGAGGCGCGCCAAAACCCTAACCGTATCCTAAACGGCTTTACTACTAGTAGTCAAGTGCACTAGGTACCTGTCACAACGCATTGTTTGATACCCTGTATAGTACGCCTACAAAGGGAAGTAGTTAGGAAACGGCAGGAAGTGTGGCGTTTGGTTGTGCATCATTTTCATTCGGTTTATTGCGTTTTATTTTATGATAAGTACAATATTTAATATCGATTATTTAATATTTTGTTAACTATTGTTTAATCCTTTGTATAAAGTCAGTTTTCTTTATCGAAGAGTCTGTTTTTACATGAACATTAATACATTTCAGGTTATCTCCACTGGTAGATCAGTTAAAGCAAGTTACATCAACACAATAATCCAGTTATAACATTTTATTGAAATTGACAATAAAAAAGTATAAAAAAATGTAATGTGTGCAAAGGTGGAACAAAAGTAAGGACTATAAGTACAGTCAAATGGCTAAATACTAGAATACACAACTCTTATTTACATATTTTCATTATTAAGAGGCTTTACCCCTAAAAAAGCACCACATAGATCATAAACCATATGTAGTTTCCCGATCCATATAAAATTACATATAAACACACAATATACAAAAGCAGATTTGTGTTTTTTTCCCACAGATATAACTCTAGCTTTCCACAGTCTCGTTCTGTAGCATCACATCTCCATTCCGGTGAACCTCTGCCGACTGACGTAACTCGTCCCTGAACTGATGTAACCCTACATTTTCTTCAAGGACCTGTACTTAGAGGCGATATCCCTCTGATCCACTACTTCATCACATCCATGCGGATGCAGGAGAAGACCGAGATGAATCAAGAAAAGGAGGCGCTGCAGCTTCAGTCTCCTCCAACTCCCAACATCACGACCAGCTCCTTGCAGTCTGGATCGATCAGATCAGCAGGTTTCTCTCCACAGTCGTTCTCAGCCTCGGGATCTGCACCGATAGACAGCAGGAACCTGAACATCACAGAAAAAGAAAATATAGAAAATAAATTATTAGTAACTCATCAGCATATAACATAATAGAAAGTGTGATAATAGAAAGAGACTACAAAGTCAGTGTCTTCTGGTTCCCTTAAATTTAAGTAGGCTTAGCCCCGAGAGTTGTTCAATATTACACCTTTTTATAATGTTATTATTATAAATGTGCATTTCAATGAGATACTTTGTATTAGGTTAATGGAAATGGAAGGAAAGACAGATTTCCTTTACAAATGTTTTCTATTGATTAAAAAGTGTCTATCGATTAAAAAGATTTAAAAAATATTTTATATGAAGTGTAGTTTTAGATTGTATTTGTCACCTCTGAAACGTCTTTATTTCTAGAGAGCCATTTCAAAGACCAGGCTAAATTGAAATATCAGTTGTCAAAGTTAAGGGACTCCTAAAGTAATGTAAAGTAAAACCAGGCTTTAATGTGTGCACATAAAGCAACGATGCTACTCACTTGGCAATGTGTGGAAATCCGTCACTGCAGGCCATGTGCAAAGGTGTCCAGCCGTCCTCATCCCTCTGCATGATGTCTGCACCGTGTTTCACCAGCAGCTTCACGCACTCCAGGTTACCCGACAGCACGGCCTCGTGGATGGCTGCCATACCTGATGATTAGCAGAGGGATAGGCTCTTAAATATCCTGCTCAGACATGTCAGTTATCACCGGGATTAATGTTGAGCATGCAGCGGATTCAGTTACTACAGCTGACTGTAACTAATAAACAGACGTCTCATTTGGTGATGAACTGGCACAACCTGAAATGTTAAAGATTAAGAGTAAAAAAATCTGATTATGAAACTAGAGCATGCATAGTAATGGCTTCTGTGATAGACTGAAACTGCTGTGTAGTCAGACTAACTTCCTCAAAAACAGCTAACATTAGGATAATTATTAAGCTCTATAATTAATGCTGAGCCTGGGAAAGGTTTGCTAACAGGCTCTCTAGGAGTATGCTATGTATTATACTCTGTGATTAAATCAGGGAGGAATCAAGTTCTCTAGTGAGATTATTTTATTTTGTAATTGCTTTGTTGCTAAAAAAAAATTCAATAACAGTTAAACATTAACATTATCATTTTCTTGTGCAATTACTATACTGTAAAACTAGAAAATAAGTTACTAACCTCAGGCTAATAGTAATATTTTTGGGGGACCAAAATGTCCTAGTAAGCAGTAATTAAGCTAATTATTAGCATATATTCTGTAATTAAACCAAAATATGTGGAAAGCTAACTAAAAGTAAGATGAGTGTAATATTCTGTAAGATCCTAACAACATTACAGGGGCACTGGGAATGTTTTGTGTTGTATAATTAAAATAATGTGCCAAGTTCTCTAGTTAGATCATTGTTAATACTACTATTAGTCCACCTGTTATGATTTGTTACTCAAACGAGTACATCTGTTGAAAGCTAGCTAATATTAGGGAAATTAATTTTAAATTGGCCAAGTCCACTGTAAGCTATCTAACATTATTATTTGTATATAGTGTAACTAAAAGCAAGCGTTCAGTTCTTTACCAAGCCATCTATTATATGACATTCTGTATCTGCTTTATTTGGTGAAACGAAGATCTCTAACAAGATAGATTCATTATGCTAATTATACTCTCTATTTAAACCTAGGTTACTTTATGTCAAATTATTTTATAAAAAGCTAGTCAGTCTTGTGTGTTTGAGAGTCTCACCCGAATGGTAGATGGTGTCCAGGTTCACCCTTCTGGTCCGAATGAAGCGTCCAACTCTCTCCAGCTCCCCCTGACGGATGTAATCTTGGAAGACCACGTCGTTGGGGAAGTGGACGTTACGGACGGGCTTTACAGAGGTGCGGTTGTGGAGGCAGGATGCAGGATTTACAGGTTTAGAGCTGCACCCTTCATAGGTCACGCTCTGGGCAACTGGGCACTGGTAGTACTTCATCATCGTTATGGTTTGAGTATGCAAGGGTAAGGTGTCCTCAAAATATTCTTGCACTTTCCACTTGAAAGGTTGTTTCAGATCTTCTAGTCTTCTCTTGGTGAGCTTTAAGAACGTCTCCTAGTGTGGTGTCTCCTCAGAGAGCTGGTAGGTTCCACGCTTCAGTGCTCTTTATAGCTTCTCCTGAACTATTTTTGGTGGCATCACCTCACAGTCAAGAGTGACCGAGCTGGAAGCCTTGACCTTGATTGGAACTGTAACCTCAGACTCTGTTTTGACCAAGATTCACTGACACACACACACACTCCTCGGTGGTCACGTACCCACAAGCTGCAAGAACCTTCTAGTAAACAAACCAACAGGTATAAAGATGGTTTCTTGCTAATGCATACCAAACAAGCCAACAGGCATGATTAGACTTTTAGAAATGGGCTTGCTGATCAACAAAAAATAGCTTCTTACACCAGGAAGGCTATTTAAAACACACTCGTACGGCATTGCCAGGTCATAATGGCTTCTATATTTAGTTTATTTTGGATGAGGAGGAGTTAATAACATCCACGCTGAGTGTTAGAAGATTCTCTACTAGGGTCATCAAATTATTTGAAGCACTATATTGAAGAAGTGACTCCCACCGGCTTCAGCTTTAGCATTTGCACTCATCCTTATGAGATCCCTGATGCATTATGGATTTTTATTTCGTGCACCAATAAAGAAAACATACTCAACAGCCACTAGAAAAAGTTTCATTGCCAAGCTTGCACACTGCTTTTGCAGCATTCAAATCGCGTGAGATTAAAGACGCAAGATTAAAGACTAAATCAAGAGCAGCACCAAGCATCAACTTTAATCCTTTTTGGAATGTGATCACTTAAGTCAGAGTTTGTCATAAGACGTTGGTGGATGCTTCGAGGGATGAAGGGGATCTTCACAGGATACTCTTTAGAACTTAAAGGTTCAATGAAGTTTAAATCTGGTGGTTCAGGAAAACAAAGGAGTGTCATCAAGAAAGCTTTCCTGATCAGTCGTCCAGTATTTTAACCACTCATTTAGTTACATTTTAGGAAAAATACCACAGTGCACTAGTCAAGATTTGCAAGTTTCTCAAATTTAAATAAATTCTTTTCAATGCAAATCAAAAACCTTCCTCAGCTGCCTCTTCTTGCTTGAAATTTCACATCGAAGCACTACCTGAAAAATCTTTGTTAGTTGCCTTGGTGCTTATTAAAGGTTTAGATCTGATCTTATTCAGAGCTTATTATTTCAAGAACAAGTCCAATAATCCACAGAAGTCCACAAACGTCACCATTTTGTTGTTTATTTGGCCACCAATTTATTTTTTCCACATGTATTTTTTTAAAGCGTGATGGAATGCTTAGTTTCTTTTAACTCATTCATTCCTCCCTCGATCTCACTACATCTCACAATAAAAAAAACAAAAAAAAACAAACAAAAAAAAAGATTTTACTCAGTTGCCTCCCCATACAAACCCCGCACTCTTCCCCAAAAAACAAAAACAAACAAAAACAACTGGAGGGAAATATCACATTCACCACCCTGACCCTGGACCACTTGAGAAACCAAACCAAACCGAACACTGGTTTCCCGGATGTGATTTTGACCCCAAAGGAGAGGAGAGGGAGGATGAAGGACTGATGAAAAGGGGCTAAAACTTTCAGTAACTGAGATAAATCTCTGCTGGCGTGGACAAAAAAAAAATAAAAATAAAAAAAAATAAAAAGAGGTGTAGTGCTACAGAACTTAATTCCCCCCGATCAATTACACAAATAAAAACTGGAAAAATAGAATTAAATATAACAAATAGATACCTTTCACACCGTTTAAAAAACTCAGTAGATATTAATGGTTATTGGGGAGAAACACAGAATTCTGCACACAAGTGAAAAGGAAAAACAGGATGAACCTCAGCCTGGTCTCAGCTACATGGATCAGAGAAAACAGTTTGGCTGACCTCCTAATGAGCTAATGGCCCCGATGCCCTGAGATCTGCCCGTCCCAGCCACCACACCAGGTTTAATGCCACACAGCATTGAGTCTCTGAACACTAAACGCTTTGTGAAACAGCTTTTGAGGTCATCGCATTGGGCTGGAACCGTTCGATATGCTGGAGGTTTGGGTGGCTGTTAGAAGTTTGAGGGCTCCTGGGTTCGAAAGGGGGTTTAAGAGTGGAAGTGGTGGTGGTGGTGAAGGGGTTCGCCTCTCCTCGTCTTGTCCCTCTGGTCCTTATAACTCGTCATGTCCATCTACGTCTGAATCGTCATCTTCAAGGTCCTGATCCTACACAGAAAACAGGCCCACTTCAGTCAGTTCATGATATATTTATCTTATGATGGATTTGAACATACCCCCATCATAAACCAGGGAGCTCCTGTACAATACAGCTCCATTAATGCTGATAATCTTATACAGGGGGATTTTCTGTGGGTCTGGAACCCATTCATTCCATTTACATCATTTCTTCTGGGAAACATTCGCTCAGTCATGGGTACACCGTGTGGCAATGCGGAGTTCTGGTGGAACTGTACTCACATCGACCTCCTCATCATCGTCATCTGTTGCTGGTGCCCCACCGTCCTTTCCTCCACTCTCGAGGAACTTCGTAAAGCCCTCCAACGTCCTCTCACCGCTGTAGTCAATGATCTAGAGAGGAACAGCATATATTAGAATATTGTACCAGAATCTCAACACAGATGCTCAAGGGAGCGTTCTTATTTTTGGTTGATTATTCACACAACAGGGCAGGTTCAACATCAAGGATGCCTCCAGTTGTGGAGGGTCAACAAAGAGTCCAGTATCAGGGTCAAGCTAAAAGCAAAAGCACCATCCCAGCAAAGTCCCTACAAGGACTACGCAGAACTAGATTAGAACTGGGCAGGAACCCAGCAGGAACTCGGTCGAGCCCAGTGGATAATTGTAAACAAGCATCATTCACGGGACTTGATACCGAGTGCCTCGAGTCCTGCATTTGATGGGCCAGTTTTAACCGGATCTCTCTGGCTCGCACTTGAGCCAGGACTTCCTAAGCCAGCAACGTTTAGCTATATCTAGCTATGCATGCTGCCAATGGTGTAAACACGCTTTTCTAAATCAGGCACAGATGATGGGGGATTCACCAGCTTGCCATGCCTCCCAGCTCAAACACTTCTGATAGGTGCAAAGTCACATGAGGGACTGAGAGGCACGTTTGATGGAGGTGATGAGGTGCGAATGCAAGAGGATCTGAATCGGGCCTATCCTGCAAATAAACAAAGCTCAGCAACAGACGTGAGGCCGAACGACACCAAATCCTCATACTAAAGCATCACAGGTCGAGCTGAAAGACTGTCTAAAACTCCTCCAGCTCCTTCCACTGCATTTAAAGCCAAAATTGTTACAGGATAAACACAGATGAGCCAGAGTGGGCTGCAGCAAAGACGTAATTATCAGCAACCCACGTCTCTATTATTAAGCAGTCATAAACATGGGAAAGGGCGGCTCAATATTTTGAGATGATATTCAACCCATTAACACCAATTAAATAAACATAAATATTTAACATGACCCAGTATCATGACAGTTGGTATAATCTAGATTTACCTTGGATTACATCATTTGTTCTTGTATCTATTTATAGACGTCAAAGTAATCCGGAACCTAATCAACCAAGATGGTGTTCTTTCAAAATCCTACGCACAAAATGGGTCTACTGGCACGACCCACAGGTACGAGCTAACATCTGGTCATTTTAGATATAAACTCAGTCAAGGCTGGAACGTAGAAGGTTCACCTTTCTCTCCTCTCCAGCAGGGAAGAACTTGAGTGTGGGGAAGCTGTGGACCTTAACAGACTCGATCTCGTTAGCCGTGGAATCCATCTTGGCCACCACGATGTCTGCACTGTCCTTGTATTTCTCTCCCAGCTGGTCCCAGATAGGAGCCAGCTGTTTGCAGTGACCACACCACGGAGCATCTGGGGAGGGATCAGAATCAATTTGTTTAGTTTGTTTTTTTTAAGCAGCTATTCAAGACAGAAGGTCACATTCATACTAGTCAGACATTCATACTGGGCCAATTTAGAGCAACCAATTTACCTCTTACTATTAAATGAACTCTTTTCCCCCCTTGCTCATAGTTCACTGGCAAAGTCTGTACTGTAAATATGCTCAATACTTCAAGCGGGGATATCTTTTCTACCGATATCCTGCACATTGTTGTGATTTTAACATAACTGAAGGAAGCAAATGAACTATTTATGGTTTTGTTGAATATTGCGAATTGAAATCATAGCACATGACTTGATTAATGTCTTACAAAAAAGGTCACTTCGTAACCCAATCATTTCCCGGATTTTGGGCGCAAAACAACCGGTGTGCATGCGCTTAAACTCTGTTCTGACTTACAAAACTCAACAAAGACGTTCTTGGCGGGGTTGAAGACCACTTCCTCGAAGTTCTTGCCCACCAGGACCTTGACTGGATTCTTTTCCCAGTCCTCAGGAATGTCCTGGCTCATAAGATGTGGCTGCGGATGAAAAAGAGATAAAGGTTCAATTCTAAAGATGACGCAGCCAGGGCACCGGTTTCACCGGTACAGCGAGACTTACCTTGAGTTTACCCTCTGTGAAGGCTGTGCAGAAGGCGATGACGTTCTCGGCTGTGATCTCAGAGGTCTCAGGTTTGTATTTGGTCATTTCGTCCTCCAGGGTGATGAGGCGCAGGGCGGGGCACTCTTCTTTCTTCAGGCCGAAGAACTCCAGGATGCGCTGGTTATCGTCTACCTCGCTGTCGATGAAGATGAACAGGATCTGTGGGGTGAAAGAACGTTCTGGACGTTACCGATACAAACCTTTTGTCATTTGAGCTGCCAAGAGTGGCTGTGATGGGGTTTGAACCCTGGAATTTGTCCACCACAGTGGTTAACGAAAAGCCTGAGCTGCATCTTTTTCACACCTTTCCCTTGAAGCCCTCGGCTGCTTTCTTAAAGTGGTCCAGCTTCTCCTGGGAGTCTTTGTTGGATTTAGGGATGAAGAGCAGAATGTGAGATTTGATCTCTCCTCCGAAGATTTTGGGTGCCGTCTATGGGATTAACAAATGTGTATAAAACCATTGTTATAGTCCACTTTCACTTATACGTAATAATTTCAATACTTTTAGTACTTTCATTCTTGTGTTCGTTAACTTCTATGATCTTACATCGAATGCACCACAGTACAGTTTGGCTATTTTATTCTGAATGTTCCTTTATTTCTCCTGCCTTTTAAGGCTTTGAGTGTGTGATGACTCAGAATCAGTCCGTCCTTGGAATGGTTTACCTGCTCGGTGAACTCGATGACCAGCGGGAGCTGATTGGCCTTTATGAAGCTCAGAAGGTTCTCTTTGGTAAGCTCACCATCAAAAGTGTTCCGGCCCTCGTCGAACTACGACACACAAACCGAAGGCATCGTTTTTTTTTGTGCTTATTATAGCTTTACCGAACACAGAGTATGGAAAGCTAGGCTAACAGGAAGGTTATATTTAAGATTTATACACAACAGTGTCATAGTAATCCCACAAAAGCCAGTTGTGAGTGACAGCCTGAGCAAGCCCACGAGAGATATGGCTGTTTATATATAGAAGAGGGAATATTCAGGCAGCTGTTAGGGTGCTAATGCCAGGGAATCCCAACTCTCCATCGAGTGAAGGGTCAAACCAAGAGAAACCCTGACATCATTACACACAACAGTGTATTTTAAACAATAAAACAGCCATAAAAAAACAATCCTGTGAATAAAGGGAGATATTGGGCAGGCACAGGGGGTTCTGGGACAGGAACGGGTCAAGTGAAGGCTGGTTACAAGCCAGTCAGGGTCAGGTTACCTTTTGAGGTACGGGTAAAGGGTAGGGAAATGGGGAATGTACTAAAAGTTATTTGGAAATAGGCTTCAGAAAAGCAGATTATCACTTAAGAATTACTATTAATGAGCGTCAGGTTTGGAAAGATCAGGTTAACCACAGGTTAGACATGTAAATCTGTGTTTTTTTAAATATTATACAACTTATTTATGAACTATGGATGCGCTTCAGTCCTCCAATTGTTTGTCACAAAGCAATGAAGGTTAAATAATACTTAAATAGCGATGAATAATAATTTAAACCCTCTGGAGGGAAAGGTTTTATAAGAGGTTGATAGTTTCGGGACATTTGAGGACACAAAGTCCCAAAAGGAACAATTTTTATACATGAAGATGTTCATATGACCCATAACATTAGGCTGAATTTGTCTTCACAATGCTGCAACTCTAACCGATGGCTGCGTTCACATTTCCATAAGCCAAGAAAACGTCATGTGCATAACACTGGCACTAAAAATAAATCACTTTTATACATTTAACAACACAATCAGCATCAATGCCTATTCACAGGAACACGTTTGCATCAATACAGGTCAAACACATTCACACTGGGCCAACCTGGAGCAACCAGAGATCATGACAGCGTGACAGGTCGGTGTGGATGCACAGATTCGGTGTCTGAGTCGGAGATCTGGACCCGAGCTTGCTTAAGAATACCCATGAGTCGTGCACATGATGCAAGTCATTAAAAACAACCAAAATCTGGAGCCATTTCGAGCTCTGGTGAACAAATCCTCGTCTGTACAGATTAACCAAGGATTAAATAAAGACAAATATAAACATCCTGGAAGTGGGATCTGCAGCCAAGGGTTATTTTAGTATGGGCTGGGTGGGGGTGTGTTAGCAGGTGTGGATAGGAGAGTCAGGTTACCTGGCTCAGGAGGGCAGGAGACATGCAGTAAATAACGAGTTGCTTTCATGTAGAGAGCTATATGACTCGTTGTGAAGAAAAACTTGAAAAAAGCAGATTATAGCTTAATTATTACTGAATGACTGGCCGGTTTGGAAAGGATTTTACAGGTTAAAGACAAGTCCTTTTAGGTGTGCGAATGCATTTATGGATTATTGATAAGCAACAGCATTTTGGTTGATTAGCTTCTGATGAGCTAATTGTGTCACGATCAAGGCTAAGTGCGATGACGTGATATTTCCTGCTCTCTGTGGGTGTTTTAGCTGCTCAGCTGATCATTCAGCACAGTATTCAAAGCAACTGTGGAATAAACACAACCAATACCTTCTTAAAGAGCACGGCGGCATCTTTGGTGACCTCGAACTTGGAGAACACGGCATCGTCGGAGGTGATGCCGAAAGGAATGTCATCGAGGGCCTCTGCTGCTTTGATGAAGGCCTTGGCTCCCTCAGACTCAACATCCTACACACGCACAAACGAGCTCGTTAGTACAGGCTGCTCCGAAAGAACTGACCAACTAAATCAGGACACTTGATCCCACGATCGGCTTGACATTAGACGCCACAAAAAGAAAATGGGTTGAACAAAAACGCAGCCTAAGTGCACAGCTTGGACAAGAACAGGTCTGTGCAGATGAGCATGAGCTCCGTCTGACTGGGCAGGTTTATTTTACAGCCGGCTCACCTTGAAGAAGCCGATGGCGACGACCTCGTGGTCGGCGATGAGGGACTCTGCTTGCGAGACCTCGCTCAGCGTGGTGGCGGCCGGCCCCGTCCTCTTCTTAAGCCAGTTCACGATGTCATCGGCCTGGCGTCCAGCTACACAGAGAGCGATAGTTTGTAACGCATCAGCAATAGCAGTTTAAGCTTATGAAACTAGTGATGTCAGCATTTTGAACACAGACCAAACCCAAACTGTAAAGCACGGATACACTGGACTAATAGTTCAAACCCAGACTCCCATCCTTTTCTAACTAATGCTTATGGTTCTCGTCAGACCTGCTCCGAGCTAAGAAAACAATGGGATGTGAGGTTGGAACATGCTGGGACAAAAGTAGAAACACTGCCACAAGAAATAACGGAAAATGTCCCCCCACAATCCATATTCACTATAGGACCAGGGGCCGGATTCACGAAAGTGTGCTAGAGAAAATGTTAAATGTGTGCCTTTTCATAACTTCATTCTTAAGCAAAAAGTTATGAAATTGTTATTCCTCAAATAACTTCAAGAATTCGCTTTTCTTAAGAACAATTCTAAGAACAAGTGGTATTCTTGAAAGCATCATGTTCATAAATGTTTTCTTAACCTTACAATAGTCTCACACTCGTCTTAGGCTGTAAGAGAAATTTAAAACTTTAAACTGTTTAGTGATCGGAAATACCATCCTCATCTTTGCCTTCCACTGTCACCACACAATTATTGTATTTTTTCCAAGGAGGATTTTTTTTCCTGTCGGCTATTGCTTCCAACATGACCTTGTTTGCTAAAAATGTTTGGACATTTGGCTCTGAGTGGATTACACAAATAACAGAAATAACAATCATATAATCTCAATGTGTATCGCTCTGTATATTGCAAGCTGTAAAATGCAACAGCCTACATAAGAAAACAATGAAGATTTCCCAAGATAATCTAAAGGAAATAATGAAGATATTCTTAAGACAATATTTGAGAACTTTTTTCTTAAAGTTTTCATGAAGCCAGCCCCAGTTCTCCAGATCCAGTTACATCAAGGCGACTGGCTACAACCGTACATGAAGAAACCTTTCATTTTTCCAAGTATGCAATTTGAGGCTTTCGTCAAGATTTAACAGAGCAATCATGAAGATGGAGAGTTTAAGTGAAACTAGGGTTTGTGTTGGTGGAGTAGCAGAATAAAGTCACTAGACGTACTAAATAGGTGGCAAAATGCAAACCCCACTATTAGCTGACACAGCCTACTATTTAGTGAGGTAATATATTGTTAGGATGCAGCCTGAATCTTAATTGGCCCCTGTATTGGCCATCTGTTAATCCTCCAGACAAACCAAAACCACACCAATGCAAAACGTTCAGGATGGCATTACGTGCTGTTGCAGCATTACAGCCACAGTTGTGCAACATCAACTGATCAGGACGAAACCAAAAGGTCTAAAGAACCTCTTACCCAAGTGTACCTGAGCATATTTCTGGACTTGAGATCTACAACACAGTGCATTCCAGCACCCAGATCAGAACTGTTCATCCCCTGACCTGGGGATTACATGATTTGTTTGACAAGTGTAGGCTAATCTTGAGTTCGTTCTTTGTTTAGGACAGACAATTGCATTCCATTTTGAAAATTGTTTCTGCAAATGAGTTCCTAAATAGCATCGGTGGAGGCTTTAAGTAGGGTACAGTTATTAAATGCAACATGTCACACAGGTTCATGGGCAAGACAGCTCAACCTGGCTTTGCAATGATGACATATGGACAATAAAACACAAAGGCCGCTATAATCTGTGGTGTCCAAAGAGGAGGAAACAGATTCTCCATGTGAGGGAAATGTACAGATGACTGTGATGGAACGGATGATGTGGAGGTTTTGGAGGACTGGGAGCTGTTCCTGATTTTCAGTCATTTTAAAGAGTGAGATCTACAACACTGTGCATTCCAGCACCCAGATCAGAACTGTTCATCCCCTGACCGAGTACCCGTGTCTGTCACCCCATCACACTCCTGAAAACATGATTCGCAAATCCAGTATGCAGCAGGTAATGAATTCTCAATGCTCGTGTTTAGAGCACTTTATGAAGTTAGGATGGTTTTAAATAAAAATCTCACACATTCAGACCAATGCGTCAGGTCAAGCACGTCCAGTCGCACTGATTCACGCTACCAGACAGAGTGCTGATAGCGCAGCGTCGAGTCAATTCGGCCAGAGAGTGGAGGAGGCCGGGTTCCTCCGGATCCTGTTACAGAGAGCTAAACCACAGAGCAACGTGAGGATCTGCACATGCATCCAAGCTCAGGAATCTGTGTGGAGGAGGGGCCACACGGCCACGTGTGCAGTCATGCTGAATGTTAGTTAGGAGGGGTTTGTCAGTACTGATAAACCCACTTATTTTATGAATTATATTTAACACAACTGTTAAGTTGGCTGTTCAGATGGTGTGCATTAATGATCTGAGGGGCACACTTTAAATAAAGCGAAACAGTCACAGGTAATAACGTAAGGGCAGTGCAATCTGAGACCGAATATTCTATAACAGGAGGAAAGTTGCTGTGAGGGGCTTTGCCTGGTCAGAGGCTTGAGTTTGATGGTGATTGAAGATGAAGTGCTGCAGAAGGCTTCAGATGTCCTTTTGTTAGAAGAAACAGCAGGTATTAACCCAGATCGCAGAGGCTCCATTGCGCTGGGCCACCAAAGTCCTTCTTAAATTACAAAAACCCCCTTAAGCAGATGAACAACAGTTCAGGTAAGACAAAATGGTGAAGCCATTCTCCACTCTTCCTCCCATGTGTCATCCATTTCTCTACCAGTGAATCCCAACCTTGTTCGACATGAGATAAAGGGTGGGTTCTTACCCATATCAGTTCCTCTTTTCATAAGGTCTCAGCCTTTCGTCTGCGGTTATAGTAGTCGCTTCACTTGTTTCCAGCCCCCACCCATTAGTAGATGAAGAACACAAAACACTCGCCCAGTCGGAAATCTTTTTAACCTTTTTCATCTAGTTAGTGTGAGGATGGTATGCAGCAGTCAGTATTGAAAGAGACTACACAGACTGGTTTCAATGTGCTGAGAAAAGGCACCTGACACTTGCATCGACACGTGCGGTGTTCAGCCAAAACAATAATCTTAAGAACGTGTTAAATATCATTTTAATGGTCAAACAAAACAAATAAAAACAGTGCTTGTTTTTTGTTTCTTGTATTAAAGCCAATTCACAGATTACTTCGTATCAACATTAGCCTCAATGGCAGTTAACTAAACTTAAAGATATTGTGACTAGTACTGCAAGTCTTCAGTGAGCCCCCAAAACAGAATTTAGGTTTAAATGAAACATGAATGAGTGCATCATGAGTGTTAATCAGCATGAGAAGCAACATCGTTCATCACCTGTGTACTCTTTGGGTGAGCTCTTGTCTCCTCCCTTGAAGAACTTGATGGTGGGGTAGCCTCGTACACCGAACTCCTGTGCCAGTTCTGACTCCTCAGTGGCATCTACTTTTCCCAGACGGATGTTCGAACCCTCTGACTTCAGCATCCCGGCCGCTTTGGCGTATTCGGGTGCCAGGGCTTTGCAGTGACCACACCATGGTGCATCTGTGATAAACATAACATGAAAACATGAGCCCTTGACATACTATGACGCCGATGTCAGCCCGCCACAATGAACCAGGTCTGAAGCCCAGAGGTGCCTTTTGGCTGGGTTGGGCATCATACAGGCCAATTGATCCCTGGCACTGGTGTCCCATCTAGGGCATGCTTGTGTCTGCACTGAGTGTTTACTATAAAAAGGTGACAAAATTATATACGCACGCACACATCTCAGAAGCAATACGTCGGAGAAGTGGTTGAAGTCATGAAGACACCTGTGCAACACGTGCACACCATATACTTAAGTAATCTTAAGAGGTGCTTTTGTATTGTTTGTTTGGCTGCTTATTTTATATGAAGGAACAAGACAAGTGTTATCCTGTGTTGCCTAAAATTTAATCTTGCCATTCCTGAAATGCGCTTTAAAACAAGTTCTGTTGCAATACTCCAAATTCAGTGCAACGACAGAAGACGACAAAAGAAGTGGAATTTACAATCAACTTCACTTCCCTGTATGAGGAACTGGATTAACACAACCTGTTCTGCTGTAAACCAAAGTTCACAGTTGAACGTTTCCTCTGAACTTCATTCAGTCCATGCTGATGTACACGTCGCCTTAAGGGCATGGAGCGGATTTCCCTCCTTTCCACCCTCCCTTTGCTCCCTCCCGGCTGCCTACATAGTGCACTACAAACTCGTGGAGCGCTCTGAGTGGGTGAAGCTCCGTACCGTTTCCACACAACCGCCACTGGACACCCGTATTCGCAAAAATCCCGCCCTCTTCATTGTGATTGGCTATTATTACCGATTGGTGCGTTTTGATTGGTCAATACTCAAGCTGCCAGTCCATTGCGTCGTACGGTTGCTTCAGCGATGACTTGTCAACGGCTAGTTCACAAATGTACACTACGCAACGCAAAGGCAGTTAAAATTGGCCAATCCAAACCCAGGATTACACACTTTTAGCGTAACACCAGCGCAGAGGAGAGATTTTTTTCCCCCCCGGAAAGCAGGTAGGATAAAAAGGCGAGGACAACTTCAAGCGGGGCAACGAAACTACCCAAAATGGAGACACGAATTTGATCAAACTAAACCAGGCCTGGACTTTACCGCAATAATTTTCCAAACATTCACGTTCTAACAAGTTCTTATACGATTCCCAAAAGTTTATACCTTCATAAAAATAACGCTCTACTGTACAACACGACTGAAATATGGCGCTTAAATCACTACATTTTGAAAAAGCACAGTGCAATAGCAACACGACCACAACACTTAAAACACAGAAAACATTGAAATTTTACCAAAAATATCAGTAAAACCTGAAGAGTAATCCAACCAAGTAGTATAATAAATGACTAAGCATCCAATAATGGGCTAGACAACATTTTCAACAGATAGCTCAATATGTTGGCCTTTTTAATTTAATGGTTCATATCACTCATGTCAAACAGTTGTGATTTTACCTGCAAACACATTGATTTATTGACTAATTTAAGCTTTCGTACTATTAAATATTGGCCTTTAACTCTTAATACCACAATTAGCTAACATAGTTAAGATGCACATAGACAACCATTAAAAGTACATATTAAATAACTTGTTGCTGAAACATGCCAAAGATTCATAAACTTTGTATTCATACAAAAGCATAAAAAGTGTTCATCTTTCTGCAGAACAAACATGGATTTATTGTTCTTAATGTGTAAATTTACATTTACAGCACATACCCGATGCTCATCCAGCAAGACAGACATTTCCCATTTCAATAAGCTGGTTTGAAAGTTTTGTACATTACATTATACCTTGAGACAGAGTTGCAAATAAATTTTACCAAAGATTATGTTCCCAAACAATGATGCGAAACCTGTTTAAACGCACCAATGGCTTGACTTGTGTAGATGCTCCTTTTGTGCAGGTCATTTTCTATATGCCTTACAAATATGCCTTGTTAGTGTAAATTCAATCAAAGTGACTTCAGAATAATAAACAGTTCAAACCTGGCAGTGACTCCAAAGCTTTGCTCCAAGGTTCTTTAACATTATCAGCAAAGAGCTGGTGTGGTTGCAATGTCTTAATCCAGCCAAAAATGAGTAACACCTACTTAACAGTCTTGTAAAGATCAAGCACAGTTCAGTAAACACAAGTAGCTCCTGCTCGGTCAGCATGAAAATGTGTAGCTACGCCACTGAATGCCCCTGCTTTACATCCATTACATGCTTTGTTTGAAAAGTGTAGGCCAGTCTTGAGTTCGTTCTTTGTTTAGGACAGACAATTGCATGTCATTTTGAAAATTGTTTCTGCAAATGAGTTCCTAAATAGCATCTGTGGAGGCTTTAAGTAGGGTACAGTTATTAAATGCAACATGTCACACAGGTTCATGGGCAAGACAGCTCAACCTGGCTTTGCAATGATGACATATGGACAATGAAACACAAAGGCCGCTATAATCTGTGGTGTCCAAATAGGAGGAAACAGATTCTCCATGTGAGTCAAATGTACAGATGACTGTGATGGAACTGATGATGTGGAGGTTTTGGAGGACTAGGAGCCGGTCCTGTTTTTCAGTCATTTTAAAGGGTGTTGCGGCAAATTACATCAGCAGTGCTGGGCTTCAAGCAGCTTTTAAGACAACATTATTAAATGGTCTCATTAGTCCATGTTTTATTGATTATATACTGGTCAATGAAAATACCACCATTATCTGTGGTGTTCCCCAACAGGAAGTGACAGATTTATTGATTAATACAAAGCTCAATGAGGGGCCACGTTGTTGAAGGGGATGGTATGGATCATGTGTAACGCTCCCAACTGAAGTCACTTAAAGGTTTTGCAAAGTAGATCTCACAAGTAGTATGTAACTTGGGTCAAGTTCATACAGATCAACGAGATGAAGCATTTTTATATTAATCGTTCTTCTTTAGGTGGATCTGGTTTGCATCCTTATCTGAGCCTGGTTCCTTGCAAGATGTCTTGTTTTCAGGGAGTTTTACCTCGTCACTTCTGGCTGCTCATTTAGACTCTAGGAATGACTTTTTGTAAACCTGCTTTGGGACAATGTCCAATGTATAGAGCAAGACAGAAATACATTTAACTAGAGTTAAAAACTGAACGTGTATACCGTTACTAAAACAAAAAGTACACCACTAATATCTACAGTATTCTGCAACGATTAGGACACTGGTTCATCAATTCATATACAGCTCAATGAACCAGCATGTTGGAATGGACGGCGTGGAGCATGTGCAGGTCTTCCAACTATAGAATAAACAGACCAATTAGAAGTGTGTTTCTAATCAGGTCCAACGTTAGAGTCGAATTAGCGTTGCAGGTCGGCATGCAGGTTCTGCTGTGGGTATTCTACACTCAAATTAAGCGAAATACAGAAACACAGGCTGTTCACTTGACTCTCAGACTCCACAGTCTGTGAAGTTGACTTGCAAAGTTCCAATCCCATGGGTAATAACCCTGCGATCCGCCCGTGCGACAATGGGAGAACATAGGCAAATAGAACAAAACCAAACCGATTTGTCATGCAAACCCAAAGCACAGCCCACTACACACCCTGCATACTTACAGAACTCCACGAGCAGACTCTCGTGACTTGTCAGAGCCTCCTGGAAGTTGCTCTTGGTCAGCACTAGCACGTCCTCCTCCTCGGTAATGTCCGGACGCTCCGCACTCGCCGCCACCAGCAGCGCACACACCATCACTACCAGCCGCACCATGATTATCTGGATCACACTCCGGTTTGCACCAACACCTTCGGGTTACTCCTCGATTTCTTTCACAAGTTTCGTAGCAGAACTTCTACTAACGTGGCACTGCGCGCAGGAAACCGGTAGCGGGGTCGGACTGCTGCTGCGCAAGCGCATTTATCAGCTCAGACTCCGTTCGTGTTGAATTGTGAGTGGTCCAGCCGAGAGCCAAACCTGGAAGTGAATTCCGGGACCTGTCCCAAATCGCGCTCTAACGCACTAAGAAGTGTGCTAGATTAGTCGCCTAGAGGATGAAATGAGAATGAAGAGCTACCACTGCTTAACCATGACTCACCTGAACCGCTTGCTTTCTTTTGCTTCCTAAAATTGAAATACGAAGGGGAATATTGTACACAAAATATTCACGTTAGAAATAATTAATTACATTAATGTATTAAATTGTATTTGCTTAACCCACAATTGCTTGGCTTGTAAGATTGTATCATTTGTACGTCGCTCTGGGTAAGAGCGTCTGCTAAATGCTGTAAATGTAAAATAGCTTCTATTCCTCTCTTTGTTTGTCTGTCTACCTACTTGTCTCTCCATCAATTCACCTATCCATCCCTGTCTGTCTACACCCAAGTATCTCATATTTTCCCCCACCAAATATATAAAAAATCAACTATTAACTATTAACTACTAACGACTATTCTTGATACTCACAATTTATGGATGTTGGGTTTGTCAGTGACACAAATGTGCATTTTTGTGGCCAATAATTTATTAATCATTTCACTGCATCATAATAAAACGACAGACAAGATATTGTCCAAAGAATCCACACCATTCAGATTCAATTATTACTTCCATAGAGCTCAGTTGTTATCATTTCATATCATCATGTGTAGTTTCCCCCCAGATAAAATTTATACCATTAACAAAGTCTCTAGGTGACACAAATGTGAATTTTTGGGTGTGGAAGATCCTTTTGCAGAGACCCTGGTTCAACTCGGAGCCACTATTTATGTGGAGTTTGCATGTTCTTAACGTGTCTGCATGGGTTTCTGGTACTCTGTGTACTGGTACATGTTTCTGCAATCAAGGGAACAGGCCAAAACACCAAAAGTGTATGTGCAGAACAAATTAATTATCGAACAGGACAATGCAGTCATAAAATAATAAATAAAACAATGTTGTTTTGATCTTATATGGGCACTTGAGTGGTTCGAACCAATTATTTTAACTCTAACCACTGAGTCACTCTGTTCATTTAGCAGCAATGTACAGGAAGAAACAACAAATAAAGTCGACCACACAGACAGAGCCAGTCACACCTAACTGTGTTTTCACTCACAAGCCGTCCACATGCTTTGGTAGCTTCACTTGCAGTATAATCAAACTACGTGTAAAACAGTAACAATATTAAGACGGATACAAAACAGAAGCACATAATGTATAAGTGTGAAAGACCTCTGTGTTTATGTGACAGAATCAGCTGCAATGAGCAAAGTCATAAAAGGAGGTGTCCCAAATCGATTACAATTCTTTAGTGCTTTATATGTAGTGCTGTATATATTGTGCAAAGCAGGAATTCACTGGTGCATTCTGCATCCAAGCAACAAAATTATTATTAATATAATTTTTAGTAGTAGTAGAAGTAGAATTAAATGCGTACTGTGCAATAGCTTTGTACCTAGGGTTTTTGGGATAGGATCTAGATCCACCACGACCCTCAAACCCTACTGAGGATTTAAGACGTTATTATGTTACAACTCAATTATCACAATACATAAATACACTGAGGCAAGTCACACCAGTTCTGTTTGTTCTACACAAACACACATACAGAGTGCTCAAACATTAACAGCAAGTAAGTGTAAAGTGAGTAAAGCGTGAAATATTCGTTACAGCTCTCATCCTACACCACATCTATGAGAGCGTATTGGCGGAGTAACTGATGAGCTGTCAGTGTTTGGTTTGCCACTGTGTCACGCTGTAAGAGAGACAAGCAACAAAAAAAAACATTTCCTTGTCAAACAATGTGCCCAAGGTGAGAGAAATGAGAGAGGAAGGCGGGAGAAATCTAACCTCAAGGCACATCTAGTAAAATAAAACTACTTGTTTTACCAAAACATGTCATAATATACAATTATTAGTAAAACTGGGCTAAAAATGATTGTTCAATAAAAAAAAAAAATTCAACCTCACACTGAAACCACAAGAGGAATCTAACCTTGAATTCCAATAAGAAAAAGTGTATTTTTGTATCCAAACTACATCACAATTATTTTCACCCTTAAAAAAAATATTAACAAAATATAAATACCTGAACCACATTGCTATTGACATTTAACATTTGATTTTTCATTCCGACCGAGAGTATCAAAACTGTTTCCAGTTTCACTCAAGTATATGTCAAGTGAATGCAAATTTCCTTAGTCATTTATCAACATGGGAGGCAATAAAAGAACACGGAAGTGGAATTCAACGATAGCGTTTCAACCTTTATGAAATAAAATACATTTGCAGCAATTCACAAACATTCAGTAGTGTGTGGGCACCCGTGGCCAATCCTGAGAAGCACTGAGACCTGGGAACCTACGGGGAGGCATACCCACATAGACAGACCCATAGATTTTACTCACAAGTAAACCCCACACAGGAGTTGGCTGCCTTGCAGCATGGGCATTGCTGAGATCTTTGTATCTAGTTCTTTATGTACAGAGGCAACCAGAACCCAAAGAGGCAGGATCCTGAGGATACACAACTTCGACTTGCACCTGAAACCTTCCTTTGCCAGAGGCAGGATACGAACCGGGGTGTGTGGCACCAGTCTCAAGACCAAGGAGAGAGTGGGGCAGGTAAAGATCAATAGAGATCCTGTTTATGTGTGTACCTAGGGGTTGGGTCTGTGTGAAACATGGTGCAGAATAGGGCTGCTTCCACATAACAGATGCTTTTAGGCAGTTTAAACCACATACCACATAAGAACGGGGTTATACATGCAAAGCATGGGTCCTTTTTAAAATATCCTGATACTGTTTATTCTCATGCAGATGGAGTCTGTCTGCTGTGGATTGAAATCATGAGGATCATTAAAGTCCTGTTTGTTATCTCAGTGTGGATCCAACAGGAACACTCAATCTTTGGCTTGGTCAAATAATCTTGTGTGGTATGGAAACAGCCTTAGGCCTCAGGTGGATGTGTGTGTGTGTGTGTGTGTGTGTGTGTATGCATTTATGGTGATCAGAGACGTTGGGTTGCTGTCTTCTGCCGCTCGTGGGGTTGCCAATGTCTCATGTGATCCCTCTTGGCTGTGTTTCCTTCCAGTTCTCCTCTTTCTAGTTTTCTAGCTATGCTGCTATAGCTAATGCTGCCGGGGTCTCATGCTACACTTGGCATCAGTGATTGACATGGCATCAGTGATTGTTAATAGACACTGTGCTCTTAATCAATAACTAATTACATTTTCTGTTTTCTCTCCGAGCTGTGTTCCGGCAGTTTTCCGGCCCCCACACATGATGTACATCTGATGGAGCTCCACTGTGCATAATTCACATTTTATTCGACCATGACTCCATGACTTTAGTTTCGCTCTTAGATTTATCATCATACCCGGGCCACTTAATGTCGATGTGCATACTTCACATTCTATTCGAACTTTGACTCCATGACTTTAGTTCGCTCTTAGATTTATCATCATACCCCGGCCACTTAATGTCGATGTGCATACTTCACATTCTATTCGAACTTTGACTCCATGACTTTAGTTCGCTCTTAGATTTATCATCTACGCCGCCCAAGGAGGTTGGGTCCCTTTTTGAGTCTTGGTCCTCCCAAGGTTTCTTCCTAGAACTAGGGAGTTTTTCCTTGCCACTGTCGCCCTAGGCTCGCTCAATTTGGGATTGGACGTAGTTATTAGGAGATAATCTAAACTTGTAAAGTTGCTTTGAGACAATGCTCCATTGTAAAAAGCGCTATATAAATAAATCTGACTTGACTTGACTTGACATTTCAAGAGAACAAAACAGGCTTGTAAATAAAACATTCTAAAGCACTTACAGTTGTTACTTCGCTTGTTTGAGTTCCCCCAAATCCCTCCACCCCCTTTTCCTCGCATATCCTGGTCAGGGGTGTGGAGGGTAGGGTGTGGCTTGGGGGTAGTGGGATCCGGAGTCTATCCAGGAATTCACGAGCAGATTGGACCCCAGATCGGTCCCTGCAGTGCCCTCAGGCCGGGTCCATTGCCAAACAGGCATGATTGACTGTGCCTGAGGGAGGGACGCATAGGGCATACATACATCTGTGCCCTGT
The DNA here is from genome assembly GCA_025084515.1 of Ancistrus triradiatus. Taxonomy (NCBI): domain Eukaryota; kingdom Metazoa; phylum Chordata; class Actinopteri; order Siluriformes; family Loricariidae; genus Ancistrus; species Ancistrus triradiatus. The sequence continues at coordinate 155,669 of JAJAGP010000042.1, read as the reverse complement.
GTTCTATTGGGATAAGCACTGGAGCCTTGGAATAGCAGGGACAAAACATAACAAAACATGGTGACTCTCTTTTTCTGTGTATACTGTAAGTACCAAAGGAACATCTATAAGAAACATTTAATGCACAATTACTGATAATAAACTGTGTTCCATACAGCAGAATGCAGACACAAACCTCTTTTTCATCAGGCATGACCTACACTGTTCTCAATGTTTCACATTGTTGGTTAGTTGCACTGAATAGTAATATTAAAATGCAATAAATTAGTCTTAGAATGTACAGAACGCTGTTATCCTACTTAACCAGGTGCACCTGTACAGAATGTACTGTTTTTGCTGTGCTTCTATCACTAAAAGCATCTGCACATTGAACAGAGGAAAAATGTAAACACACAAGCTCTTCCAATAGTGAAAGAGTTTACACAAGTATACAGTAACTTTACAGGTAAAGTAAAGACTGTCGGGCAGAAGGTAGACTTAGGAATGCTGCAACACAGGTCAAACAATACACATATTGTTTTATACAATAATTTAGGAACAGTGGGAGAACAATGGGTTTCACTGAACACCACTCTGGCTCTCAATAATACACTTTCATAGCCAGCACACCTACAAATCAGTGTATCCACTTTCTGCCTGCTCTCCTAAAACAAACTCAATAAAGAAACTTTAAACTTTTTTGTCCAGTCTCAGTGCCCTGCCCCACAGTCATGTTCCACAATGGAGCTTTTGGATGTCATCTTTGGGAATCCACTGTATATGTGGCACACGTATAAGATGATTCTCCTCTCACTAATTCAGTGCTGAACTGAAACAAGAAGCCTGAAACAAGAGACGTGAGTCATTTCTTCATGCAGGTCACGTTCCTCGTCTCTTAGCTGCTTCTGCTTCTGCTGATCATTCAATTAAGCCGTAATTGGACGTTTCCGCGCACAACTCCAGCAGGTTGAAATTAATATAATGTGACGCATCTGCTTCGACCCTGTAAAACGAGGTGAAAACTAGCAGTTGCCATGACAACCCGAAGGAGTTTTTCAGATGAAACGAAGATCAATCCCTGCTGCTCATATGTCTCTGGTTTGAGAATATGACAGAAGATTTACTCAAATGGCTTTGGAAATAAGAAATAAATGAACGTTTCAGTACTGAAACAAACTCAATCAGAGGTCCTGCTTATAAAGAACTGGATAATATACCAAGAGATCCAAGTGGAAGAAACAAAATGCTAATTTATTACCCTGGACATGTGGGACTGCTATAACACCAGCCAACTCCATTATAACCCACAGTAACAAATTATGTATATTACTGCAGATTGTTGGATATTAAAATCTCATTTTATAGCAGTATGATTTCTCATTTCTTTCTTCTTATTTTGTACGGGGAAATAAGGTCAAACATTTTCTGTGGCTCGGTTCTTGAGAACCTGGGTTGATACACCGAGCGTGTGGAGTGAAGGTTGGGTGATTTGATTAGGCCTACAGAACGGTGCAATGCCCTAGCACCCTGCACTCTGTATAGCTCTGTCTCTGCCAAGCGGATTCCAGATAGACTAAATATACAGGATAAGGGGAGATAAACAGAAGTATTTGCTTTAAGCACCTAGGTGGTGCAGTTGTCTAAGTAGCCCACAACCATAATGACCCTGGTTTGTCTTCCAGCAGGGTCTGGCATCGATTTGTCAGCGTTATTGATCGCCTACTGTTGCAGCAGTGACCTCTGCTGGCCCTGGGACAAACTGTCTCAATCAATGCCTGCTCACCTTTGCTCTGCAGAGACCCCGGCCTCAAAATGCAGGTATAAATCCTGAATAAAAAGATCAACATATTGATGCAACTCAAACTAAAGCACAGCATCATTTCATATTATGTTGCATATTCGGTATTGTACAAACGCAAAAAAGTATTCTATTGTTTGCCACACTGTACACCCAAGTATGTGTCCCAAAAGCTTTTTAAAACGTCTAACCTTGTCCCTACAGCCCAGAGATAAGGGTGAGCTCCTGGAAACAGCAGTTTGAACCCCAGGTTGGCCTTGCAATTTGAATGTTGGGTGCACAATCTTACATTGTACAGCAGCAGGTGTGAATCAGTGTCAGTCGCAGAGGATTACACTGAAGTGACAAAAGGAGATTTATATATTTATACTACTACAGACAGTAAAAACTATTCATAAAGTCAGTGCAAGTTTGACGTGATTATGACCTTTCTCCAGAGCACTTTCTATGGGAAATCTTGTTGCAATGTCACATATTATGTTAGGAACAGTGTGCGAAGGTCACATAAGAACCGTGTGTGAAGGTCACATAATTTCATCACATATCTGAGAGAAAGAACAATGATCTGTTCACCGAGACTTACTTATAATATTTATAATTATACTTTGTGTTACTCATTATTTACACTGTGCTGATTATGTTAACAAAATGAGAGATTTGAGAACAGGTGCCCAAACTATTGCACTGGACTGAAGTTTAAACAGTGATTCAGATGGAAAAATGATCAACGTCTGTAAACACAATACTGGCTACTCTTACAAACTGGTTTCTGTTGCTCTATTGGTGGTTTTAACTGAGAAGAGAAACTCATGGGATTTTAATAAACGGAACAGAAATACTTAAATCACTATAACAATTCATTTCATATCTCTCAGTTAACAGTGCTATAAAAAAGTTCCACTTTGTGCAGTAAACCCTGATAGGACAAAAAGCACAAGCCAACTGGTCTTGGTGGAGTTTGTTGAGGTTTGAACACATCTTCAGTATAAATCCAGCACTGTCCAGTTTAAACCAGTAATAGGTCAACACTGGTCATCAGAAACCAGCTTAGACCAGCAACCAACCATTATTTTTAGGACTTTCTCTGTTATACAGTCTCTCAGCCTCAAATGTGAGAAGCAGGTCTGTTTTCTGGCAAATCACTGTAAATTGTAAACTGGTTCTGATTCATTGGGTCATCGTGCACTGATAAAACCAAAACCAAAGTCCAGGTCACACCCAGTGCTGGGCCAACAGCGTCCAGATTACACAATTCGTTCGCACACACATACACACTTACAGAAACAGAGGCTAAAACAAAACAAAACAAACCCTAAATAACCCTAAAAGTAGCCAAACTGTTAACAGACCTGCCACTGTTAGAACCTATGTTGCAGTTTGTGTATTTAATCAGTTGTGTGTGCTTGAGTTGTACAAGTTTTAGTTGTAGTCACGTAACGTTAAGGACTTGTATATTTTCGATTGGATGTTTGACCGATTAGCCTGTTACACATTTTCACAGTGTAAGTTGTGAAAGTTTAAATAATGCTAGATCCTACAGTTAAGTCATTATCTAAACATTACACAACCCCAACCCAATGTTTATAATCATTGTATGTTAAAGATTATAGGCTAAACACAGTATTAAATCAGTACACACTACCGAAAATAATGCTAAAGTAACAAACGCTAGTATAAACGCAGTGTATGTCCGCTAGATGGGGTATTTGCCACATTTTTGACCCGTGTAACAAACTCATGGATTTCAATGGATGCTCAAAAACCGTATGCAGCTAACAAACGTAAATACGACATATCTGCAAATATGTTATAACATTGGGCTTTCATTAAGGTCAGGTCGTGTGGTTATGTGGCCCTGTGATGGACTTCTGACCGTGACAATAATCAGACTTAAAACAGGGACCTCTCCGTTGTACATTTTTTACATTATATTAACTTCTTTCCATATGGAAAATTAACAAAACACATTTGTCCCAAACGTTTGTAAAAGACTAAACAATTCAGACAAGTTTCGTTTTTCATTTAGCAGAGAGGCTATGAGACGTGAGTGTGTTTTATTTCCTTTAATAATTTTAATCAAGTTGTTTCACGCCGTGACCATTTAATCTGAGTACCTAAAATGCACATATTTTTTAGAAAGAAATACAAATGCAATAAAATACACCATGGACATAGTCTTTACAGTGCAAGGAGAAACAATCCTCTGATCAGCTCAGCATTCTCCACCAAACACTAGAAATGTACAGATACACACGAGCATTACTCACAACATATACGATATTTCCATAAAGAAACTTCATTTAGGTTAATCTGACAGATGTTAACGTAAAAGAATAGAATGAAATGAAAAAGACGCGAACTTCGGATAATTCTGTACTTAATGAAGCATCTATAAACATATAAAATGGTAAAGGAAATAGTGGCTAATACCTCACACCCAGGCTTTGGCATCCAGCATTTCCTCTGCAACCAGAAACCAAATGTTAGAGACTTAAGGACTGGAACTAACTTGAGGTTTAATCTTCAGTGGGACTAATCGAGAGTCAACAGTCAAAAACTGTAACTAATAAAGAGTCAGAGCCAGAAAACTGTGAATAATCAAATGTAATACCATAACCCTTAATATGAGTGTTAATACTGTATTAATGCTGGTTTTAAAGTAGATCTCTGAGTTAGATTCCTAAATACAGGGACTAACCAATAGTTAAATAATCTTAAAGACTAGGACTAACTACTAGGCAATGACTTAAAAACCTATGACTAATGAAGATGCAGATCTAAACAGTAGTAATATCAAAGAGTCTGGGCAACAAAGAGTTCAACCACAGCACATATTATTTATCTGTAAATAATATACATATTTTACCATACATTTCATTGTTTACAGTATCCATACTCTTGTATCTAATTTTGTGTATATAAAATTCTAAAATTCAGGGACAGGACAGCACCCCTAGATATTATTACACATAGGTTTGTTATGAGTTTATTTTATTTCTTTATTTATTAGAGCATTTTAAAAAGCCTGAGTCACACTGCGATCATGACTATTAGGTGACTCACATTATCATTCCAGTTTTTAATACTGACTAACTGTCGTTTAACTGATAAGCTTCTCTGATATTTTCTCTACAGCACTGGTGAGGTCATGAGTTTATGTATGCAATTGTGTTGAACGGAAACCACGGCCCTGGTTCGTTGTTCCCTAGTCCGGAAAGTTTGACTGGTGTTTCCCTCATCAGCACACAAACACTCACCCTAATAACAGAAACTATAAATCGCAATATTTCCTATATTGTTCCGACTCTGTGTAACGCATTTGAGTCATTAATGCAATGAGGACATCTGCAAAATATAGACATCCCCTCCGAAATAGTTTTCCCACCCTTTCACACCCCCCTCGCACCCTCCCTTCAGCGCTCGTCTTTGTTCTAAAGGTTAGCGAGTAGGAGGTTCAAAGAGCAAGATAGAAAGATGTCTGAAAAATATCCATTTCATCATAGATGTAAAGGTTTTTTAGCCAAGTTTTGTGAATTTTCCTAGTCAAGAGTTTGTTCTTTTAAAATCTTAGTGAAGACACTGAAGACCACCATTTAAGCTGTGTTTAAAACAGACGTTCTCTGTTCATTACATCTTAATATAATATTTACACCAAAAGATTAGGAGCTATTTTTGGAGCAGTGTCAATGTTTCGTTACAAAAGTCCCCTAAGGACAATGGAAATAAAAAACTATCACCTTCAAAAAATATATAAATTTGTAATTTTCTGAGCTTTATTATTTATATATAGTGGCCCTAGAATAAAGCCCTGAAGTACACCATGGGTGACTCTCATGCTCATTAAGATATTCTTAAAAACTTCACAAATGTCACTCAAAGACTGAAAGCTGTTATGTACACTGTATGAAAAAATGTAAAGTAAATGACTCATCCAGACCACTACTTCTGTTGTGCTTAGCCTTATTAATAAAACTTGACTGTGTTTAAAAGTGTAGCAAACAGGACATTCCAGAGAACAGAGACAGGAACAACTGACATTCGAGGAATTGTAACAAGCAGGATTCTTTTCATCGTCCGCACAACTTCATTGTTTGGTGTCTAAACACAGGTAATCAGTTCAGCTATCAAGCTGAACCTGCTATGCAGCGTCAGAGAAAAACAAAGCAAGATGATCTGAGAAGCAGTTCAACTCAGGCTCTAGAAGCAGCCTCCTGTACCAGATTTAAAAGCCTAATAAAAGCCTAAAATCATCCCTTTAGGTCACTCTGGATAAGAATGTCTGCCAAAGTGTGAAATATAAATCATGTACAATCAGCTTGTTTTTTTTTTATTTTATCCAATCTAACACTACAACCTGTAAGAACTGAGGGTGATGAACTGAATTCTTAGGCAGTCATACAAACATTAGCATTAACATTTGTGTAACCATTTATGTAATGCAAAAATCCATACCTTGTGGAGACGTTTGAAGCTCACTGTATACTGTATCTGTACCTTTCCTCATAAGAACTGAACAAAAACAAAGGTGGATAGATAAAGAGAGACACAGAAGACGATTTAGTATTTTAACAGTCAAAGAACTTATGCAAAAGTTTGCAAATGACACATACTGCTGAGCTTATGTATTAAAAGAGGCTACACAACCAGGGTCTGGCAGGCAACACAAACCCAGCACAAAACCCAGCAACAGACAGACAGACCCCGAACAGGATGGAACCAGGTCCTTAAACTCAGTGCACATGGCACCCTTGCCTTTAAGTTAGGGAACACCATGCACCCTGCTAAGATGCTTACTCTAAACACAACTGAAACAGCGCCTTGCCAGAGGCTGTACACAAACCAAAGTGGTTTAGCACCATGAACCAGTGGTCTACTGCTGAACCTTACTGGTTTGTGCCCCAACTCTGGTGAGGTGAGGTTTCTGTTGCGTCCTGGCATCACTGTCCTGGCATTGTAAGTCCTGATAAACAGCCTATTGGCACTGTTAGTTTTATGGCACTAAAAGTTCTGCATGTTTGTTTCCTGTAATCCATATAATTCACAAAGGCACTGACCGGGGGTGCCCCTATATTACAAAATTCAGGGGAAAAAAAATTACAAGTTTTTGACAGCGTAAGACTTTTTTATTAGTGTCCAGCTTCTAAAATTATAAAATAGTAATTATATATAAAAAAATATATATAAATATTTTATTAAGATAGACGGTTAGAAATAGTATTTTAATTTTATAGCTCTAAATGTAGGTTTTTATTACAAAAAACATTGCCTGTGGAGACTGTGGTAGCCTAGTGGGTAAGGTACTGGACTCTAGACCAGAAGGTCCAGGGTTCAAATCCCACCTCTGCCAAGCTGCCACTGTTGGATCCTTGAGTAAGACACTTAACCCACAATTGCTTGGATTGTAAGACTGTACCAATTTGAAGTCACTCTGGATAAGGGCGTTTAGCTAAATGCTGTAAATGTGTCATTGGCAAGTCTTTTTTTAGTACAAATATTTGTGCGAACAGGCTGCAGTGTTGAAAATAGATTCCAAATTGCGTGGAATTTACATTTATCTCCAAATGACTAAACATCATGAGACATCACAACGACGGGTCTGATCTCCCTGAGGAAGTCCAGTGTGATAAAGCACAAACCGTGGACCCTATGAAAGCTAACCACTGAGCGTTAAAAAATGAACTGTGGGGTATTTAGCACAGCCCTTCCTGCTGATACAGAGCTGGATACACCCTGCTTTAATGGGAGTGACGGGAAATAGATTTACTCTTATCAGAGAAGGATATAAAGGATCAAGAGGATCCATTTCAAAATGCCGAACAGATTCGGTCTTCCTTGGTGAAACAGCAGTTTTACCTCGTGAGGGGTCGACGGCTTGTGGATGCAGCACCTCTGTATACTCCACATTAGGCTCTTCTGGTCCATCTATATCTCCCACGTCACTACTGTCTGTTAGACACACATGAACCAATGAGCCTTCTCAAATCTTGTTGAAGAATTCAACACCACAGCGCACTGATTTATTGATATAGCAGACATTAGAATGACCTGCTAATGACGAAAAGCTTCAGAAATATCAAGATCTTTCTAAACAAATAAACCCAATTACACAAAATGTCTTGCTAATTCTAAAAAATGAATGTATGTTTGAATTTAAAGTTGCAGATATTCTTGAACTAATCTGACTTCCAGACGGTCAAATCCTATACAAATGAAATACAGCTTGACATCAAAACCTGACATTAAGGTATCTAAAGTTTCTGTTCAATAAGAATGTTCTCCAAGACTGCTGTGGACGATCAGAGGAGCGACCCCTGTCAGGCCTGTGATAGCCTGGTGTTCCGTTACGGACAAGGCTTCGCCGTGTTTTCTGAGGATAGGTGCCAAAATCCCCACGACCAATACCAGACCAGAACAAAGGCTTCTGAGAACAAATGCTTCTGAGTTTTGCTTACATGAAACTGGGGGTCTCTCGCTCCAGATTCCGGCTCCATTGGCAGCAACTCCAACTACAAAACACACAGAAACACAAAAATATCAGCCTCACTCTACATATCAAGGACTACATACCTATAAAGACCAAGAAACAAGGAACGAGGAGGTAAGGAAGTGTTTTCTGTAGGAAACAGTGACCACAAACAAATACACTCACCGAGCACTTTATTAGGGTCACCTGTGCAGCTACTCGATCATGCAATGATCTAATCAGAAAATCGTGTGGCAATGGACAAAATCATGCAGAGACGGGCCAGCAGTGTCAGGTAATGTTCCCATCAACCATTAGAAAGGGTCAAAAAGGGTGATCTCAGTGATTTTGATCGTGCCAGTTGCATTTTCACATACGACTGTCTCTAGACCCAGCACGCGGCAGTTCTATACACAGAAATGCCTTGTTCAGCAGAGAATGGCCAGACTGGTTCAAGCTGACAGAAGAACTACTTTAACTCGGATATGCAATTTTTACACAACATGCCAAATCTTGTGGCAGATGGGCTACAACAGGGAGGCACTACCCAGTATAAGTTCTATATATACAGATTCCAATCAAACAGGATTTTACAGTTCACAACATTTCTTAAATCCAGTCGATCTAGCTTCAAGTTCTTCAGTTAAATCATGGTCCCAACCCTTGTGTTAGGTTCTTTGTCCTGCTAAATCCCGTCTTTGGTGCATCTTGTTATCAAATTATCAGCGCCAACCTAGACCACATTCAGAGTTCTAAAAGAAAACCCAAATCATGGCATTCTACTTTAAACAGTAGAAAAACAGACAGGCAAACAAAGAGGCCTTCTAGAATAGCAGAACCTTTTTTTTAAAGAACAACTCAAATAAATTTGTTGTGGCACAGCAGCTGAAGTACTGAACCATGGACCAGAAGGTCCTGGGGTCAAGCTCCAGTATGGCCAAGCTGTCACTGCTGAACCATCAGTCAAGGTCACTAACCCACAACTGCTTGGATTATACGATGTAAGATTGTACCACTTCTAGATCACTTTCATTAAGCGTGTCTGCTAAATGTAAATAATTGAATAAAACATTAATAATAAATACATAACAACAACCAAATTATGATGCTCTACAATAAAACTATAACTGAAGTCTTAAATAACAGAACAGCCTAAATCATGGAATGCTACCCTAACTACACGGAACTACAATATAACATTGATACAGTTCTAAAATACAAATGCACTAATGTAGGATTACTTTCCAGTGTGTCAAGAATCTAGACGAGCAATCCATGTTATGAAGTTCTAAGAAAACAGTACAGTACAATACAGTACTAAAACAACACCCCCAAACACAAGCTCTAGAATAAAAATAGAGATCTCAAGAGCTAAATTGATATAGAGCTGTAGAATCACAACCCAAATGATGGACTTTTAACTAAAACTATAGAGTTCTAAAGAGTTGTAAAATAGCACTCCACTTCATGAAAATCTAGCATGCATGTGACTGTAGAACAATGACCCACATTATTGAGATTTTTAGAATTATTGTGGCATTATAAGAAAGAGATACGGAATGAGCCAATGTGAATTATTAGTACTATGAAACAAAAACAAAAATCACTGTGACATTTAATCCGTATGATACATCTAAAACAATGTTCAGAGAGTTCTAAAAAAAAATCACTGAAACCCTGAATTGGTGTGACTGCTGCTCAGATTTTCGGCAGGAACGTAAACAGGAAGTTTGGACAGAACTGCTACACAGTAATCAACGAATTTCCGCCAGCTGTGGCATTCATTAACATCACAGTACGTAAAATACACTCATACATGAAGTAAAGGAAAAATGTATTAGCTCCCTGATAACCACGTGTACCACATCAATGTGAAATAGTTTGATCTGCATAGTTTAGGAAAATAATAGAACACAAAATTAAAAGTAATTAGTCTGAAGAGTGCTCTCTATGAAAAACAGTCATGCAATATCAAGATACATATCTGAAAGCAATTCAGGCAATGACCAAAATTCCAAAATAAAGCATTTTTATTTTTATATATCTATCATTCAACCAAAATATATACACACATGCTCTTATTTTATATGCTACAGCAGAAATCTCAAGCCATGTGATATTTACTCCATTTCCAAGTCAAACTGACAAATACATCAAATGAAAAAGAAAAGTGGCACACAAAAAATTGTATGTCCCTTAAGAAAAACACGTGACAGGACGTAGTGGGTAAGGTGTTTGATCCTGTATTGGAAATAGGTCTGTTTCAACTTCTTTGGAACCCGTAGGTAGGCGGAACGAAGTACAACACAAAAAATGGTGGCAAAAAAATTTAATAATTGCTGCAAATAAAAATGTGAGCTCTGGCCAAAGATTATCCATGTTTGTTTTTCAAATCCTTGTCTTCTAAACATCGTTTCGTCCTATTCGAATATTTTTAGCTCTTGCATTTTTCCACTTGGTGCACCATTTTTGGAAGCATCTCATCACTTCTTATCAGAAACTGCCGATCCCATTACATGTAACTAGAAGAACTGGTGTCCGACCATCTCGAATTCCATCTTCACGGTTCAAAAAGTGTGGCTCTCCGTCTGGAATAAGATTGGGCGTAAGTGTTTCCTTGATTTTTACCAAAGCCAAGCGCAACAGCATGCAAAGGCTAAAGCTAGCAGCCACATTGCAAAGCTCGTCCCTGCTCTAGCTCTGTGGCTCAGGTATCTCGTGTACAGAATGTGTTTACTGTAGCTATCAAAGGTTCGAACAATAGTAAATTATAGTAAAATATTCGAATCTAGTGATGGTCAGAGGTGCAGAGGAACGTAAAGAATGAAAGTGGGCTACCTTCAGGAGATCTAAAAAGTTCAGGCTCATGGGTATGAGATTACAGTGTCATCATCAGTTATAGCACTGGCAGGTTTTCTGAGGAATGGGTGAGGAGAAAACGAGCATTTAGCATCAGAAACAAGAAGAGATCCTCAATCCTTAATTCCATTGACATTAACAGAAAAATCTAGGCCTTCGTTTTATGTATATAATATTGGATTATTGCACCTCAGTAACAAGGGTGGTGGAGACACAGCATTTAAGCTACTTCACTATTGACCAGAAGGGTGAGGATTTAAGGTCTATTGGGCGCCTGACCAAGGTCCTTAACAGTCAACTGCTGTTGTAAGACAGTATCAGTTTTTATTGGCTCTGGATAACTGGGTCTGTTAAATACAGCGAATGTCAATGCATAGGCTGGGACCATGGGGGCTTCAAATATAGGATCTGTGCCTCTTCACTTTTTGGACATGGAACAGTCAGCTGGATTTTTTCCCCACCAAATTTGAACAAAAATTCCGACTAGTGTGCTAAATAAAAGACTCAGTGGTGTGACGCCAATATGGTATGCCTATCACCATAAAACAATCATATTATGTATAATAAAGCAATAACCAATCATTTGGGGGTCGGGAATGGATGAATCCTATTTACATTACTCTTAAGGGCCAGCTTGAATCTGACTTTGAACGAATCGGCGTTCGGACCCTTCTGGAACCAGTTAAGATCAATTTCCGAGGTTCCACTGTAATACCATTGGTATGTAGTGATTTGGGAAAACATGATCCTATGGATAGAAGCCTCGGAAATATGGGATGCTGGGAATATAGATACCTGTAATATTAGGTCTTGGGAAATTAAGACCCTATGAACAAAGGATCCTAGTAAAGTATAAGGCTCCGATGTTAGGGCCGTGGGAGTACAGAACCTGGACCTTAAGGTCCTGGGAATAGAGACCTGGATATATAGGACGGCACATACATAAGACCCTTGCACTCGACTGATCTGTACTCGACAGGACCCTGGGATTAATCAGGAGTGCTGGACTGTACCTGTTCTGCCTGCACCACTACCTGCGTGAAACCGTCGCCTGACAATTCTAATACTGTGAGCTAAGCGTGCATGGCCTTAACCACTGCTAACGATGGTCAAGGCTAACAGTTTGTCCCTACAGAGCAGAATTGAGAAGCGGACAAGCAAGCGAACTCACACTGAGAGCTCGATCGTGGCCTCTCGTTTACCTGTGACAAAGAGAGAGGATGAAAGAGGGGGGTTTTGTTGAGAGGAAGGTCAGGCATGCGGGGCTAGAGACACGCTAGGTGGGCTGAAGCTCGTTCTACCTCGCTTAGCCCTGAAGTAAATCACGAGGGCGATGACTACGACCAGGAACACCACACACACACCGCCGATCAGACCTTTCTTCCACATGGCTTGTTGCACTGCAGGAAAAATGGAGAGGATCCGTTAGTTACTCTCCGTTCTGTTTAGCGTCCAGGCGTCTCTGATTCGAGACACGGCTGCGCTAAGTGAGCAGCTGTCTGACCTGTGAAGGTGACCTCGTCGCTAATGGCCTGGGTTCTGGCATCGTTCAGGGCCTCGCAGTAGTACCTGCCGTCATGATCGCTGCTCACCGAAGGCAGCGTGTAAGATGAGAAGTTGTTCATCACCGTCGTAACGTCCAGAGGACTTTGGTTGTCGTTGTGGTAAAATTTAAAGGTGATGGGTGGAGTTCCTCTCCGAACAGTGCAGATGAGGTGCACGGGCTCATGCTCGACGACGTTCTGGAGGTTAGGAACGACTGTCAGGATTGGCTTTCCTACAGGAACTGGCAGGGAAAGAATACAGAAAGCACGATAACGTCAGTACTAAGAGTGAATCAGAGTACAGAGTGAAACGACTCAAAAGTAATAACTTTATTTCAGTGCCTAACTAAAAATTAAAAGAATGTAGCTTCTAAACAATTTCTTCATTGTTTAATAACAACATTAATCTAGACATGTACTTCACACATCCTGGTTTTCTAAACTACACTCTGTGTTTCACACCAAAGGCCTGAATTTGGTCCAAACACTGAATTTTTTACCTGCTTAAAGACTCTTTGCCAAAACGGCTTCCATAACACCCTAAACCCATTAGAAGCAGAATTTCCTGGATGGAACTGTACACGAACTCACCTACAACCGGTGCAGAAAGAGGCTGACTCTTCTGGATTGAACTGTGACCATTGTTCTGAGCCTCACAGCTAAAGCTGTGGATCTGAGCTTCAGAAGAAATGGTGGTAGTGAAGATAGCCTGGTCAGAAGAATTCTCGACCCTGCTGTGGTTCAGGGTTCTGTAGCCATACTTCAGCGTGTAAGTGATGGGGTAACTCCCGCTCTCAGAGTGGCACTTAATCAAGAAGGGTTGATCGAGGACCACCTGTCCAAACACGGTGATGATGGGTCTAGAGGCAAGAACTAGAGGGAAAAGGCACAGGAAGAGAAAACAAACTATAAGAAATTCACTAAGTACAAACATTTGAAATCTGAAAGCTTTATGAAAGAGATAATTGCCTTTGAATCCCCAGACATAGACCTAATAGAAAATCATGTGGGTTCGAGTGGGTTCCTCTCTGGGAGTCTATAGAGCAAAGGGCGAAAGACTACCACTAATTGAGCTTTTTATTTGTTCCACACTGAAGCACGACTTCTCTTTTGATGATTGCTCGACCTCTCAGATGAACTTCTCAAACTTCTCAATAAATCTGATCCACAGCAGTTTCTTTACAGCATTGACTAAAATATCAAGATGTGTTATTATGTGAAAAACCTTTGTATTGAGCAACACAACAAACTGCACCTCCACTGCACACTATGGCTGGCCAGTAAATAAAGTGATCACATGAACATATGTACTTTCCCTATTTTAAAAAAACCTCCAGCCACCACTGGTCACAAGATAAGAAAGCTGAACACATAGAGAACAAAACTGAAGAGATAAAACAGAGATTATAAACGATAACTTAAGAAATAAGAGAGAACAGAGAGTACTGAAAAGTTAAGAGGAATAGAAAAGTATTCAGGTTTGAGTTCTAAGATGCATTTTGATCTAGTTGTACATTTGAAGATGCCATCTTGGCGTCTGTTTTGTTTGGCCTTCCCGCAGTTTTTGCCACTCTGCCGATCTCCAGACTCCAAACCCTGCTATCCTATTAAAGAGTGTTCTAGAAAGAGGCATTACATTTTATAAGCAAGCTGGTTTGTACTGCAGGTGATAAAGTAGATTTGAGCCTCCAGACAAACTCTGGTCTATACACAGGCATTTTGAAAGCTGAAACTCTACAGCAGAGCTTTTAAACATGAGATGTTAGAGGGATGTGTCTCTAGATCTCTAGATTTGATGTTTTAGAAGGTCACATCGCCAGATTTCACCCTTTTGAAGGATGCTGCTCTAGAGCTGAACCCTCAGTTGAAAGCTTTCAGTCATGCTGCTCCTGGTTTTACACTTGGATAGAAGATTCACATCTAAACTTTCAGGTCTATAACAATCAGTGTTTGAAAATCAGTTTCTCTTCTTTGTTCCGATCCATGTTCGAGCTTTTAGCGGAATGCTGCTCTAGGAATTAATTGAATACACTGATATTTCATTCGAGAGGTCAAGCTGGGATTCGGATAGACTCTTGACATTTTTAGAGTGAATCAGTTCTACCTTTTGCTCTGAAGGGCTCATGACGACTCCATTTCCGAATGCCATTCACTTCAGCAACACACATATAATCGCCGTTGGTCTTGGTACCCGCCGTGCCGATGTACGTGCCGTCAGTCGATGCATTCATCACCACCATATTATTCCTATAGATTGAATACTTCACATCATGTCTGATTGTCTCAGCTGCAAATTCAGAGCTTTGGCATGTGACAGTGAACTGCTGCTTCTCGAACACTGCAGCCGGTGTTATGGTCAGAACCGGCTGGGAGAAAAGTTCTGCGAGATCAGACAGAACAAGTGGTCAGCACAAGACTGTATTTTCCATGGCTATTGCACAATAACTAGCGAAGACTCTATTACTTATGCATTGCTTTCACCTTGAGTACAGTAACAGAAACACACCAGCAGCCCTGTCTTACCTTTAACTGTAAGATTTGCAGAGTCTGTTTTTGGGACGTTGTTCATCTGAGCATTGCAATCGTATTCTCCAGAATCATTGGCTTTGACGACTGCAGTGTACATCGTGTTCTTCATGTTGGATTGGAGGATCTGTGAACCTCTAGCTAGATGCAGCGTAAGCGACGGTGAGTTCTGGTGTTTTTCGTCCACTGTGCATGTTATGTTTACGATGTCGCCCTCGATGATGTCCCTCGACGGCACGATTTTGATAGTCGGTGTGATGCCTAGTTCTGGATCGAAAAGGAAAGCGAAGGATTTAGGGTCCCATTTTAACCCTGCATGTTATAATTTAAACAATGTCTTATCAATACATGGTTATTATAATTGCACTGCATTATAGTTCTATTAGGTTGTTATTGTATGATAGTCTAGCTATCTGTATTATATATATATTTATATGTATCTGTATATCTATGTTGTCATAGCTATATATGACAACAGTGATGACATGGCTTGAGATTCTCCTAACAGCATATGCCACATGTCCAGGCATGTTCATGACATGGTCAATCAGTGTTATGATACACGTCTCATGTAAATTAGACTACAGTAATCTAATGACTGTATTAAATAGAGTAAACGAATGCCTACCGAGCACATTGACGCTGACCACGTTGCTGATGTTCGACAGCAATCTTTCGAATCCTACGATTACGACATATGAGCAGGACAGTCTCGCCATCCCCCGAGTATTGAGCTGGAGACTTCGTTGTACCTCACCGGTCTCGCTTTCTTCACGGTGGAGCTCCTTTTCGCCGTCTTTAAAGGAGAAAATCAGAGAGCCCGATTCTCCCTGCGCCCTGCAGGTGGCTCTTATAGTTGCGCCTTCGGTCACTTCAAACTTATCCACAGTCAGCACTGGAATTTGCACTCCTGCGTATCAAAGAGTGGCCTCATTACGTACAGGTTTCTGTATCCTTAGCTCCACTAATTTTTGTAGGTACATTGAGAGACACTGCTTTAGAACCCATTAGCCTGAGAAATTATTTTAGTATTAATCATTTGCTAGTTTATCACAAGGAAGGATTGGATCTGTGTCCAGTTATTTAACAAAGGCTTATTTAACTACTTGAAGGATTTTTTTTAGCGAGTTTGAGATCACTAAGTTCAGCCTGATGGAGGATATTGCCTAAAGTGCTAATTAGCCGGATTTAAGCCTCTCTGTTATTTGTTTTTAATTTTTGGCAAGAAAAGCCATTTTGTCCTCAACACACACTTTCCTGTCAGCTCCCACAATGCGAGAAATATCATAAACATGTTCACAGACTGTTACTGATCCTATATACATAAGGGCCGAGCCTTAATTATGATATCATTTTGGCCATGGAAGAATTTTAGCCCCGATTTTAACACCATAGCCTGCTAAAAACAAAATATAACGGAATAGGAATATGGGATATTCTGTGGCATAGTGGTTAACCAACTTCTACAAGATTTTACCAGTATAACCAGTAAGATAAACAATCACAGCATCAGCACATCCCTGATTAAAAAACCCGAAGTCACACATGCATACCAACAAAACAAAAAACAAAGTCAGTGGTGGTCTGTAATGGTCCAAACCAGAACGTGGTATTTTTCAGCAGCGCAGCTATGAGTAATTATTTTATACTATTATTTAAAATTCGTATCAATTCACTATGGATCACTTTGTAATTGAGGATTGATCTCAATCCCTAATTAGACTGTAGTGACAAAGAAGGAACTATTAAGCAAGCCAGGCTAATCCCATTAAAAAACAACACTGACAAACTAAATTTCCATTCTTTTCTTGTTTTGTTAGATAACGTAACATTTGTGTTATGTTAGCTAGTTTCTGTTATGTTATTTTCATCACATAATGACGTCAGTCATTTACTTTACAGAAATATGAATGCATATGGGACAAGCAGTTAATTTGTAAAAGTATTTGGACCATCAAATTGGATCAATTATACATGATGTTAAACTGGAATGAAATTTGTTGAATCGAGGTACCTTAAAAGGGGTAATACAGTGGTAATTACATAACAACACAAACCTCTGTACTGGCATTTACTGTCAAACGAAACGTCTATGAAATCTGTACCTCTGACTGTAATCTTCACAGAGTCACTGCTCCTGGGTTGGCCATCGACCATCACCTCACACCGGTACGTTCCCGAGTGGGAAGCTCGAGCGCCAGCGATGAAGTATGTAACTTTCTCACTGGAGCTGGTCTGTACCATGTGTATGGGAATGTTTTTGAAATCTTTGTAGAAGTTGTACTGGAACTTCGTAGAAACATCAGGATCGTGGATAACCTTGGCATCGCAGGTGAGAGTCAGGTCTGTACCTCGCTCTACCACAGGTTCAGGCTGGACAGAAAGCTTGATGTCTTTTATAATCAGTTCTGGGAAGACGTTGAGAGAAGATGAGGATGTGATGATTATGAATTTATTTATAGGAATAAAAGTACAATTTTGGCCCCAAAGTGCAGGCAGTAGAAAGTAAAGGAACAATAGTTAGAAGGCTTGGTTTATATGCTTGGACCTGCTGGTCAAAACAAGTTTCATTGATTTAAATAAAACACTAACAAGTCAATCAAGTTGGCAGATATTCCAGAAATCAGTAGTGGATCATCTGGAAAGGTGCCCAGACATTTTCAGGCTTGCTGTTATATTATGGTTCAATTAACAGCTATGCTTTAAAAATTTAGATTAATGTCTTAGAAATATGTCATATGCAAGTTAGTTCACAGTTATGTTTTTTCATTTAGAATTTCAGCAACAAAAACTTGCCAAAACTTTTGCCTAACCCTGTATACGCAGAGACGGATGAATGGATGATAAGGCATTAAAAGGAGGAACAGGAATGCCCCTCAGTTTGCCCCACTGCCCCACAGAGACCGGCGTCAGTAAACACATGGGCATCATGATAGGAAGGAAATTCCTTTGCTAAACAAACACATACAGACGGGTCACAAGGGACAAAACCACCAGACACCACCCAGTCACTCACTCACTCAGTCTCTCTCTGTCTCTCACACACACTCTCACACACACACACACTCGCTGGAACTGGCTCCAACCTTCTCTCTATCCCTAGATTCAGGCTTTCCTCCATGGGTGGGAGATCCTTTGCTGTGGCAGCTCCCATCCTTTTTAACTCTCTTCCGGGATCTGTTCGGTCTGCTTCTACCCTTCCGCAATTTAAATCTCTTCTAAAAACTTTTATGTTTGAGTCTTCAACTAATGTTTGATGTGTTTGCTTGTTTTGAACTGTTGTTTGTCTACTGTCTATTGAACTTTGCTGAGTGTCTATTGTGTACAACATACCGGTATGTTGTGTTTGCTGTCCTTGGGTACTGTGAAAGGCGCTATATAAATTAAACTTATTATTATTACTGTAAACAAATGGGCAGCACAGAACAGGAAAATTACAACTTTCAATTAGAACTCACACATGTACAGTCTGTATGCAAAAGTTTGGGCACCACAGTCACCTCAAAATGAAAAAACAAAACAAAACAAAAAACTGAAAACAACCAGAACAGGGAAAGAAAATCTGAATTATCTCTGATCATTTTAAGGCTAATATGCTAGTCCACCTCCGCGGTGGCCCTGGTTTGAGTCCCAGTGGTGCATTACATGAATTCATTACATTGTCTGTGGCTGAGGGAGGGAAGGCTGTCCGTAGAGTCATCAGGGAAACAGTCCAGGACTAGAAGGGATAAAATGAGAAAACATGGCATCTGCAACAGTTTGGCACTTCTCCAGATGATCCATAATCGTCTTTAAGGTCTCGGGAACCAAATTGGTGTAGAAATGTGTCTCACTGAAGTTTCTTCTTTTGTGAACATTTGAACACAAAACAGCACCAGGAAAAGCAGAAGTCTGCTTGCTTGTCAGCTGGGCATTAAACAGGAGCACAACTTCATGGACATGTGATTATTTTACAGAAGCTGCTAGATCACAACATCAATTCAACTTGAAATGCGATGTTGTTTTGACAAGGCCACGGTTATAACAGCTTGTCAGTCTGCACCCAAATAGCTCTGCTACAGAGGTTCGTAAGTTCATGCAAACGTGTACGACATACAATATAAAAACAACAAAAACGCACGATGAGATAAAACCTGAGGTGTTTTTGTACTAACAGAAGCTTACAAACACACATGCCTCAGATGACTCTGCTTTGGTAAATCAAACCACATATCCTACATTTCACATTAAACCCATGATTAAAATCTCTAAAAGAACCTATAAAAAAATAAAAAAGTTTTTTTTTTTTTAGCTTTCAACTTTTGCCTGATTATTAATATAAGGTTTAGCAAAGCACAATCACTGATTGCTTGGGCTGGGTGTGTGTGTGTGTGATGTGCTTTCTAAATCACACTGTCTTCATCTAGCTAGCATTACATTTCCTCAGTGGACTAATGTTTCATATCTGTGATAGTTCACTTAGGCTAAATAACATCTTAAAATAACATCTTAAATATACATCTTGGCATTATAAGCTAGCTAGCTCTGTGACAGTGCTAGTGTTTCAACAACAGACTGCGAACAAAAAAATTACTCTTGAACATATACAGGATAAATGAACTGTTAGAATCATTTGTATGCTTATTTAGTAATAGCTTTATATCAAACATAGAACATACTGCAATAAACGAATGTGATTTGTAAAAGTTAGGTAATAAAAATCTGCCATTCAATAAAAATACACCTATAGTATCATACATAATATGTAAAGTACAGCACTATATACTCTATTATAGAGTATACGACTAAAATGTGGATGAACAGCTACTGTAAGGTACTTTACCTTAGAATAATAAAGCAAGATTAATTGAACAAGTATGATTCTCTGTATAAATCTGTACACTAATGTATTAGAAGAATTAACAGCAGGTAATCTGTTAAATATAAATATGTACATGCCAGAATTGTGGCATATAAATCCAGTGCATCAGAAAGACTACAACAATTAGACTATGCTTACTGGACTGGATTAGTCACAGTACTGAACTGCAAAAGTAGTCGAATCATGTTTAGGTACATTTTTTGCATTTTCTGGATTAAAACAAACTCAGACCAACTAAGGTAAAATAAGGTAACTGATTGTACTGACCTGACTGGGCTTCCTTACCTGCCAGAAAGCATCAGATCAGAGACAAAGAGAGAAATCAATCAGACAGATCAGTTTAAATTGACCAAATGCAACTGAAATTCCAAATTCAGACATGTGGATTCCTTACAGGTGCTGATGATGATGAGGAGGAAGAGCAGACGAACGCATCGCATCGTCCTCATGGCTGTCCAATTCTAACCAGAATGTGAGAGAACGTCTGGTAGTGCCACTACAGGGAGGAGTGATTGTTCATATCTGTGTGTGAAGTTGTGTGTACCTTCTACTGACTGGCTATCACACAGCACAGTCTTCGCTCTGGTAATTGGACAGGAAGTGTGGGGCACTTCCTGAGGAAGCGTGGAACGCAGAGTGGAATGTTCTGACTTTCAGAGCTGCAAATACAGTAATATATTTAACGCGGTTAAAGAAGCTCATATCATAACACCCATGGTTTCCTGTATGGGGTGAAAGAACCATCATCATTTGTGCAAATGGTCTAACGATTGGTCATAGGACATTCTGGAGTATTCAAGGTGCTCAGTACTGTGGTCAGATAACGCTGGTACCTCACACCTCCAGGGTGATCTTCAGCTCGGGATAGTGTGTGGAATTTGGCATGTTCTCAACACATCCTTGAGGATTTGGACACATGGTTAAACCTTTCACAGTAAGTGCTTTTATTTACACATTAATCTTATAATAGGCAATTAATAATCAGAGGAGGGACTGTTGAGAATGAGGAGGTGGACTGTGGTAGCCTAGTGGGTAAGGTACTGGACTATGGACCATCAGGTCCAGGGTTCAGATCACACCTCTGCCAAGCTGCCACTGTTGGGTCCTTGAGCAAGGCCCTTAACCCATAATTGCTTGGATTGTAAGACTGAATCAATTGTAAGTCGCTCTGGATAAGGGCGTCTGCTAAATGCTGTAAATGTAAATGTAGGTCTGGACAAGTCCAAAAAGTTTAGAAAAGTTAATCTGGGGACATATTTATATTTTAGAAGTGATTGAATGATTAATAGTTCCATTCAGCCACTGAATTCTTAGGTCAGGAACTTTTTGTGACATCTGGCCCATTCTGAATCGCTGATGGGAATGAAAAGGACTCACTGTCTCAATATCGTCTTCGTTGTAGTTCTACTGTTTTAAATCCCATCCACTGGCAGGATTATGACCCAAAGTACTCCTTGAAACTTTGCAACATCTACATGAAGCCCAAAGAAGATCAAGAAGCACCTTAAGAAGGCTACATGCACACAAAACAAATCAGTTTAATTTCCAATCCACTTTTATACAGTATTATGCAAAGCTTTGGGGAAGTCTGGTCAAATTATGGTTTGTTGATGTTCTAAGTAAATCAAGCCACTGCAGAAAAACAACCCCAAAGACAGTGGGTTGGACCAGTTCAGGTGTTGCAGGTCACATCCTAAAATTTCAGAACAAATTAACCCATTCTCATTGAGTTATACAAAGTTCTGCTAAAAGATTTCGCTCCTGCACAGCTTACTGATCTCCTAAAGCAGTATAGCCCATGTTGTGCACTTTGTTTAGAGGATGAATTCAGGGATCAGCTGCAGCTCAGCTCATGGAAGCTAGAAACTGTTCAAAGTTTTAGGGATCTAAAATCACACTTCTAATGAAATGTATCTGTACGGGTTATTTTAACAGAATAAGGAATTTTCCTTAAAGATTGAATTATAAGTGTCAATAAAACACACATGTAAAGCGCCACGATTTCGGCCCAACATTCAAAGTGTCCCATAAATAAATATTAAAGTCATCATGAGGTTACTCATTTTTAAAAAGTGAATCATTTTTCAAATACAATGTTTAATGTATTAGTACCTTTCAACAATATTAATTACTAAAATGACATATACAATTCTGTAACTCTATGTCAGTTTGCTTTACCATTAGTGCAATAAAAAAGGCAGATCAGACGAGTGAGTTTGTGCATTTGGTTTTATTTGAATGATTTCTTCTCTTGCTGTAAAAACCACAGCCAGCGAAAGCGGTCTAAAGTCACAGAGAACACCTGATTGCATCGGCTCATTCTACTAGCTTCTCTTTTTTATACATTTGAAATCTAAAACATTAAAACTCAAAGCGGTGGAGTCGTACAAGGTGCGAGTCTGGGAGTCCTGCGCTTCTCGGAGGCGCTGGTGGTGGGTCAGGGAGGGGTCCTTTACACATTTGTTGTGGGTTTTGTGAGCGAGCCAGTTTTGCTGGTGTTCGACGAAGCGTGGGGAGATATTCACAGCAGAAACGTTAATGTATAAAAAAACAAATAAATAAAGAAGCACTCGAGCATGAAGAAAAAACAAAGGCTTGAATTCTGTTTCAACAGACATGTTGCTTGTTTTTGGCACCATTCAACGCTGCCAAGTCACTTAGGACATTTCTGAAAGTCTGGACCGTTCATGGTTTATCAGAACGTCAAAGCGAGAAGGTCACCAGGCAGGAGTGAAGGGTGGAAACGTACATTACTGTGTCAGCAAAATAAACCTACACGGCGACAGTGTTCGGCATGTTACAGCTTTCAGTTTGAGACACAATCGCACAATCTCTGTAGTGGTGTGCAAGATATTTTAAAGGCATTGTTCACGGAGAGGTCCTTATCCACTGAACATCATGGAACCACATCTGTAGCAGACATCTAATATAATGCGTTATCAGACTCCGATTACTTCCAGGCCCTGCCCATTTAATACCATACAACTAATTAACATAAACAAACCATTCATTTTTAGGTCCCACTCACTGGATCTGCTTCTTACCAGTGGCTGAGTAATAATTAATAAAAATCCACACACTTTCCGTCATCAGTTCTGTGTTCCTACCACCTTTTCGGCTCCTTCCCTGTTAACTCCGGATAAAATCTAAAGCATTATTAGTGTGGCTTTAAACCCAAACTGTGCCCCTTTAAAGCTATTAATGCATTATTAAGACTCCGCCTTCTGATCAGTGAGACCCAGCCCACTTTATAATCCGCTACACCCAGACTCCACGTTCTACTCATTACGCTAAAATAAAGACCTCGTCCACTTGCAGGACACTGTACCCCATCCTCGGCCCTTCCCGAGTCCATGTACTTCCAGACTCCGCCCCTGTTTAGACTCCGTATTTCATATATACTTTTAGAGCAGCGCCCCAGATAAGAGCCTCTGCCAAACACTTAAATATATAATGCACTATGAGAGTGAGACCCCGCCCCATTTCCACGTCCCGCCACTGTGTTAGGCGCCAGGGTGAAAAGTCTCAGCGCTGAACTGTAAAATATAGGTTTTGATATCCGCAGGTTAAATATACACACTGCTCAGCACAGCCAAGTCTACAGTCGATTACTCCGACGTGAGAAGAGTCGAGACAAAAATAATAATAATAATAATAATAATAATAATAATAATAATAATAATGTATACCATTACTACTGTTATTCCAATAGTCACTGTGTGAGTTCAGCAGCCTTCACTACACATTCATTGTGGTAGTTGCATATGTACAAGTCATTTACATCCCGCTCGCGCCGGGCGCGTAAGGTCAGAAGGTCAAGAGGTAATGCTGTTATCTCAGTCTCTTTTCCGCTGAGTAGATGGACATGTAGTAGTCGTTGCTGCCCACTGCCAAGTGCGGCTACAGAGAGAGAAAGAACGAACTAATCAAAGTGATGAATGACTCTGCGGTATCAGACGACTGAATCATGGCTCTGTGCATGAACACACACTATCGATCCCTAATGGTTCTTCACTGTACATGACCTGTGCACCCCTCAGGATCGGACCGACAACTCACCGTCTGCTTTCAGGCTTGTTCACTATAAATAAAGCTCTGCTGCTGCTGGACGTGACTCATTTTTATGTTCAGGAATCGTATCACGTCTGTTCATGGTCAGTGATGTGGAAGCTCCGTGTGTGTGGGTCGTTTACAGGGCAGGCGTGTGTGTGTGTGTGTGTGTTACCCAGTATGGATGGAAGGCCAGGCAGCTGATGGCGCCGATCCTCTGCCCCATGAAGCCGTCATAGTATTTAATGTTACTGATGACATCACCGCTGGAGTTATACACCGCGATGAACTGATTCATAGAGCCACTGCACAGAGAGAGAGAGCCTTACATGTATACCATTAGTGACTGACCGAGGTACCAGATGATTGCACTGTCGCCAAAAAACAGTTCTGAGCGTTAACATACACGCACAATCCCTAACGAGAGAGAGAGAAATTAGAGAGAGGGATGGAGAGATCTAGAGAAATTTGTGGTTTGCTGACCTTCCAGCACAGGTAGGCTAGGTACAGCAGTACCTCGGTTCTCGACGTTAATTCGTTCCAGAACCACAAACCGAGTACCAAAAACATAAGGAATAATGTAAATGGAATGAATTGGTTCCAGACCCCCAGAAAATCCCCCTGCATAAGACTATCAGCATTAATAGAGCTGTATTGTACAGGAGCTGCCTGAGTTCTGATTCAACAAATCCATCAGAAGATAAATATATCATGATCCGATGCGTTTAATATAGTCTGTACTGTATCAGAGGAGCCAATTCCAAATTAACCTACAGTTACCCAAAATCATATGACAAAGACGTTTTATATTGTAGTACTGAAAAATCTCATGTCGTTTAGTGAGTAATGATTGAATGTGGAAAGTAAAAGCAAAACACTTAGTCTACTGATGAACTGCTAAGCCTGTTTTCTGGAGGGTTCAGTTCATTTTGCTGTCGGTTCGATCTCAGAACTAACCTTTTTAGGACTCGTGGAGATTTATTTGCATTTGCAGATCTTCTCTGAGCAATTGTGAATCTGAATCACCGAATCATGACTCAGGAGTCGTGAATTGAGTTTTGTCTGAAACGAGTCGCACAGCTCGAATCATACAAGTGTAAGTGAGAACCGAGAAGTGAGAACAAAATGTGTCAAAAACCAAATTTGCCGAGGTCCGAGGTAGCACTCCTGGATTTACAGTAAATTCAACTCACGATGGATTTGTCGTAACGTTGTAAACCGGGGAGAACCTGCACATGGCATTATCACGTACAGAATTCTTCGCGTTGGAAATAAGACATAGATAAACACTCTAAATCTGCCATTTTATCTTCTACAAAGTCCACAATCTGCTTGGGGAATTTCTTTCAAAGACTTCTTTAATATTGTATCTCTTTATAGTAAGTTTTATTCTTCTTATTGGTTGATTTGATATAGCATATTCTATGTTTATGATTCCACTCCTCTTGCCGTGGGTTTCACAGAGGGTTCCTTCCCTGCAGACAGAAGCTCTTAGATAAGAGGGTGATCAGTTCGGAGGGATACCAAAACTTGCCAGCAGGATTTGGAGTCGGAACATATAAGGAACATCTTGTGAAGACTTATCTGTATGTAATTCAAGGCCAGGAGGATGAGAAAGCCAAAGAAAGTACGTGGGGGAGAGACGGTGGGTGAGAGTGAGAGATAAAGGGAACATATGGTTATATTTGGGGACACGCCCACAGTGGACTGGTAAGTGCTAAAAGAAAACAGTGATTAAGAGAACGGGAGTGAGACGACAGAGAGAGAGTTGGAGGAAGAGACAGAAAGTGAGAGCGAGAGATACAAAGGCAGAAAGAGACCGAGAGTTCTGGGAAAGTCACTCATGTTCTGACATCATGGCTTTCGTTTTCAGTGTAGGACTGACCATGCAAACAGGTTTGCCTGTGGGTGAATATCGAGCGCCGTCAGTCCCTTCACCGTCTGAAGCACGTTAATGGAGTCTGGCAGCCGCGGATCAAAGAAACGCACGTCTCCGTTTACACTGCACACACACACGGACACACAGAGACACACAATTTCAACGTCATGCACTCCCCGGAAAAAATGTACTGTGAATTGTCATAGTAAGGCTGTGAATTGCTTGACAGTTTTAATGTGAACTTTCACAGTTTGGCCATGAAGTTCACAGTTCTGCTATGAATTGTTGATGATAATTTAGCCAACATGGTTCTACTGTCAAATTTCACAGTACATTTTTTCTGGCCTGGACTGGATTTTTAGCATGAGTTCAGGCTTTTGGTGGGTTTGGTGGCTCAGTGGTTAAAGTACTGGACTATTAACCAAAGGGTTGAGGGTTCAATCATGGATCTGCCAAAGCTGCCACTGGTGGGTCATGGGTAACAATGCAAAGTGAAAAAATGTCACCGGATTTATCAAGTGCGTTCTCTATAAGAGATCTAATGCAATTCATCTTTGAACACCAGAGGGCGCAAAAATACGCCATATGAACTGTTCTCCGATTGAAAATGAAGAGATTTGGGATGTTTAAAAGTATTTGAAGAGCGCTTTCACGCACGTAACTGCTACAACAAGATGTTTACCAAACTGAGCATGATAAGAGTCTCATGTTCAATTTAAAATAATAGTTATTTATTTTTCTACTTGCTAAAACCAATTGATTGGACTAAAGTATGCTTGTTTAAAAACCTATACTAGAACATATGCATTGTTTACACATCGTCGACACTTCAAAAAATAATAAATGAACGTCTCGTATCAAATGTAAAATCAATAATGGGCAGGAAATCGAAAGCAGAGTGTATCGTTACACCCCTAGGGGTGGGCCACAGAGCAAATTCGTTTACCCACAACTGCTTGGGTTGTACGTTTTAAGACTGCATCTATTTTAAGTCGCTCGGTATTAGGAACGTCCATTAAATGCTATAAATGTGTGTGTGTGTGTGTGTTACCTAACACTGATGATCTGTCCATCCGTTTCCCTCTGCAGGTTAGCCTTCACCACCCACGCGCCATGCTCTCGAAACGTCATCACACGACTGCATATAAACACACCATTATCAATCAAAACTCCAGAAAACACTGTTTTCAGGTTCGGAAATTCTGTAGATGTGAAATTCCCTACAACAAACTGCAAAAGTAGTGTGCAAACAAATACAGCGCTAATCTTTTAAAAATTCACCCTCAAAAGATCAAAGCCGTCACTATCATCGGATGGAACGCAGAGAACAGTAAACAGGGAACGATAGAAAACGTTATTGAGTGCAAATCCACCAGGGGGAGCTACAGGCTCGTACAGAATCTCTGCCCCCAAAACTGCACTCTTGTAACCGCAGTACACTCTCCGAGTTCAGTAGGGTTGATGTTTGATTTCATGTTGAGAAGGTTTCGGCTCTTATCCACAGAAAACACAGGACGCCAGCGCATCAAGGGGCCGGCAGGGGTCGCTACTGAGGTGATGATCCTCTGACCAGCCTTTCCTCACTCCAAAGCAAATCCAAAAAAAAAATCCAATTCAAAAATCAATCAATCAATCAATCAATAAATACTGTGATATTCTGTGAACCATCTTAAGTGCTTTATTCACTACGGCAATCCGCTCAACATTTCCACTCACACCTGCCCCCCATTAACCTAAAATCCAGGGTAAAAGTAACATGTGAAGTGCTAAAAGACGCAGAGGACTTGGGGTGAACAGAGAGAGAGACTGGAGTGAGGCGAGACCCACCACGTCTGATAAAGATTCAACAGATTGAGTGTTATTAAGTGTGGATCCTGAGGGAGGACGTCCTCATTAGCATATCGTTTAAACATTCATCAACTACTTTGCAGCTTCATTACACAGTTTTTTCAACTTGTGTGTGGGTGTGTGTGTATCAGATAGATGACTAATTGCTGCACTCCAAAGACTAACACACACACGCAGTGCTGTCTGAAATAACAGGTGTTGATCCAGAAGCCTGACATCAGTAGTGAATAGTATAAACTTTGTTTCTCTGTGTGTGTGTGTGTGTGTGTGTGGGGCGGGTCTATTTGCGTCACACACTACGTTACACTGGATTGAGAGCTGAGAAGTGAAATGGCAATCAACAGTTTCATCGCTCGACTCCTCGCTGAATCATTTAGCTGCGTAACACAAATGAGTGAATCAGTCACCAGTAACTCAATTGAATCTTCTTACTGATTCATTATTTGTGGGGGTTGTCTATGAGTGTGTATGTGTGTGTAAGAGCGTGGACACAGTGGTTGTGCAGCCCTTAAGGCATTGGACTACTGAGCAAAAGGTTGATTCTTGAGCCAAGCAGAAGATTTATAATTGAACAAACACACATAGTTGCATAATACAAGTTTTTGACTCAGTGAGTCACCAGAGAATCATCTGAACCAATCAAACCTGGCTGATTCATTAACCCTGTGGGTGTGCATGTGTAGTTCGCCATTTCAGCCCGTCATAACCAAGCTTCAATCAAATCGGCAGATTCAACATTTGACTCCTCGCTGATTCTTTTAGCTTTATAAAATCAATGAGCGAATCAAAGTCAGCAGGGAATCATATCTGGCTCAAACAAATCTTCCTGATTCTTGATCATAATGATACTTGTGTGCGTCTCACCAGTCGTTGGGTGACATCCTGCGGTCATACACACGGACCGATCCATCGCCGAGCCCCGCCACCACCAGGGAGCGCTGCGGGTCACACGATACGCTCGTCACGCAGCTATCCGCTCCTGTTGGGATGTCCTGCGCACCCACACGTTATTGCATTTATTGTCTTGCTACGTGTGTGTGTGTGTGTGTGTGTGTGAGAGAGAGAGAGAGACAGACACTCACCTGGACCTTCATCTCTCTTTCAGTGTCCCAGATCCGGATGACCCGAACATCTCCAGAGGTCATGAGGAGCCCATTCTCCTGCTCCCAGTCCACCACCATCCCTGCACCTTTCACACACACACACACACACACACACACACACGTTACGTTTACTTAGTCACATTAAATTCTATAGTTTGTATTCTTGATTTTGTCTTTAGGTCTGCAGTTATGTGAAAACATCTGAATGATTCACGAATCGCTCTATTCAATCAACGACTCCAACTATAGTAATTGAAATCAAAGAATCAAGAAATGATGATTCACTGTTGTCTCAGATTACGGTCACTGATTAGAACAGTTGATTCATGAGTCATTATTTCTCATTTGATTCAGCTGGAGATTCGGATTAGCACTCGACAAATCCGGTACACTCAGGACTTTTTTTCCCCCCCTTCTCTGCACCCTGACAGTCAATCTTCAGTTCCTTGAGGAGTCAGACACACACAGACACACACACACACAAACTCATGGCTCAGGACCCAGTTTTTGACAGCTAGAGCTAGAGGCCTGCTGTCCTAGTTTCATAACTTTTGCGGTCAGCCAAGAATCCCAAACTAGACACACTTTCGCACACTGACACTGCTTGGTGTAGCAGTGCCATCAAGGTTTTAAGATTTTAAATTAGTGCCATTGCTCAGTGTGTACGTACGAGAAAGGACACAAATGTGATATCTGGAGACCTGGAGTGATTCCAGAATTGCCTGCCTGACAGATTTAAGATTTAATTGAAAGAAAACCGGAAGCTGTGGGAAAAAGCAGCAGGACTCTCTTACTGTGATTACTATATTACAGGCTCACTATTGGAATTGGGGTTCGTTACACTCCAAAATGTGGATCTATCTTTAGAAGCAGGTTCGCCAAACCCGCCCAAGAACGTCTTGATTTTACAGAAAGGTGGGATTTTCACCGGCACGGCACAGAACATCCACAAAACCGTGCTTCTACATGACATGTAGGATGAGACGACTGTCAAAACAATGCCAGAACAAAAACAGATGAGTGTACAACAACCTGGCAACGAGGCAGCCCACAAGATTCAGACGCTCGAGATCTAAATGTCTGGCTTTTGTGAGACGAGAGGGAACGGAGTTGTGTAACCTAGTCTAGACTGC
This sequence comes from Ancistrus triradiatus, assembly GCA_025084515.1. Classification (NCBI taxonomy): domain Eukaryota; kingdom Metazoa; phylum Chordata; class Actinopteri; order Siluriformes; family Loricariidae; genus Ancistrus; species Ancistrus triradiatus. Next base: position 125,626 of record JAJAGP010000042.1, on the reverse strand, counting down.
GCTGTTTGTAAAGCTGTTTTAGTGGTAGAAGAGGAACTGAAGCTCAACATACAAGGTCATTCAGTTAAACTGTTTCTGATCTTTTGGGTTTGTTTCCCTATTCACAGTTCAGTCACATGAACCTCCCACTACAAAATATGGGGGGAGAGACGTTATATAAGGAGGAGACTGGTCATTGGTGGAAATATGAATGGGACTGTAGTACAGAAGCCCCGCCCCGCCATTAAAAAGAATGACGGCAGTCCCCTTAGCCTTGGCCCCTTTATAGCGGCGGGACGCGCAGTAGCCAGAATAGCCTTAAAAAATCTTTTGAACCCAACAACGCAAGTACATTATAGAATTTTTGTCCGATTTTACAAGCGATTCTAAATCTGCATTTTAAACGTTAAGTGCTCTTTCAGTTTCGAATACACAGGTCTCTCCCCATTCAAAGAGATGCATGGCGCTGTCACAGAAACAATCGTCAATCACGGACCATTTCTTAAATTTGCATAAATGAATAGACACTGTACATGTACGGAAGTTTCAGTAAAACACACTCTCACATTTATGTCACTGTAACCTCATTAAATCGCCAAACCCGCCAAAAATAACCATAAAACAGATATGGGCGAGATAAGTTCAGACCGCATATTTATACATAGCACTAAGCAGGAAGAGGCGATGGTATGTGGATTCTGCAGCTGATTCGTGGTTGGCAAATAAAATGAAAAGTCTGTTCAAACAAATACATCTGTTATTGCATGCAAGCAGAAATGACAGGGAGAAGGATGAGCTCTGATAGGGCCAACAGACAGTTTGGATGAAAGAGCGAGACAGAGACTCACCACCCTGCTTAGTTCTGTCCAGATAGATCGAAACCCGTCGAGCAAGACCTGCGAGAGACAGAGAGGGAGAAATAAAGCGAGAGGCAATGAGAGAGAAAGACCGAAAGAATGAAAAAGGGAAAGAAAGAAAGAGTAGGGGTTAGGACAACAGCCACAGAGCACCTCTGCATACACACACAAACACACGTTTGCTCTCCTTGTGAGGACTTTCCATTGACATGAATGACAATCACGGATCACTGTAGGAAATTCATTCCACACCTAAACTCAGAAACCTGAAGCAAGTCTTTGGGCTTTTTTTGCTTTTCCAATAATAGTTGCAGTCTTTTTAATAAAGCAGTTAAAGACGCAAGGATGGCCACAAAACTGTCAGGCTTTCCCATCACTGTAAAGACATTTGGTCCTCACCAGTAGAGCCAGACAAGTACCCACACACACACACACACACACACACACACACACACACACACACACACACACAGCAGGAATAGAAGTGTGAATATGACTGTGGTTTCCCAGTGTGACATCAGCCAATTAAAGAGCAGCTGAGACAAGTCAGAGTTTTCTCGCTTTCCGTCTTCTTCTTGTTTTCTGTCTCTCCAGGCCCTGGAAAGTTCTGCATGAATTTGAAACTAGTTCTGCCGGTTCAGATGTGCAGAACCCCGCGGCTAGTCTGGCACACATGCCTCGATGACTCGCTTTGTGTCTGGTACCGCGTGCATGTTCGTCAAGTTTACATAGCATTGTGAGGACCAAATGCCCCCCAACAAGGACCGCGAGATCCAGCAGTTTTTTTTTTTTTTCTTCAAACAAAAACTAACTTTCGATTAAAAAACCAAAAGAGCCAAAAGTTTGTGCCGGTTTAGGTGTGGCATTCGTTAGCTACAGTAATATTACATCAATGGAATGTCCCCACAAAGGCGCGTGTGTGCGTTTGTATTTATATAAAAGCGAGACCAGAATCATTTTAATAAAAAACCTTATGCTTTTACGCCACGGTCCTCAACTAGGAGGCGCTACTGAGCTCTGAGGGTCAGGATACCATGATCCCAAACAAATTTAGGATGAAATGGAACGGCAACTGTGAGCCAGACCTTTTCTCACTAACGCTCGTGTGTGAAATGAAGCAAAGATGCACATCAGGTTCGTATTAGACAAGCCCTTTCTCCTTCAAGAAACATGTGGACTACTATCCTTGTGTGTCCACATACTTTTGGCCAGGCCAATTATGTGACGGTGTGTGTCCTTGTATATATAAATATGGACCGAAATTTTAGCCACTGAAAATGGCACTTTTGTCGTTCGGAAGAAAGAAGGGCAGAACTTTGACCCTTTCAGACAAGAGTTTTAAACAGCAGAGAGCATGATGCAGGAAATGTGGGACAGGTGAGAGGAATAAATATCCAGGAGTGGATAGGGGGCGTGTGGGAGCGTGAGAAAGTCTAGAATAGAATGCAGAACTCTGTAAACAGTGGCAGCAGGTTTAACAGTTAAAAAAAACACTGGAGGTTGGAACAAATGTAGAAGGTGTTACGAGTGGCGTTTTCTCCTTCCATCACGCTGACGCTTGGGTACGAGCGCACCATGTACCAGGGCAAGTCGTGGCACCAGGACGCACTGTTTTAAGAAGGCAAGCTGATGGAGGGAGTGTGAGGCTCTGGGTCCTGGCCTTCATGTGGATGGGAATGTGATGTGTACGCATATAAAAATAAATGCACGAGGGTTATATCTGCTGTTCTCAAACTGACAGTAATCACTCAAACTGCAGCTACATTATGCAGCTATGCCAGTAAGACGCACGTGTGTGTGTGTGTGTGTGTGTGTGTGTGTGCGCGAGAGAGAGAGAGACAGAGAGACCGACAGGGAATATAATTGGCTATAATTCAGCTCTGTGTCCAGGCTGCTTGTGCTAGTAATGATTTGCAATGCCTAAATCTAAACTCAAGGCTGTGTGTGTGTGTGTGTGTGTGTGTGTGTGTGTATATATAACTAATATTCCTCACAAAAAAGTATGAAAACAAGCTAAATTCTTATGTCTGCATACACTGCATAGCCAAAAATATGTGGACACAGAGCATTGGTGCAGTCATGAGCTTTAGACTGTCTCTAAATTAACTGCGCCTACAAACTAGAAGAAGTTTTTTATTTAAAAATAATATATGTTTGCATTTCATATATACACAGGACTGTGCAAAAGTCTTAGTACACCATTAGAGTTGTTTTAGCAATGACATAATGATCAGATATATATGCGCATGTACGTATATATGACAAGAGCACCCAATAATGAAAAACTTGGATGTGTCACTCCATAATCCTCTTTTCTACCGATCCCAGTCTTCCTGAGCTTTAGCATCTCTTAGCCTTTTCACCCTTGGCAGCTGCCCTTTCCTGATCAAGCGTTTTTAGACTGTAGAAGGCTTGACTTGGCATCACGATTAAGCTCCCAGAATGATGTTTTTATTTCATTTTTTTAAATCCACCATACAGATTCCCATTATTTTCTGGTCGTATTCTAATAAAGAGACTGAGAAATAATTGTACAATCATTATACCATTGCTGAAACAATGCCATATAAAATCTAATGGTGGCCTAAGACTTTTGTACTGTATACAATTTTAAACGTTGAATTTTAGAAATGTAGCACATACAAACCTCCACACGCACAACCACAACAAGCAGCTGCTCAGCTCTCTAAGCACGACACAACGCCGACAAAACGCTGGGATTCTGTACAGTAATTACTAAACAAATGTCCACCTGCTTCCATACCAGAGCAGCCATGATTCTCTCTAGAGTCCCGACTGGCACTGCCATTCCAAAACGCTTTTCCACACACTGACAGCATGGGGGATGAGACGAGCAAACGTAAGCAAAGACCAGGAGAGAGAGTGTGTGTGTGTGTGTGTGGGAACGTATGTTGATGTGACTGCACACCTCGTGTGGTGGGCAGCATGTCTGAGAGCCCCTGCCATGCCGTCACCATCTCTGGGTTTCGCTGGTCTGCAAAGTTCTTCCAGATCCGTAGCGCCCCATCATCTGTAAAGAGACGAACAAAATGAGCACGACATAAAACCATGAAGTCCTAACATAAAAGCACTAAAATAGCCATGTGTTAATTCTCGCACCCAAACTCAAATCAAATAAGAAATTATAAAAACCAACTCTATTAGAAGAATACCTGTCAAAAACCTTTCAGCAGAATAACAAACAAAATCAACAGTAAAATCCTACAAATAATGTCCAAACATAAGAAATATTAAATTTTAAAACAAAACAAATTGTAAAACATCTATGGAAGAAATCCAAATAAGTATCGATTAAAAATCTATAAAAGATTACCAAAAATTAAATAAATAAATAAATAAATATAGTTATATATATGTATACACACACATATTTGTGTGTGTGTGTGTGTGTGTGTGTGTGTGTGTGTGTGTGTGTGTGTGTGTGTATATATATATATATATATATATATATATATATATATTAATTATATATATATATATAATATATATGTATATCTATATAATATACACACACCATCACACACACACACATTTATTATATATATTATATATATATTATTATATATATATATATATATATATATTATTATTAATTTAGATAAAAACTGGGGGGTGTTGTGGCGATGGTAATTAATAGCACAATATTTACAAGATATTTTCCATGGATACACGACAGTTTAAGATGGATCAGTGGCGACAGATTCTTAATAACTATTAAGTAGTATCCCAATTAAAGTGATTATATTCATATGCGCTTCACTTCATCCATTAAACAGGACTAGTTACTAATTCCTCATAATGAAACTGTTTCTCAGTGGTTCTTTAGCACCGACGATAATCCTCATAGATGCATATAACAACTTTCATGATACGATAAAATATCCTATTTTGCCCATCCTATACAAAGGGTAAAAACCAGTTAACCTGAAGAGTGTTTCCTTTTTTTTTTTTTTTTTTTTTGGGGGGGGGGGGGGGGGGGGGTTAGAAATTTTTGTGGGGGGTTTTTTTTTTTTTTTTTTTTTTGGGGTTTATATATATATATATATATATATATATTATATATATATAAAAACTGGGGGTGTGCGATGGTAAAATATATCACAATATTTACAGATATTTCCATGATACACGACATTTAAGATGGATCAGTGGCGACAGATTCTTAATAACTATTAAAGTAGTATCCCATATTAAAGTGATTTATATTCATAATGCGCTTCACTTCATCCAATTAAACAGGACTAGTTACTAATTCCTCATAATGAAACTGTTGCTCAGTGTTCTTTAAGCACCGACGATATCCTCAGAGATGCATATAACAACTTATCATGATACGATAAAATATCCTATTGCCCACTCCTAATACAAATGTAAAAACCAGTTAACCTGAGAGTGTTCCTTAGCAGCCTTTCGACTGATGGGTGAGCTGACCTGTGGCGGTGAGCAGCAGCGAGCAGTCGTGCCCGTTCAGGTACTCCATGGCTGTGATGCGAGTGTAGCGAGGATTTCCGTTGTAGAAGTAGTCCAACCTCTCGCCTTTCTCCCAGTCCCAAAAACTACACGACCACAGACACACCCAGCTCATTAAGAGTCAGTACAATGTGTGTTATATGTATTTTAGGAGTTTTAGACAGTTTATTTTTATTTTAGGCGACTGGTATAAAAAGTTTTGAGAAAAATAACCATCGGCCAGTAAACAGCCAGTCACTCAGAGCTAAGAATGAAATTCTAAAGGTGGTGCTCTCTCACCAGATGGAGTCTTTATCAGCCACGGCGATGCAGGGATTGAACGGGTGGAACTTCACTACTGAAGGCACTCCGGGGTTCCTGTTAATGAAGATCTGATCGTCCAATCGGTTAATGCCTAGAGCAAAGAGAAATCATCTGGAGATTTGAACATGCCCACTGGGACCCACATCTTCAATTCTTCAAGGAATGTGGTTCTCCAAGTTCAGAATGGCTCGTTCAGTTCTAAAGCTGTATTTTTGGGTTATTTAGTAATTCATCTGTAATGTGAGCCTCCACTTGTTCAAACGTTCCTCTTTTCTGATGAACCTTTCCATAACTTCACCTGATGCAGTTTGGTTGCTGTTGGAACTCTCCGAGCTCTTTCTTTCTGCTATGAAGTCTCACATATGAAAGTGATAATGAATTTGAATTTTGAATATATTCTAAGTGGATATGAGAGCACTTTTAATTAGTGTCAGTTTTTTTCCATCAGTGTCAAACAATGAGATATTCTCAGTGGAATTACAAGCACAGAAAAGCTGAATTATCCGATCGCTCACAGAAACCCGACTGGTACCAGTAGAGTATCTTTACGTATAGTGGGGCAAAAAAGTATTTAGTCAGCCATTGAATGTGCAAGTTCTCCTACTTAGAAAGATGAGAGAGGTCTGTAATTTCCATCATAGGTACACTTCAACTATGGGAGACAAAATGAGAAAAAAAAAAAAACAGGAAAACACATTGTAGGAGTTTTAAAGAATTGAATTCTAAATTATGGTGGAAAATAAGTATTTGGTCAATAACAAAAGTTCAACTCAATACTTTGTAACATAACCTTTGATGGCAATAACAGAGGTCAAACGTTTCCTGTAAGTCTTCACCAGGTTGGCACACACTGTAGTTGGTATTTTGGCCCATTCCTCCATGCAGATCTCCTCTAGAGCAGTGATGTTTTGGGGCAACACGGACTTTCAACTCCCTCCACAAATTTTCTATGGGGTTGAGGTCTGGAGACTGGCTAGGCCACTCCAGGACCTTGAAATGCTTTTTATGGAGCCACTCCTTCTTTGGCCGAGCGGTGTGTTTGGGATCATTGTCATGGGAAGACCCAGCCACGTTCCATCTTCAATGCTCTCACTGATGGAAGGAGGTTTTGGCTTAAAATCTCACGATACATGGCCCCGTTCATTCTTCCCTTACACGGATCAGTCCATCCTGTCTCCCCCTCCTCTGCGAAAACAGCGATGATGTGTCCACCCCCATGCTTCACAGTATGGTATGGTGTTCTTGGGATACAATTCATCAGTCTTCTTCCATCCAAACATGATGAGTTGAGTTTTTACCAAACGTTCTATTTGGTTTCATCTGCCACATATCTTCTCCCATCCTCTTCGATCATCCATATGCTCTCTGCAAACTGCTTGCACGAGCCTGAACATGTACTGCTTAATCAGGGGGACACGTCTGGGCCACTGCAGGATCGAGTCCCTCTCGGCCTAGTGTGTTACTGATGGTAGCCTTTGTTACTTTGGTCCCAGCTATCTGCAGGTCATTCATCAGGTCCCTCCATGTAGTTCTGGGATTTTTGCTCACTGTTCTCATGATCATTTTGACTCACGGGATGAGATCTTGCGTGGAGCCCCAGATCGAGGGAGATTATCAATGGTCTTGTATGTTTTCCATTTTCTTACAATTGCTCCCACAGTTGATTTATTCACACCAACCTGCTTGCCTATTGTAGATTCACTCTTCCCAGCCTGGTGCAGGTCTACAATTTTCTTCCTGGTGTCCTTCGACAGCTCTTTGGTCTTGGCCATAGTTGAGTTTGGAGTCTGACTGTTTGAGGCTGTGGACAGGTGTGTTTTATACAGATAACGAGGTCAAACAGGTGCCATTAGTACAGGTAACGAGTGGAGGACAGAAGAGCTTCTTAAAGAAGTTGTTACAGGTCTGTGAGAGTCAGAGATCTAGCTTGTTTGTGGGTGACCAAATACTTATTTTCCACCATGATTTACAAATTAAAAACGTGATTTCCTGGATTTTTTTTTCTCATTTTGTCTCTCATAGTTGAAGTGTACCTATGATGAAAATTACAGACCTCTCTCATCTTCCTACGTAGGAGAACTTGCACAATCAGTGGCTGACTAAATACTTTTTTGCCCCACTGTATGAATGCTGTCAGCTTTTTCGGTAGTTCTTCATTTCTTAAAGTTACCCGTGTTGTGACTACCTGTACTGCAGATGGGGAAAGCTGGTGGAATCCTAACCGGGATGCAGTTATGCAACAAACACGTTCTTTATCTCACGGCTCTTCTCAAACGCTACGGCAAGGAATATTCTTAAATTATGCTCCCCTGTTCCTGCTAATTTTCTTTGCTTTTGCAGCGCAAGCCATTAGGGAATAGGAGTGCTTGCAGCATTGGTACGGGATTTCTCAATTATGCCTGGGAGAGATTGCAGATTAGTGGACATTCATATGAGGATCTGAACTATGAAATATGAATGGAAATTTATGTACGTCAATAAACGTTCAGATTTGCATTTTATTTTACAGTCCTATAATTTAATACACGCTGTTAATGAACATTCAGACAAATAATAATCACCTGTGCGGCTGTGATTGTACTTTTTCCACTTGTACAGCTCAAAAAGTGAGTAGGATTTGACGAACAGCACCAGGTTCCTGCCGAATCGTCCATTTTGTGCATACATATCAGAAATGCATCAGTTTCAGTACCACATATTAAAAGTGACCTAGTCTGGAAACTGAAAAGGTCAAACAATGTATTTTTCCGTTCGCACTGCCATGAAACAAACCATTATCGGGCCACAGCGTGAATGTCCTCATTTTATTTTTAAGCACCACCTCAAGCTCAATCTCTGAAGTTAAACCATTTCCCGCAGACTGCACTTCTGTAGATCTAAATGTACTTAGTGCAGGATGATATTTGCTCTGCGGTCAGTCCAGGTCGGTTTTTTTCCCCCCCTCTATGACTGGAGACTTCAGAGAGCAGGGGATGAAAAAGAGATTTCTGTGATGGAGCAGAGAGATGAGAGCGAGTGTGTAATGGAGCCTCCGCTCTGACGTCATCAGCTCCAGTGTGTGTGTTAACCATTCTCTTTGAAACTGTGCTGCCGTCTGAAGGGAAGCCCGACAGCTACTTAAAAGCAACACACACACACATACTGAAGTAATGACGCCATCACGGTGGAGGCTCTGGTTCCATACGCATTCGTACTTTATCCTTGCGCTGTGTAGCTGCTTAGAGCGTTTAATGTCTATCAGCTATAAAACACAAGTCAAGTCAGATTCATTTCTATAGTGCTTTGTCACGGAGCAGCTTTATCATTTCAGATTATCTTCTAATATCTAGGGCCGATCCCACACTGAGCAAGCCTGGGGCGACAGTGGCAAGGAAAATCCCTAAAAGGACGAAATAAACACGCATAACTGCATTAGTCAGTTTCAAAGCGACATGAAAGATTGCAAAACAACACGAGGCAACTAAAGGGGGCAGAAGGCTTCTCATTTACAAGAGCAGTGATGTTTGGCTTTGCACCTCCTCACACTGAGTGTGTAGTGTTGTACCTTTCTGTGTGATGCGGTGGCTGTGTCTCCTGACTCGAGTGTTCCTCAGGAACCTCCACTCTCTCTCCTTCCTCACCTGACTCTCCACATCGTGCTCCTCCGGCATCTGAAGAGGATCCATACATACCGGTCTGGGTGTCTGAAGCAGTACCAGCGAACTCTCTCTCTCACACACACACACACTCTTCACGGGCAGTGAAATCTGACGTGTGATGGTTTTACTCAAGCAGAAAGTGGTGCCTTTTATTTATTCATGTGCATTTGTGTTTATTCTAAACCCCAAACAGCGCACACACACACACACACACACACACACACACACACACACACACACACACACACACACACACACACACACACACACACACACACACACAGCCAGTAGCTGCAGTATAAGCTGTGATATTGAGTTTGACAGCTTCACTCGAACAAGAGAACACAAGCTGAGACTTTTCTGTTCGGTGCAGAAACTCAAAAACTCAGGGCACGGCACGTTGCCACTGCAACCAAAACAAGCCAAGAAAGTCATGTGCATCTATATATTTGCACATTTTCATAATGCACAAAAAATTTCAGATATTTTTAAGTAAGGATTTAGACATCCCTTTCCAGAGTGACTTACTATTGATACAATCTTATAAGCTACAATCCAAGACACTGCGGGTAGAGGGCCTTCTTCAAGAGCCCGACAGTGGCACATTAGCAGTCCTGGGTATCGAACCATCTGGTTAATAGTCTATAATATTGCACCTTGACGGTCCTATATCTGAACAGATGCAGAGCCTTACATACACAGGGTCTAAATGTCACATATACTACTGGCTGGATGTTTAGAGGGTTCTATGGTTTAAGAGTGTGCAGCAGACTATATAAAATTTAAGAGACAGAGAGCTTTCTTTACTCTCTCTCACTCTGTATTAATAAAATGGAGGCTCTCTGTCCCAATTACTGCAACCCTCTAGCCTGCTTACTTTGTTCCTCCTGGAGCCAGACCCTCTTATAGAGGACACACACTGATCTCTCTCTCTGTCACAGCCTGCACACCCTTCCCTTTCAACAGCATCTGATGAGAATAACTCCTTTTTATACGCAGCCTGAAGCTCTGAAGGTCACTCTCCGGGTGAAACAAAAGAACGTCAAATTATTTCAAACATTTCAGGGGGTCAGCCTGCCAGAGCAAATCCCGGGGCCGCACCCGCCCCGTGTTACTGCTGTAAGGGGTAGGTGTGAAGGCTACAAAGTCACCACGGCATGAATTAGAAGGCCGGAAAGTGCGTGCGGACCTTCATGACGGGTTGGGCGAAGTACTTGGCGCTCCAGTCACACAGGCCGGTCTGCAGCGTCACACTGACGAAGTTTCTGTGACCGGGAACCTCGTCACCATCCTCTGTCATCTATGTCGCGCGCACACACACGCACACAAATGAACACCTGAACAAGCACAACACAAAAACAGATTGAGCAGTGACGCCACGTCGCACCTGCTCTGGTCCCTTGTCGAACATTTTGCGTGTCCGTGAGAACTGATGCGAATGGGGTGGAGCCTGAGAGCCTAGGGTAGGGGTGTAGGGAGGCCGCGTGGGCGGGGCTTGAGGTGGTTTCGGAACGTCGTTGGTGAGGCTGGAACTGGAAACCCCCGGGATGGGCGGAGACCCGCTGCAACGAGACATAGCTTAGCTCAACACAAAGGTTACACATTGGAGCACGTTTGTGTATTTGAGTGTATGCACTCAGCTGTGTGTGTGTGTGTGTGTGTGTGTGTGTGTGTGCGCGCTACCCTGCTTGGTGAATGAGGGTTCCTTTGCTGGTTGGACTGGCTGGTGCTGACTGGGTGAGAGAGCCCGAGTCCAGGATCTTCTGCGGCCGAGCATTCATTGTAGCCTGAGGCAGACGCAGACACACACACACACACACCAAATTGTAGCACCATTAGCAAGACTTACATGGAGTCGGATGTCAAGCACTAGACAGGTGCTTGTGTGTGCGTGTTGCTCACATGAACTGATCTTTCATGAGACCCGACAACAGATTGTGTTTATCAGTGGTGGCACACACACACACACACACACACACACACACCATACATCTAGTTTATATATGCAGATAACCGACAGTCTCCTACACGATGTCCCTGCTTTATTGCCTAGCTAGGTCATTTTAATTCAAATTTCATCCACACACACATACATAAATACACACACACACACCTCTGAGTCATCTGTAATGACGTCAGTCTGGTAAATTTGATAAACTGACGTACAGGTAGGAGAGCTATCCTGAGTCGCCCAATGTCACGTCTCTAAGTCACACTCCACAGTTTACTCTCAGTAATCCAACACTCACTCACACACACATACACACACACACACACACACACACACACACACACACATACACATACACATACACATACACACACAGCCCTAACATCACACTTACCTACAACACAGACTCTTGAGAAGAGATGTTTACATACACAGATCACACACTTTCACGCTGCATAAATCAGGTCATGAATCACAGGTTTAACAGGATTTCTACGTTAATATAGGCCATGTGCTCAAACGTTCATTAAACTGCCTGCGGATGAAGCGAACCGATAAAACTTTAACAAAAGTAACTTACTCTATACAGACAAAGGTTTGCAGACACCCAAACAAGACATGCAAAACATGGCTATTACTAGGGGTGGGCATGGGGAAGGACTTCACGATACATTGCACATGTATATCGCAATATAAAAAATTAAAACAACTGAAGTACTAGTTACAGTGTATAATCCAAGTCGTCTTAATCCTTGACATCAAATTGAGTCGAAAGTAAATGGGACATCTACTGGAGCAGAGTGTGTCATTTACTGCCCATTTCTCTTTATTAAAGAAAATCAATAGTTTGAGCTGAAAATCGATGTAGTCTATTGCGAAAATAAATATCATGATGTGTGTGTGTGTATATATATATATATATATATATATATATATATATATATATATATATTATATATATATATATATATATATATATATATATATATATATATATATATATATATATATATATACATACATATATACACATACATACACACACATAAAAATAACAGTAGAGTAACAAGCATTTTAATATGTGGTTAAGGTGCAGGGCTATGGACCAGAAGGTCTAGGGTTCAAATCCCACCTCAGCCAAAGCTGCCACTGTTGGGTCCTTGAGCAAGACCCTTAACCCACAATTGCTTGGATTGTAAGACTGTATCAGTTGTAAGTCGCTCTGGATAAGGGCGTCTGCTAAATGCTGTAAATGTAAATGTAAATATTAAGTTATAAACACTAAATTCTGCATCTGACTAAGATTATAAACACACAGTTTAGAGTTGGTGCAGCAGTACTGCAAATCTTGGCACCCTGTCCAAGACGGGTCAGACGTCACTGCTTGTTGCAGCGCTTTGAGAAAACCAACACAGCACTGAGCAGATGTTTTTATCTACACCAGCTTATCTGAAGGTTAATGGTCTTGCTCAAAGGGGCCAACAGAGGCAACTTGGCAGATCTGGGACTTGAACTGGCATCCTTTTAATTAGTCCAGGACCTTACGCACTAAAACCCAAGCCACGAAATCTAGTCATTTTGTAGTACCTAGACCTACACGCATGTGTTCCAAACAGTACAGAGCATTACTTACACAGCCCAATCATGAAAACACTTGAACATGAAATCTTATTGATATAATCCTTCCCTAGTCATTTATTATAGAAAGATAGACAGGAGGTGACGGGTACCTTATAGGCAATGCTGTTCAGGACCTTCATGGCCAGATCAGACACCTCAGGGTACGGATCAGCGGCCAGGTGAAGCAACACACGCCAGATCTGAGTGTACACGCTGTTAAATGACACACCTGCACACATGCAGAGGAAGAGAGAGCACAAATGCGGGAAGAGCGTCCAAATACTTTTGCTTGCATGTCGAATGTTGGCGACGTGATGCATCTTGCTGTACTTTAGCCTAAGAGCATCGGTAATGCAGCTGTGAGCCAGCTAGAGAAAGATCACACGTACAGAGAGTGTGTGTGAGTGTCTGTAAAAAAGAGAGAGATGGTGAAAGGTGTGTGTTGGGAGGAGAGGTGGTAGGGTTCCCCAGAGTCTGACTTTAAGTTCTACAGATTGAGAATGAGGCAGCGCACACTCTATGAATGTCAAGTCTACCATCCTGCTCTCTCTCCACACACACACACACACACACACACACACACACACACACACACACACACACACACACACACACACACACACACACACACACACACACACACACACACACACACACACACACACACACACACACACACACAGGAGAGGAAAGGAAAGTCTGGGGATATGATCAGGTCGATAAATGGTGGAGTGTGGACAAGCTCTGCTTTGTTTGTGTAGATTAGTGTGTGTGTGTGTGTGTGTGTGTGGGGAGAGAGCAGGATGAAAACAAACAAAACTGGTACTGAAATTAAAGCCACCAAAGGCAGATCTGAGGCACACACACACACTGCACTAAAGCTTTACTGTCCTACAGTGTGGAAATGTGTAGAGATGTCAGGGTCTGACTGGCCTGTTTTTATCAGTGTTGTTTTTATCAGTCGATAACGTCTCTACTTGCAGCCTAGACAAACTCCTGTCAGATAAAAACAACATCGGTACTGCAGGTGTGATGCAAAAGTTTGCATCCCACTTTGTGAATTTGTTTTTATGGTTTTAGTGAGTTTTCTCTACCTAACCTTGGTTTCCTGTCTGAGAGTTTAATAAACTTTACAGTTAGCAAGCCAGAGGTTTGCCATGTGTGATCCATACAGATTCACAACTCAAGGAAATCAGTAGCACTGACTACCACAACTGAGACTTGACTAGAGCTCGCTCTCCAGGGGACTTGAGAGCCAACATGGGCTGGCTCCCCAGAGGACTCGGGCTCAATTCGTGCTCGCTCTCCAGGGGACTCGGGGCGCCACTCGGGCTCGCTCTCCAGGGGACT
>JAJAGP010000042.1:5000-111337 GCA_025084515.1 Ancistrus triradiatus | reverse complement strand
CGGGGCGCCACTCGGGCTCGCTCTCCAGGGGACCCGAGGTGCCACTTGGGCTTGGGCTCAAGCCCCGATTTGGGCCTTCTCTTCAGGGGAGTCGATGCCTGACTTCAGCTCGCTCTCCAGAGACACGCTGCAAAAAACACTCCCAAACAAACAAATAAAAAAAACACAGCGGCTTTTAAGGAAGGAAGACGGGTAAGAATGTAGACAGAAACATTTAAATAGGTGGACTAGGCAGAGAGAAGCTATACAGCCATTAGTGAGTGGAGAAACATGATGATTGGATAAAAGCTACAGAAGCATTCTATCTAACTGGCGAACGGCCGACTTGATGGAAAACTAAAAGCTAAAACGTGAAACACCTCGTATCTGATCAAATGTCTCTCTTGAGAGCCTCATAGGCATAACTCACGTAAACATGCACACGCACGCGCACACGCACGCGCGCACGCACGCACGCACGCACGCACGCACGCACGCACGCACGCACGCACGCACGCACGCACGCACACACGCACACACGCACACACGCACACACGCACACACGCACACACGCACACACACACACAGAGAGAGCATGCAGACCTGAAGCACCTCAACTCCCCTGGCAAGGAGGAAACCGTGCCAAGAGCTTGTGGGCACAAAGCATAAATATCAGTACAGCTGTGTGTGAGAGAGAGACAGCGAGGGAAAGAGAGGGAGGTTCATGTTTTATTCATCAGATCTGCAGCAGTGTACTCAGCTCCAGTTCTACATGCTGCAGTCATCAGTAACAACAATGTGTACGTGTGTGTCGGTACTTTATGAATTTTGGCTTTCAGGAGGGGAATAACTGTCACAATAAGAGATGATCTGAGTGAAATTGAAATATACTTAGCATTATATTGATGTCATATAAAAAATGTCAGGCTTCAGTGCTGCTATTGCTCTATTAACTTCATAGTTCCAGTTTAGAGTTCCAGAAGAACCCGTTTTAATAGTGAGGATGGACTTGGGATGGATTAAGGGCGGACTAGAGCACAGACTGGGGAACGGACTGAGGGGGTGGCTTCAGGGCAGCTCGGGGGTAGACTGACGGTGGATTGGGGCAATGTGGGGGCAGACTGAACAGACAGACTGGACTGAGGAGCCGACTGGGGGACAAACTGGAGCACAGCCTATGGATGGACTGGTCCTGACTGGGGAACGGACTAGGAGACAGATTTGGGAACAGACTGAGGATAGATTGAGGACGGGTTCTCTCACCTATGAGTGAGTTGAGGGAGGAGTACGAGCTGACTCGTCTCATCTTATCGATGGTTTCGAAGGACAGGAGGTACTCGTCATTATCAGGGCTTCCCAGTGTGCTGCTGGCGCTGCTGCTCGCACTCAGGTTACCGGGAGAGAAGGTCACAGGACCACCTGCAACACAAACGCACTCCTAAAGCTTGGGAATATTGGGAAAAGCAAACGTATCGGGACACACACCCACATGTTTCCAAAAAAATTGGGACACACCCACATGTGACAAAAGTATTGAGACACAAACCCACGTGGTCAAAAAGTATTGGAACACAAACTCACATATGGCCATAAATATTGGGACACAAGCCCACATATGGCCAAATGTAATGGGAGTAATTGGTTTAAAGAGTGTGAGCATGGATCTCACCCTCCTCGTTGAGGTTGAGGTTCTGCAGGCTCTTGTTGAGGCTCCGTGCGCTGCTGGCCGCTCGGATGTTGGTGTAAGAGTTCACAGGGCGGAGACGTGGGATGGCCGGACTGTCTCGCTCCCTGACCGGAGTCACGTTGCCCGCCTCTGATGATACAAACACACAAAAAGAGACACACACTTGCAATCGGTTCCCTTACGAATTGATTTGACCTATAGAGGGGGAACAGCGCTTGGTGAACACTTGTGGAGGCGATTCAAACTGACACGAAGGACCTTTGAAAGGGTCCTGAAGGGAACGAGTCAGCACAGTCATCACTCCTGAGAGTCTTTAGTCTTTTAGTTTAAGTCCATCCACTGAGCTGTTTACATCTTGCAGTTGGATCTTATAGAGTTCTAGTTAGACAATAAACAGGGACATTCTCATGGGCCCAGTCCTGAGCACTTGGCAAAGCTTTTGGTCGATCCAGAGCCATTAACACTGAGTCACCCCTTCTTGTAACCGAGAGCTGCTATATAATTAATTTTAGTGGCTATATCATTGTCAGCGACTGTGCTATAGCAGAACAGTTTTGAGTTCCCAATGGTCATTATGTTCAGCCCATGCCGAGCAGAACCCTGTACAGTTCTCAGGCTGACAGTGTAGAGACGAGAATCAGGAGAACACGGTCATGATCACTACAGGATGCAAAGCCAATATTAATAATACAACTGAGCTTATTACACATCGGATGTGAGTTCTGAAGCGTGCAAAACTAGTGAGAGGTGATATGAGACAGGTGTGTGTGTGTGTGTGTGTGTGTGTGTGTGTGTGTGTGTGTGTGTGTGTGTGTGTACCTGTAGTGTTAGCTGGTGAAGGTGCTGCGTAGTTTTTTTCCTCCTCCATGAACTGCAGGGCCACGGTGCAGAAATTACTCTCATACTGAACCACCAGGTGACTCAGAGCCACCACAAGCTCCTGAACAGACCAAGAGATCACTTTTACAATAATAATAATAACAACAACAACAACAACAACAAGAATAACGCTAACAATAATAACAAGTATTAATACAGCTGTTATAATTAGAGAATATTTGAATGTAAAATAAAACCTTCCAATTGTTATTACTATTATAAATATTATTATTACTATTGCTATTGTCAGAACAACAATACAATTAAACTTAGTTGTTTAATTACATGTTAAATAACTGTTTACTGTTTAACTGTATTATGTAAATATTCACATATTGAAGTAATTAAACATATTTAAACAAAACCTAATATCAACAACAATCATAAGTTAATGTAAAATGGTTAAACAAAACCTAATAACAGCAACAACAATAACACCAACATTAACAATGCAAGTCAATTACAAATATTCAAACAAAATGAAAATAAAAATACGCATTAAAATCTTTGAAGTCAAGCTAAAACAGTCAAGCTAAAAATCAAGAAAACTTTATGAAGAAACTATCATAAAAATAAAAATACACACCGACACAGTGTGTGCATATTTTCACATTATTCTATCCAATATTTATATTCATTATCGGCTTACATGCTATGGCTTTTAAATTCTCTATTTTATTACATTCTTCATAATGTTTCATATTCTCTGAACTATTAGTCTAACTGCTATTTTATTTTAATTATTATTTTTTAAAATATGTTCTCTCTGTTAATAGTTTGTTTATTTAAACTATTACTATGAACTTATTAATTAGAAAACTTTGTTAATTCTTATATATCATCTAGCCTGCCCAAAGAGGTTTGGTCCCTTTTTGAGTCTTGATCCTCCTGAGGATTCTTCCTTACAACGCTTAGGGACTTTCCTTGCCACTGTCGCCCTAGGCTTGCTCAATTTGGGATTAGCCTTAGATGTTAGAAGATCATCTAAAATTGTAAAGCTGCTTTAAGACACTGCTCCAGTGTAAAAAAAGGTTTAGAAATCAATCTGACCTGACATGGCACATTCTATGAAACACTAGCATTGCATTCTATTATAGAAATTACATCTACATGTAAATATTAACCTAACAAATTATATTATTATATATATAATCTATATTATGTAATGTATATGTAATGTGTAATATTTACCTTCCTGACTACAGGGCTGCCATCGTTAATGAGCTGTGCCAGCATCATGGCCACATTGTGGTCAATGGTGGTTGAGTGGTCCGTCCTCTCTGCCGAATTTCCTACAAACGTCCCCAAAGCAAAGACAGCAGCACATCGAACCTGTAAAGAGATGGTGCAACAGTTACAGGACAGAGGGGTAACAGTTGCAGAGGTACAGGACAGAGGGGTAACAGTTGCAGAAGTACAGGACAAAGGAGTGACAGTTACAGAGGTACGGGACAGAAAGGTAACAGTTACAGAGGTACGGGACAGAAAGGTAACAGTTACAGAGGTACGGGACAGAGGGGTAACAGTTACAGAGGTACGGGACAGAGGGGTAACAGTTACAGAGGTACGGGACAGAGGGGTAACAGTTGCAGAAGTACAGGACAGAGGGGTAACAGTTACAGAGGGGTAACAGTTGCAGAGGTACAGGACAGAGGGGTAACAGTTGCAGAGGTACAGGACAGAGGGGTAACAGTTGCAGAAGTACAGGACAAAGGAGTGACAGTTACAGAGGTACGGGACAGAAAGGTAACAGTTACAGAGGTACGGGACAGAGGGGTAACAGTTTCAGAGGTACGGGACAGAGGGTACACATTAAGAGGTACGTACGAGGGGTAACAGTTTGCAGAAGTACGACAGAGGGGTAACAGTTGCAGAGGTACAGGACAGAGGGGTAACAGTTGCAGAGGTACAGGACAGAGGGTAAACAGTTTGCAGAGGTAACAAGGACAGAGGGGTAACGTTGTCGCGTTTTAACATGACAAGGGGTAACAGTTTGCAGAGGTACAGAACAGAGGGGTACAGTTTAAGAAGTACAGGACAGAGGGGTAACAGTTGCAGAGGTACAGGACAGAGGGGTAACAGTTGCAGAGGTACAGGACAGAGGGGTAACAGTTACAGAGGTACAGGACAGAGGGGTAACAGTTACAGAGGTACAGGACAGAGGGGTAACAGTTACAGAAGTACAGGACAGAGGGGTAACAGTTACAGAGGAGTAACCGTTACAGAGGTATGGGACAGAGGGGTAACCGTTACAGAGGGGTAACAGTTAGGGGTTCTAGAGAGGTGTAATGGTACCTCTGGTATGGGGTCAGAGAGAAGGCTGTAGAGTTTTTCATGAGCGCTGTCCCTCACTCCGCACCAGCGGGCAGAGTCGAAGTTGTGCCAGATGCGCCCGAGGCAGATCGCCACCCACTGGCGCAGGAGGGGGTGAGGGTCGCTCAGCTGCTCCAGGCAGATTGCTATCAGGTTCCCCTGCAAACACGCCTCCTGTGGGACGTAACCGGGATTACAGGACATTTAATAAACGAGCGATTTAAACATCTTTCAGTTTTGCTTACAGAACAAATGAAGTGAAATAACTCAAATAAATCACACAATCCATTTGTATTTATTTATTTTAATAACCTCCATCCAAAACGCTGCTTTTCTCAGTTGTGTTTAACGCTTACATGGACTGAATGTTATTTTAGCCTGATCTTTAATATCACTTTGAGACTCGCTCTTAAATGAAAGGTGTATTATAAAATAATTATTATTACAGAGTTCATTAAACAACACACACACACACACACACACACACACACACACACACACACACCTGTCCTGTGTTGTAGTTGTTGACAATCACAGCCAGGATGAACACAGCCATGGTCCGATGTTCAGCCTGAACAAATCCGAATGAATCAACATCAAAAGCAAATCTTTTTCTGTCAGATTGACAGAAGTCATAACTTACAATTACTGATATAAGACATAATAATGAGAATAATTACAAACGAGGCAACCTGTTTAAAGCCTGATGTATGCTATCAGTGTGTCATTGTGTTATTACTAATACATCCGGTCCTTAAGCATGCAGAATAACACCACATGCTCACTCTGGGAAAATAACGACTACTGAGGGACATTAGCACGCATCCACTGCGCCCATTTGTACGATTTGGGTTCCTGACGATCCAAGTTCAACTAGCAGACATGAGTTTGAGCATTTGGGACAGAGCCTGAGTCACACAAACAGATGAATCACTTCAGAACAAAACGTGCACACACATATAATGCAACAAAAAGTCCCTCTGGCATTTGTCTGGTGAGCGTGATGACTTCAGCGAGATCTTACTCAACTCGACAGATTTTCTGTTAAAGAGCAATTAAAAAAAAAAAAAAAAGTTTAATCCAAAGTGTGTGGTGATACTTACAGGCATGTAGGGGTCAGCCAGGACAGACAGGAAGTACTTATGACCGTTATCCTTCACCAGATCGGCCTGGCACGACTGAGAGAGAAGAACGGAAATGAGATTTATTCATCGTAATCCTCAGTAATCTGATTTGTTGTGCTTTGGTTCATGTACAGGCAGTTTGTGTTACAGACTCCATGTGGATGTGCAATAAACTAAGTCTGAGTTTCATTAGTCCAAGTGCATGTCTAAGTCTTATGGGCTAAAGTCTAAGATCAAGAAAGTCTCAAGTCAGAATCTAAAAAAGGAATGAAGACGACGAATTTGCTGAAGTCTCTGTTTCATAAGATCAAGTCAGTGTCTCTTAAGCTCCTTTAAGATCAAGTCATACAAGACTATAAGCTTAAGTTAAGTAGGGGACTCTTAAGCTCGAGCCCCGGCCCCCTTAAGCTTTAGCCTCTGCCTCTTTAACCTCGAGACTCGGTCATTTAAAGCTCAGGGCTCTGCCCCCCTCAATAAGCTCGAGCCCCGGCCCCCCCCCTAAGCTCGACCCCGTCCCCCGTAGCTCGGCCCCGCCCTACTGCCCGGCCCCCGTAAGCTCGACCCGGCCCCCGTAAGCTCGAGCCCCCGGCCCCCTCAAGCTCGAGCCCCCGGCCCCCTCAGCTCGAGCCCGGCCCCCCTCAAGCTCGAGCCCCGGCCCCTCAAGCTCGAGCCCCTGCCCCTCAAGCTCGGCCCCGTCCCCCTCAGCTCTAGCCCCGGCCCCTAAGCCTCGAGCCCCTGCCCCCTCAAGCTCTTCCCCGGCCCCCTCAAGCTCGAGCCCCGGCCTCACTTAAGCTCGAGCCCCGGCCCCCTTAAGCTTTAGCCTCTGCCTCTTTAACCTCGAGACTCAGCCTCCGTAAGCTCGAGCCCCGGCCCCCGTAAGCTCGAGCCCCGGCCTCCGTAAGCTCGAGCCCCGGCCTCCGTAAGCTCGAGCCCCGGCCCCCGTAAGCTCGAGCCCTGGCCCCCGTAAGCTCGAGACTCCGCCTCCTCAAAGTCAAGCTCGAGCTTATGCCTATTTAAGCTCAAGCCTAGGTCTCTTTAAGCACAGGACTCAACCTCCAAAAAGCTCAAGGTTCGGTACCAAATTTCAGATCGGTATCAGAATTACAAACTCAGATCTAGACTTGATTTTAAGCTTGAGTTTGAGAACTTCCAAATCCAAATCTGAGCTGAGTAATACCTGAAGCAGTATAAATAAATTTGGCACGAGTGCATAGATAATGAGACTCAGTCTGAGTACTTACACTGTCCACAGCCAGGATCTTCGCCCAGATGAAGACGAGGAGAGGACGAAGTTCTCTCGCTGAACTCTGTAACAACTTCAATACGTAAGGAAAGATCCCTACTGACAGAGCCTGAGAAAGAAAGAGAGAGAGAGAAGATGAAGCTGACTCTGTTTGGTTCTCAGTAGACAGTGTGTGGTGTGTTTGGTGTCTCCACGGTCGCCGTATTGATTAATGGCGAATGGAAAAGGTCTCTCAGTTTGATCTGACTTTAAGAGAAAGGACACACAGTAAATCCCATTACACTGATCTAATCAAATCCAGTCCCACCTGCACACGTTCAGTTTACATTCACAATAAATCACCTGCTTCAGTCTGCATATTTCAAACTCATTTATTTCTTTATTTATTTCATACTATTTAATGTTTAGAGCCACCAACTAACCTAACGCATGGGTTTGGACTCTTATTTCTATTTTGACTGGTGTTTTATTGGCTGATACACAAACACCTGAACTCCTCCATTTATCATCAGTAAAAAAAAGTACCCACACGCTGAACATAAACTCTGCACTCAGTGCACTGATGTAAATCTTTACCCTCCTAAACTGTACCATGTGACCTCTCCCTGATTGAAAAGCTCCCGTAATATCCCTCTAAATCGCCCCTAGACGCCTATTAGCGCTGATTAAAGGCGCCTAACGTCGCATTAGGGTCTCACACTGGAACCTTTACTTTGTGTTTCCTTCTTCTTAACAGCATAAACAACATTAACTCTGCTCACATCGGTGACGCCGCACTTCGTTCGGCTCTAAGCGGCCAAACCCAGCGGTTACATAAAGCAGAGCGATGGGTGTGTGACGTTACCAGGCTGACTGCCCACGGCCCGAGATCCAGGAAACGACCCAGCAGGTCCAACGCTCGCAATCTGTGCACCTGACTGAGGAGGACCTGCAAGAGAGCAGCCGTGAAATACGATTAAAGAAAGAGCTAGAAATCTCAGGAGTGAGGGAAGAAGTGTTTCACAACATTCACACACAAACAGCTGATGAAAGCACACAGGTAGAAACCACATCTAGGAGCAATATCAATCTTGGGTACAAGACCCTCTGTTATTTGCAGATTTGGGATAGTTACTTAGAAAAAGTACCTAAAATGAATGCCTTCTCAGTAAATACAACAGGATTTCTTCACCTTCATGAAATCTATGTTAATTCCAGGCTTTGTTGATTTACCCTTTTCCACAGTAACATACACACAGACCGAGTGTGTTATACAGATTATATAATCTGTAATGAAAACATTATATTCAATAGAGAAAATGCAAAACACAAACATTTTCACTAGTGCTCTCATGGTACGTACATAAACAGAGAAGCTCTGGCTTTATATATGGCTTTGTGCTTAGAAAATGACATCATGCAGGTAAAATAACATGAACAGGTGTTGAGGCTACCACACACCCCATGAGCTGGCACGAGCCAGGATCATCACCTGTGTGTGTGTAGGGGGTAAAGAGCCTTTGTTATGCCCTCTAGTGCATGTACATATGTGTGTGTGGAAAAAAGTGGGAATGAGAGATTATCCATAATTGCCTTAAGGACAACCAGAACCAAAGGTGTGTGTGTGTATACCTTGTCTTTCTATACTTGTGAGGACCAAATGCCAGGAAAACCTGTCAAATCTGACTCGTGAGGACTGTTTTGCTGGTCCTGACTTCTTTAATGGCATTTTTTTTTACTACAACAGCAACTTTCATTTGAAAAACCAAAAGGGCCAAAAGCTTTCCTTTAGGTTACCGACGTTAAGGTTAGGAGTGTAACATTAATTTGCTACAGTCAATGGAAATTCCTCACGAGTATAGCGAGACAAGTGTGTGTGTGTGTGTATACATATGTACACCCTTGTACGTGATCTAGAATGACGCAGCAGTATTCTGAATGCTGAACTGTCTGATCTATTTTAAGCCCTTCAGAAGCAGCAGATTGGGGTTCAATCATGCAGAAACAGTGTGTGCGCACACGTGTGTGTGTGTAGCGTCGTGAGTGTGTGCCCACACACTCCTGGCACAGATTGGCAGGGCGGTGGCGTGCAGTCCGGACGAACACCTTCAGAGTGACAGCAGCATGCTGAGAGACAGCGAGAGAGAGGACCTGAGCAAGAGGAGCCCGCAGCACGCGCGCACACACACACACACACACACACACACACACACACACACACACACACACACACGGCTAATAACATTACACTTCAGCCTGACTCCAAACCCACACACACCTGTTACACCCCCATCCAAATACACAAAGCTGCTCCGTTCACCCGTAACACCCACGCAGAAAAGCACAAAACCTTTCCTTCATGCACGACAAGATGCTGCCTACACAAAAATACACAAACCGAACCAAGTTCGGACCAAAAAAAATTCTAACCACACTGCCCCATAACTACCTAAAAAGTGCCCTCCATTCACACTGTCCTGTAAACACTCAAACGATTCTCCTCTTTGCGTAAAAATACACAAATGCATACCCACTTAACAACACAAATATAACCCAAAGCAAACTGACCTGTCGGCATACACACACACACACACACACACACACACACACACACTACACAAAACACCAGTAACGAGAACATTTCCCTTAACTGGTAGCAAAACCTCTAACATGCAAACCGGATACAAATCACTTGAACAGAAGTGTTTTTTAATTTCTAATTCTAATGCGCAAAATATTTATGGAAACTTCCTCTGCCCTCAGAAGGGCAAAAAAATACCCAGAATTCTCTCTACGCCCGAAATCCAGGGGAAAAATGGAGAATAAAGAACCAAATGGTCTGTCTTGGTGTCTGTGCCAGCGAAGGTTATTCTTAGAGCAAAGGATCACGTCAAACCACCGACTGTGAAATTTCCCAGCATGCACCGGGTCTTAGGCCATGCCAGGGCTGCCCCTAATGCCTAGCCATAGAGTGCGTGAAAGAGAGAGTATGTGTGTGGGCGGGATGAGAGGGAGGGCCGCCTGAATCTCACCGAGACCAAATGGCAGAATTACTCACTGCATTTTTGTCTGTGTAACAAGTGTGAGTTTTAAGATGAGTGTTAATGTCCTGCTTCCATCTGGGATACAAACGGACACGAACCCACACACGGGATCTCACAACAAAGGAAGTGGAAGTGAATAAGCAATATATACGCACACTTAACACACACAGGGGGCCAAAAGTCTGAGCGCACTAGTGTGAGACCTTCTATTTTGCTCTTTCTCCAATTTAATGCACTGTTTTCTCAGTTTTGCAAGCACCGCAGTGCCTCCTTCAGGAAATGCAGGTCTAGTTTCATGGACACCGATCCCTATCCCACGTCCCCGACAGACACACACTCACACACATGCTGTCATACAGAAAACAAGTGTCTATAAGAAGGCGAGCTTGGGTTGTGGTTACAAGCTCAGCTTTAAACCTTCAAACAACACGGACTTTTAAACGCTGCATAAAGCACAGATCAGAGCATCTCTTTCTCTCGCAGGTCGTTCTACCTTCTCTCGCCCCACATTACAGCTCCCGTTAGAGCACTTCGAACAGCCGCCGGTCTCTGCAAACGCTGACTAAACACTAATCCAACTCTCCACAGCAGGACCACATTCCATCACGTGTCCTCGCCCGCTCCCAACGGCTCATGAGTGAGCTAAAGCTCAAAGCCAGGCGTACTGCAGCATTGCACCGTGCAGTCCGGGGTGCCCCCATGTTACAAGGCTTGTAGTGGGTTATATTAAAGTGAGATATTATTCTGTCTGACGCAAGTATATACAATGGAAGCTCGGATTTCAAACTCTTCTTGTTTTGCCCCCACATTCAAAAAAACAGTTTCGACTTGGTGCCCTAAACAGAACACGAAATGGTATATAGAAGACAATCTTCCAACATCGATGAGCATAATCCAGTCCAGTCGGTGGCGAAAATGCACCGATACGGTACGCCAATCGCCATAAAACCCAAAAGAATAAGAAATAGGCATATTATATTACATTATTATTATTACCATCATCATGATTTCAGACACCTTGCTGAGTGTACATGGACATTTTCACTTATTTAATGTCTTTTAATCATTAACAACATACAAATATTGTTACGGGGTGCCAGGACTTTCAGCTCTGGCGAGCCTGTTAAACTAATAATAAAATTATTAGTGGGTTTAGGACCCAATATGCAGCTAGCTCTGACAGAGGGAAGGTGAAAAAATGGAAAAGGATGAAGTCCCCACATGATCAGTTAGTCAATCACGTGGAGTGCTACCGGGATTCGAACACGGATCGCTGAAACGCTGGCTAGGAGGCTTAACACAGTGAGCCACTCGAAGGATGACATCACCCAGTTCCGGAACCAACCGAGTTTGAATTCCGAGGTTGCACTATAGTCGTATGAAATAAGGGACGTGATGAGTGTGGGAACTCCATTTCCCAGAATGCCATACCTGTAGGACGATGGGAAGCTGCTCAGGTGGGTTTCTGTTCTCCACCCCCATGGTGAGCCAGACCTGAAATGCGGTGAGCTGCTCGGCAAAGAATGGACTGTGCTGAGGAGCACAACACACACACACAGATTATTTACACATGTAAATTCTGTGTACATGTCTACATGCATGTGTGTGTGTGTGTGTGTGTGTGTGTGTGTGTGTGTGTGTGTGTGTGTGTGTGTGTGAGTGAGAGAGAGAGATTCAGTGATATCAGGTGCATGTTAATATGGATCAATCCTGCATTACAAAACTCTCTCTCTCTTCTAATTCTCTCTCATCCTAACAAATATTACCCTCCTTCTGGAATCAATTTATAATCATAACCTCCCTCTCTCTCGCTGGCTCTCCTCTCTCTGTAATCCATCCATATTCACCCATTAACTCTCTCTCGCCCTCCTCCTCCTCCATCAGTCCGTTCTCTCTCCTTCCCTTCTGAATCTCTCTATCAAACCCCGCTGTCCTACTGTAACCCTACTCGCCCGCTCAGTTCACTTTATGTTATGAATGAAAAAGCATTAAATCTGTCATTAAAGTCGAATTAAATACTGGGATGAATTCACTACCGCAGCTACGAACATCGATGTCAAAAGGTTTAAGTGCCTGAATACGATTTATACTCTTTATAATACATCCGGAATTCTCCAGCTAAAACCGAATGAACACTCGAGCTCAAACCTGACGCAGCACCTACTGTACGTTACTTTAAGGGGGACCGGTGTGCGGTTAGGGGTAAAGGCTGATCTGGGATCAGTGGTTTCTCACCCTGAACGCTGTTCCCTCCTCGATGATGGTGGGAAGCTGAGAGAGGCAGATATCCACCGCCAGGTCCCAGGCCTGCCTGTAACGCAAAAGAATCTGTTATTTCTCTTCACATCGGAGGATTTTATTAACTGGCAGCAAATCTGGTGACAGTATCTCAGTCAGAGAACAGGAAAGTCCTGCCAGGCGTGGCGCAGTAGTGTGTGTGGCGCTGGTTAGATTGAAGCCTTCATGGATCTTACAGTGGACTTTGTTTACACTTTGTTTTTATTACTGGACTCGGAGTGTGTGTGTCCTTTCCTGAAAACAGGTTGGATGACGAAAATTTGGATAGCGAGAGCCTATTTCTGTTAGTTCCTAGGGAAAAAGTCCTACCTGGTTCCAGTATATTTTTAGGCGTTTGTTAGAGGATTTCTTACTGGCCCTGCCAATTTCTGCCAGCTGTGCATTGCATTATGGTTAAAATGCTCCAGGTGTTACAGCAGGAATTCAGATAACGAGAGTTTGGATAATGGGTTAGGGGATTAAAATGCTAAAAATGTTATAGGATGAATTTGGATAGTGAGTTAGGGGAAACAAATACTCAACAAATGAACAAATAATGTGCAGAATTTGGAAGATTAGTGCAAGATTATGGATAGTATGAGATTGGGTAGTGGGATAAGGAATTAAAAATAAGAGTTTGGAGAGCGGCTTAAAGGACTAACATACTCCAAAAATCAATTTGGCTAGCGAGAGTTCTAGTTTAGTAGTTTAGAATTCGTGATATACTATGAATTTGGATAGTAAGTGATCGAAAAGTCGGTTAGAGGATTAAAACTTTCTCTACATTATACTGGGACTTCAGGTTACATTGCAGCAGGAATTCACAAGGAGAAGGATGAAACAGTGGGTTAGGGGATTGAACGGTCCATTTGTAATGGCGAGAATTAGGATTAGCAGGTTATAGGATTAAAATACTCCAAACACTACAGCAAACTCTGGTTAGAAAGAGTCTGACAGCAGGTTAGGAGATGAAACACTCGGTGCATTGTGTATTCGTACACAGAATTCAGACAGAGAGAGTTCAGACAGAGGTTTGGGGATTGAAATACTCCCCGTGTTATTTTGTGAATTCTGATATGGGGTTCTGACCGTATCTACTGGCAACAGGCTCAGGCCATTCCACCAATGAAACTCTCTGCATGCTCTCCGTCTCTCTCACACTACTGACTGTGGATGAATATTAATCACACAGCGAAGGCATTACAATAACAATGACTGCTCATGCTGCTATTCTGACATCTGTCATAAGCTCACTCTCTCTGCTCTCGCGCTCTCTGTTCATTCTCTCTCTCTCTCTCTCCGCTACCTTCTCTCACTCAACTTTCCTGAACTCACATTCTCTGCGCCTCTTTGCAGTTTGGTCTGCGTCACTTTCTCAGCATGTCTACGAACATCGCTGCTCTCAGAGCCGGACGTTTGTGTGTGTTTGTGTGTGTAACAAGCTTGTGAAGTCTGTTTATGAGAGCTTTAAGAGACTGATGACAGCTGAGCTCCGTCCCAAATGGATAAACAGCTCCGCGCAGCAGATCAGCTCGGTTTCATATAAAAAGAGCTAATACAAAGTGCAGCGTGTTGAACCTGGACCTAGGCAGGTTTAGAGAGAGTGAAGCGCTGTCGCGCTAAAAGATGTTTTTGATTATTCGAATATTCAGCCTTGGGCAAAAATGCACTTTTCATTTTGAGGTCAAAGTCTCAGTGTTTTTTACCACTCAGCTGCAAAATGACACAAGAAATAGATTGGCTGGAAAATGCTCAGTGTGTGTGTGTGTGTGCTCTTACCACATGGCGTGCATGTAGGTCGGGGGTAACCTAGGACTGCTGACCGGTGTGCAGTTATATGACCTCATTATCCTCTCGGCCAATAGGAAGTTACGGAAAAGACTTGCAACCAGCAGATCCTGACGAAACAACTTCTGGAACAGATCTACAGACATAGAAAGAGAGAGAGAGACTTTTGTAAAACTTTATTTTGCACAAGTCAGACTCTGACAATAAAATCAGCATAACGTAGCTAGATTAAAAAAAAGTATACAAATAAATAAAATTAAGACAGAGATAAGATTTCAATAAATAAGATTAAAACAGTGCGATTCAGGTAAAACAAAAACAGAGTTGCTCCCCCAATACTGAGCACAGAGCTTTCTCATAACACCACACGGCTTTAAATCTATCTATCCATATCCCGCATACTCTTATAAAAATTTAAATCAATCAGGATTCTTGCCTTTCCTGACTCCTTGAGGTTCTGTGCGATTTTGGCTTTCCTACTTGGGTAAATTGCCATCTTAGCCTGGCCAAGGACAAAATTAACCAGCTGGCACTTGCACTTTTCTTTTCTGACATATTTAAAGCCACAGATAAAAGTCTGTCAATTAAAAACCACCTGAAACGATCTTAAAAGGTTCTGTAAAACCGAAAACAGTGGCTGCAACCTGGAGGAGTGTATAAAAGCATGAAAAGCTTTTTGTGAAAAGAATGGACATGTGTGTGAAGCATTCAGGGTTTAAAATACAGATAAAAGAGTTCACAGAAACAATTCCATGTAAAATCCTCCATTGCATGTCGGTGTGTTTTTTTTAATTTTTTTTATGGTGGTTTATAGAGTGCCCTCAAATCATCAGAACCCTTCTCCCACCCTCACATTCAGTTTGGTCTCATTTAAAACGTTCACACAGGCCTTGTACAGAACTTTCCCTGACACAGATCTACAGACATAGAAAGAAAGAAAGAAAGAAAGAAAGAAAGAAAGAAAGAAAGAAAGAGAGAGAGAGAGAGAGAGAGAGAGAGAGAGAGAGAGAGAGAGAGAGAGAGAGAGAGAGAGAGAGAGAGAGAGAGAGCAAAACCAATTCTACAGTGAAATCTGCAGTTTCTCCACCTGAAGCACACAGAGAAACTGAGCTGGTTTTTAGAGGGAGTTCCGTCTCAGCAGCTCCGTTTCTAAGAGCCTGCCACAAACTGAGAGACGCCCACTAACCAGTAATAAAACAAACTAACTGCTTCAGAACTTTACCAAGTGTCACGAAACCGCAGCACTCTGTAGGGCTTTTACCGATGGATGGAGAGCAGTTAGGTCAGAGGGACAAAATGGACAGAGCAGAGAACAGAGAAAGGTACATTGAACATAGTTACGCTTAGATCGATACTTACAGCTGAAAAGAACATTCACAACGCAACGTGAAGCCTGGTATAAAGGACATGACTCTTATAGAGACTGACGGGTGCAGAGGCCACACCTCTTGTAGATGGACGGACAGGTACACAGGCCACGCCTCCCCTATCCATCCCAGTGTAACGTTCCATTTGTGAAACGTTTCACGCTCAGACTGAAATTACAGCCTTCCTTCATCTACTCATGAATAATTACATTAACTTTCATTAACCTTAATGTCTGGGAGATTTGAGATTTGGTGTTTAATAACATCATATAAAATCAAATTATCTTATTATAACACGTGTGTGTGTGTGTGTGTGCGGGATTAAAACCCAGGCTGTTTTTCCATTATGCAGATTTCTCTCTCTGATGCCTGCAAGTTTAATTACAGTGGGATGATCTCCCTCTCTTAACATTTACTTCAGAGTTTAATAAGAAAGACTGTATAAGACGTTATAATCAGCTTATAATACTTCATACTGAATCCGTTACACAGCTGGGTCCGTATGGTGTTCACTTTGGTAATCTGTGTTAATCGCAGACAAAGGTCAGGAATGACCCGGCTGTCTTACTGGAACCAGAGTTAATGATGTGAAAGAGATTCTGCTGCTATTATATAAACCAGCTCATAATGACCCATTATTACAGCATATTATCATCACACCGAGCTGCTCTCGTTACACAACGCTGAGAATCCACCGATTTCATAACCCTCTGTACTGTGTAGGGACGGCACAGAGGGCTTAGTGCTGTCCACTCACAGCTGCAGAGGCCCTGTGTGGAATTTGCATGTTCTCCCCGTGTCTGCATAGGTTTCGTCCCACATTCCAGGTGTTTCTCACCATGTAGAGAGATACACATTAGCTTACACAAAAGTCCAGCAACAAGAGGTTAATGTACATCATTATATCTTAACACTTCATTCCTTTCTTCACATTTTTAACAGAGTTACAGAGCTGATCTGGTGTGAACAGTGAGAGCGACCGACCTCTAGGTAGAACGTTCCACGCGATGGTGTCAGTGATGGCCGTGAAGATCCAGTTGAGCTCTCCTAATGGAGTCCTTCTGTCATTTAATCGCCCGGGGATCCTGACGACACACACACACTTCTGTAGCTTAATAACATGCAAAATCCTAAAGCAAGGCTTAAGCAAATCTTTTTCTTTTTCCAATTATATACAGTACTGTTCAAAAGTCTTAGGCCCTAATTAGATTAAACAGACCATTGTTCTAGCAACAGTATAACAACCCTATATATTTTTTAGGCTCTTTATTAGAATACAATCAGGAAACACAGGATATTTGTACGCAGTATTAAAAACGGAATGAAAATCAGAAAAAGTTGACCCTTTTGATCAGCAATGGTCTTTCTGGACAGGTAGCCAAGAAACCACTTTTTCAGAAGGGTTACAGGTTGGAAAGGCTAAGATTTGCAAAAGCTCTCAAAGATTGGAGTGAAGATCAATGGAAAAGTGGACTACAGAGTCCCAAATCCAGGTTTTTGGGTCCAACTGTGGACACCATCAAAAAAGGTCATTATGATACCCTATTAAAACAACAAACCTAATGGTGACCTAAGACTTTTGCACAGTACTGCATGTCCTAACATTCGTACATCACCACTGTGCACGCAGAAATAGAAAAAACATTCAGTGGTGGTAAAGTTACTCTGTTAAAAGTATAGACTTAAATAATTACTCAATTAAAAGTTGTACACAGGATCAAATCAAATACAACACTCCTCTTCCTCAGGCACAGTCGGTCATGTCTGCATTCGATGTCCGACCTGGCCAGAGTGCCATCGGGACTCGGGGCGCAGTTATCTCATGGTTGTGGCGTCCGAAGTGTCCACTCTCAAGTCGGCGAACTTTTTAAATGAGTTTGAGTGGTTCCGGACACAGCCAGGGACGAGCGCTTCCTTTAATGAACAGTCCTAGAAATCGAATCAAGAGGTCCAACGTGTTCAATAACGCGATTAAAACCCAGCTGAATCTGCACGGAGTAATCAGATAAACGTGGAAATACTCGCATGCATGCAAATGGAATTTCGGTTTTGCATACTTCCCACCCCTCACGGCCACCTTTTGCGAACATCACTGATCGTCCCGTGCCTCTGAGGTTTTCAGGGCCACCACTCGCGAGCGGAATAACTACAGCCTCCCTGCAGGCTCGACTTTAGGAAGCACCCAGCATGACTCAGACTCCACATCCCACCTGCCTCCTCCCGGGTGGGTTCTGATGAGCCTCTGGACCGGATCACGATACACAACGTTGCGCGTTTTGTGTTGTGGGTCGGTTTGGAGCAGAACCAGGCCGTGACGCACACAGATCTTTTTTTCCATTTGGTGTTGAGTGGCAGGTTGGGATTTGGGAAGGATCCAGGAGAGCACAGACAATGCTGTGCAGTCCTGAATTCAGGAATCCGGTTGCTAAGCAACAGGGGGATCCCAGAGACGGAGGATGGATTACAGAGGGCATCCCGGCTTTCCTGGCAGAATCGTGCATACGTGCTGTTGCAGGAAGGCCACTTAGGATGATGTCGATACAGGCAGAATACACACACATGCAACGGTTCAACAGATAAGCATGTGATGAAGATGTGGCCACTTTAATCTGTTCTAAAAAGCTTTCTTGGCTTCAGGCATGAGAACATTAATGAGTTTGATACTGCCACTGATGTTGGACGACAAATTCTGGTTCGCACTGTCCTTCCAGCTTACGTTACAGTTCTTCCTCCTCAGCTGGCACAAACCTGGAAGCTACAGTTCTTAGGAATGCCATTATAGCATTAAGACATCCCTGGAACCGAGGCTCAAACCATCAGCCGAGTTGGCACTGAGCATTCGGGCTCGAGCAGGTATGCCAGCTTTTTCTGGAATCTGCCAAATCCTAGATTAGAAACCCAGACTGCCAGATGATGAAGTGATTCATCACGCTAAAAGAGTAAAACAGCTTCTGGGTGTCAACTTTTCTCATTTCGGAAATCAGGGAAACCAGGGGTTCCCAAACCTCTGCGCTCACAGCGCTACCTACTGACACAGAGCGACAACTGAGCAAATGCATGATTTCTCCTTCCTCTGTCTCGCTGAAAGACAGGAATGAGACGGAACAAGATCTTCAGCTCCCGGTTTTTAATTCTCACCTCCGTCCAGGTGGAGGTAACGTCTCTCCCCCCAGAGGGTTCAAGACACAGCATGTTCAAACACACACGCAATTACACATCTTCGCGGATTTGTACCTTTTCCGTCGGCTCTATATCGGGCACATCCAGCGCCAGCTGAGCTTCGACTACGCGGACGTGGCATCAGATGGAATGAATCGATCATGTGATTCAGATACCGGAGGAACAGCACACGATGCGTCCTGCATTAATAAAGACTTTAATGTTCTTTTAAAATTAATCTAGCTATATTAAGAACATCTGTCATTCCTCCATCCTTCACCGGATCCATCGAACCAGCCCAACATCTCACATTACAAAGGGAATATAAAACTCTGGGATGTAACTGCAACGTAGCACCATGGGAACAAGGGCACTGAGTTAAAGCGGTAATTCTAATATTAATATAAGGTGAAAAATGTTAAAACGTACTCTAGAACTGTTATTAAAACTATTCCAATATCACCATTACTGCCACTCTGAAATCTAATATCACTAGTAAAAGTAATATTACAAGCCGAGAGTGAGAGAATGAAGGTAATGTATAACTTAAAATATTAATAATAAAGACGGTGCAGAGTGAAATGTTAATATTGTGAGGATTCAGGATTGAGATGTTAAGGTGAGTGTTAGAGGAAAACTTTTAAACACACACATACACGGAAAACGTATGTTTTGGGGCCTTTCCACAGACATACGGTGGGGCAAAGAAGTATTTAGTCAGCCACTGATTGTGCAAGTTCTCCGACTTAGAAAGATGAGAGAGGTCTGTAATTTTCATCATAGCTACACTTCAACTATGAGAGACAAAATGAGGAAAGAACATCCAGGAAATCACATTGTAGGATTTTTAAAGAATTTAATTGTAAATTGTGGTGGAAAAAAGTATTTGGTCAACAACAAAAATTCAACTAAATACTCTGTAACCTTTGTTGGCAATGACAGAGGTCAAACATTTCCTGTAAGCCTTCACCAGGTTGGCACACACTGTAGCTGGTATTTTGGCCCATTCCTCCATGCAGATCTCCTCTAGAGCAGTGATGTTTTGGGGCAACACGGACTTTCAACTCCCTCCACACATTTTCTATGGGGCTGAGGTCTGGAGACTGGCTAGGCCACTCCAGGACCTTGAAATGCTTTTACGGAGCCACTCCTTTGTTGCCCGAGAGTGTGTTTGGGATCACTGTCATGCTGGAAGACCCAGCCACGTTCCATCTTCAATGCTCTCACTGATGGAAGGAGGTTTTGGCTTAAAATTTCACGATACATGGCCCCGTTCATATTTCCCTTAACACGGATCAGTCGTCCTGTCCTCTCTGCAGAAAAACAGCCCCAAAGCATGATGTTTCCACCCCCATGCTTCACAGTAACTATGGTGTTCTTGGGATGCAACTCAGCATTCTTCTTCCTCCAGACACGACGAGTTGAGTTTTTACCAAAAAGTTCCTATTTTGGTTTCATCTGACCACATGATATTCCTCCCATTCCTCTTCTGGATCATCCATATGCTCTCCTGGCAAACTTGAAAGAGAAACTTCAGACGGGCCCTGGACATGTACTGGCTTAAGCAAGGGGAACACGAGATGACCCCACGGGATGAGATCTTGCCGTTGGAGCTCCAGGATCGAGAGAGAAGACCAATGGTCTTGTATGGCTTCATTTTCTTACAATTGGCTCCCACAAGTTTATTTAATTCTCACCAAACCTGCTTTGCCTATTGTAGATTCACTCTTCCCAGCCTGGTGCAGGTGCAGGTCTTACAATTTACAACTTCCTGGTGTCCTTCGACAGCTCTTTGGTCTTGGCCATGGTTGAGTTTGGAGTTCTGACTGTTTGAGGCTGTGGGTCTTTCTTGTCTTTTATACAGATAACGAGGTCAAACAGGTGCCATTAATACAGGTAACGAGTGGAGGACAGAAGAGCTTCTTAAAGAAGAAGTTACAGGCTGTGAGAGCCAGAAAATCTTGCTTGTTTGTGGGTGACCAAATACTTATTTTCCACCATGATTTTTCCTGTTTCCTGGATTTTTTTCTCATTTTGTCTCTCATAGTTGAAGTGTACCTATGATATAAATTACAGACTCTCTCATCTTTCTAAGTAGGAGAACTTGCACAATCAGTGGCTGACTAAATACTTCTTTGCCCCACTGTATATAATTACTGGAGCTAATTAATACTACACAGACCCCTAAAGTCAACCTCAGAGGGCGTTTCAGTGGAACGGTAGTGCTGTGTGTGTGTGTGTGTGTGTGTGACGTGCCAGGCTGAGCTCAGTGTGCAGTGTAACAGCAGTAAGTCACGGTCAAGTGGCATACAGCATGTGAGTCAGTGAACTCCTACTGCTGCAAAAGCTGCAGGCAAAATGTCACTCACACACACACACACACACACACACACACACACAGAAGAGCAGAGTCCATGACCACTCACAACGATCATAAAATCATAATAATATCATTATTATTAATAGATCCCTAAGGGAATTCTATGCACGTCTCCAAGCTCATGATTTTCAAATGAACCCTAATCACTATCAGCCAGTAGAGTTTAATACTAGCTGAGTAAACCTATAATCATCCAGGACTGGTAAAAAGCTTTAAGATTGGAAAGTTCCTCTGAAACAGCGTTTGAAGCTACAGGCTAAAAGAAAACTTTATAGACTGATATCTTTACCTAACTCCATCCATTATTCATCTCTCAGTTAATGGCAATCGCTCTCGGGAAGAACGTAAAAAAGAGAGAAACGAGAGAAGCAGGATCTGAGCTCGAACAGTTACACGAGAAAAATGTGATGTAAAGTTCAGCACTTACATAACACTCGCATAAACAGAGCCACAGAAGTGACAGGTCGAGTGCGATGATTTTTTTTTACCCTCCCATCAAGAAAAGCGATTGACTGTGACTGAGCTTTCTGAAGCCTGACGCGCTGCAACAGAGCTTCGTTTGAGGCTGGTTTATAGCGAAGAGGATCATCGAGATCACAACGTGGATATAAGGAGATCAGCACCACGGACAAGGCCCGACACTAACCCAAACGCAGCTAAGACTCACAAAATAAAGGACAAAAGGAAGGAAAAGTCCTACTTCTCGATCAGATCCAGCGTCACTCCAGGAACCAACTTGGCACTCTTCTGCATACAAAACCTGGAGAGATAGAAAGAGAGAGATAATTAAGGAACGAAAAAGCCAGTACACAAACACAACACGCATTAGAGCTGAGTTATAATTGTACAGTGTTAACTAGTGGCAAAACCACAGCCGTACATGAACAGCACAAGGTTTAATTCTGAGAATCTGATTTTGGTAGTAATCCGATCAAGTAGTAATCAGATAATGTTAAAGCTCCGGGTTTACACGACCCAAGCAATAATCGGATTTCTACTTTGCAACCAGACGATAATCTCACAGAATGATGTGATGTAAACTACGGCTGCAACTAACAATTATTTTAATAATCGATTAATCGGTCGATTATTTTTTCGATTAATCGATGAATCGGGTTTAAAAATAAATAAAATAAAAAAACACTTTCCATGTCTTTATTCAGAAATATAACATTAAATAACAGAGCAAATAATGCTTACAATAAATGAAATGGAATAATAAGTAAATTACTTTTATTAATAAATTAAAATAACAAATTAAATAATAAAGAAAAATAAGTGCATCTCTGATGCAAACACTACACATAAACTCATTCACTCCCTTTTCTTTAGGAACTTTTGCATTTGCAATCCAAAAATGTTATCATTGTCAACCATGCTCCTGGCTAAAGCTGGCTTCTCTTTTAGAGACTATGGCCCTGTCCACATACGAACACGGGTATTTTTAAAAACATAGCTTTTTCTATGCGTTTTGACCGTTCGTCCACAGGAAAACGGCGTTTTAGGTCACTGAAAACGGACTTTTTATTTTGCAAAACTCCTTCCATGGTGAAGATTTTCAGAAAACTCCGTTTTCAGCGTTGTCGTGTGGACTAGGAAAACGGAGTTCTTCTTGCTTGTAACGTCACTTTGTGCGCCGTTATCTCCATTTGTTTCCATGAGGCGATTTTCTGCAATAGCGGACGTAGCCAAAATAGTGCCAGCTGTAACACTGCTGACCGAACTTGTTACAAATCTACAAATAAATGTACAATTATTACTTTTTCATTACACTGAAGAACAGAGGCGTCAGAAAGCGCTACGGAGGTCACTACTATATCCATCACACCCACGAAGTAGTTCCCGCCCCCAGCGACCCGGTCGGACCTCTCTTTGGTGGAACAGCTTTCAAAACGAAGTGGTTGTTGAAGAACAATGGCGAGAAAATGTTCGTATGCATAGGACATCGCTGTTGTCGTTGAGTGAGCTGCTTCGCCGGCGTATAGGACTGCTGGTTTGGCTCTGCTCTTGACAGCGTCTGTGTGCGTTTTCATGTGGGCGAAGTTTTTTGTTTAAGCAGTGCTTGTGTGGACAGGATGTTTTTTATAAACGAATTTAAACCCCCGTTTTAGAAAATATCCGTGTAAGTGTGGACATAGCCTTAATGCTAACTTGTTTTGAAGATTCCGCGCCCGCGCCGGCTCCGCCTCGCTCCGTTCAATCGCTCGTGTTTTTTTTTTTCCCAACGCTGACCGCAAGTGCCGCAAGTAACGTAAGCGGATATGATAAGGCGGGGGACACATAAATCATGGGACACAACGAATCGATAATGAAATTCGTTGTCGACACTTTTAATAATCGATTTTTATCGATTTTATCGATTCGTTGTTGCAGCCCTAATGTAAACCTACAAATAATCAAATGCTTCATTTTCCTTCATTCGGACTCTCCACAAAGCTTTCTACATCCATTTAGCAGGTGCTGCATTGAATTCCAAGGTTGCCAGATCACACAAGAGAATCCCCCCCACCTGGTCTATGTAAATAAGCCCAAAAGAGGCAATATATCCAACAATAACCAGACCTGGTAACCATGTTTTGTTTTTTTCCACTAGTCGCCCTGAGCACATGCCCAGACTGACAAATCCGATTGAATTCGGGTAACTGGTATACGTGCTACGAGAAATCAGATTACTGAAATAAAATCCAGCTGTCTTTATTGGATTTCTTAATCTGATACCTGTATCGGAGTACGCTGTATAGCTGCATGACCATTTGAATAATCAGATGACTACAGAAATCTGTCTGTGCTCGCATTATCAGGTGCATGTAAAGGCACTCGTGTCTCACATTCTGTCTGTTTCTTCTCCGATTTTGGTCTGTCCTAATGGCTCCCTCCCTTTCCAGACGTCTCCCTGTCTTTTCTTAGAATGAATATTCCTTATAAATGCCCTAACCCAAAGCTCTAACTCTCGCTCTCCCTTTCAAACAAACGACTGCAGGACTAACCACAGAGGAGCCGACCTACATGCAGTGAAGTCAACGAGCCTTCTAACCACAGGCTCGTCACACTGTGTGAGTGCAATCAACTCAACTTAATACAATGAAATGATAACAAAATGAATCAGAAATTCAAAACAGTGTGTGTGTGTGTGTGTGTGAGATGCGCTCGGCTTAGTAGCTGCACAGTGAGTGAAGTGTGATGTAAAATCGATGCCCAAATAAGGACGCTGGGGTTCAACGCCTCATAAGGGTAAAGCCCCAAAAAATGAATAATTTATTGTTTATCAGGGGCTCCAGAATGAGATACCATTCAGCACACAAAAAATACAGGGTCAAAAGTATAAAGACACCCAAATGTTACATTTGTGTACCCCAATGAATGTAGAGCCGCTGTGGTTGCTATGGTGATGTAAATCATTTTGGTGGCGATTAAGAGCTACTGGTGAAATATAGAATAAAAACAAAGTGTGGGCGGGGTTTGCCCAAATACGCGTCGTTAAGCTCATTATGGCTCTTTGTTTCAATGATCAGGGAATTTTTTGTTTCCGCTCTGGGAGTGTGTGCTTCTCACCAGCGCAGGGCGATTTTGATGGGCGTGGTCAGGCAGGAGGTGAACAGGTCAGCGGGGAGGTCAGGGTTCATGGGCAGGAGCTCGTTGGCTTCACACGCCGCCAGCTGGATGCAGTTCTTCATGGATGGGGGCAGCGGCATCTGCGCCAGAGGGTGGTTCGGATTGATCGCTGCCACCTGCTGGGCGGGAAAATGTCCTCGTTAGCGTGTGTACAGTGTGTGCCAATGTCTAACAGTGCAAAGCACGTCGGGTCTTAAACCGAAAGGAAGTTGAGACAACCGAGCAAAAGCAAGTTGTGCAAACAAAAAGCAGAGCGTATAAAATATTAGAGAAAACAGACCTTAAATTCTGAAAGTCATTAAGTTCTCAAAATGTTTGTCGAATTCAGGTTTGTTATAGTCATGAACATCCATTGTTAGACTTCAAAAGAAAGAAACGCACACACAGGAGAAAGCTCCTCCATGGCAAAATAACCTGCAAACTTCAACATGACACGGCGTGTGCTGCAGCAGAACGGAGCTCTGACTGTCACAGGGCATCCTGAATATAGGAATTTAATTATGCAAAAACACAGACGTTAATTACCACATTAGCATCTTTACACATAAACACGAAGATCGAGGTTAATTAGGGTGAAACCAGCAGTAACGACACAGGAACTCGGGATAATAAAACACCTTCAGTTCCAAAAATGATTCAGTTTCCTCCAACTTTATCAAACGATCCATCTATCCATCCACCCACCCAACTAATCCACCAATCCTGACTAAAGCGGCTTTAATACTTTCATACTACACTATTTCTCGCAGAGCTTCCAGATCACTTTTAAATACTTTACTACATCCACCCTAACTCATTGTTCCACTATGACAGAAGTGCAATCAGACTTTTTTTATGCAAGTTTAGGCAGACAGTAAACACACACCAAGATCTCCTTCAACACAAACTACAGTCACCAGATGTTTCTGGCAGCAGCTACAGTCTTTGTATTGTTGCTGAATACTGCTCATGAGAAACACTTCTACAGCATCAGTGTATAAAACGTAGTCGGGGAAAAACATACCTTACATTTGAAATATACTGGCCCTCTAGGATTGTAAGGTCTCAGAACTTAAGTATGTAATATTACATGCCTTATGTCAAACAGACACAAACAGATTGTCAGACCTCACAAAAGGAACCGTTTGATATCTGGCATTAAATTGAATTTCCAAACTCTTCAGCTTCTTCACCAACTTGCACCATATCTGTATCTAGTATAAATATTTGATCTCAGTCTCCACCATATGTTCAGTACCACCGGCAGCCACATAACAGAACCACTACCATGGTTAACTGTTGGCAATGTGTTCTTTTTAAGAGGTACTTTACTGTTTGTTTCCTCCAAAGCAAACCTTCAGCGACCGCAGCTAAAAACTCCAATCTTTGTTTGTAACTTCCTTTCATTTACAAACTCAGCAAATAGGTGCAGATTACAGAGGTCGTTTTAGTTCACGTCTCTGGATGCGGTTTCAGTGTAACATCTTATGAAAGCCAAGCCGAGTCTGCAGTTCGGTTCTATCACAGAACTCTGTATAAAGAGCTGAAGTACGAGAAAAGGTGACACCCTCCACCATCCGCTCTCCAGCCGTCATGCTTAAGTGTTATGGATGAGCAGAAAGATCTCGAGTCTGCTCTTTTCTCATCAGTTACCCTCGTTCAATCCATCACCGTGCGACCTCTGACCCTGTAAGCATAATGATTTGGGCAGGGCTCCTATCTGAATCGGACCGGCAGAGCCGAGCCAAGAGAGAGACGATAAAATATCCCTGGAGATGTTTCTTCTGCTGTAGACTCCAAATAAAGCAGTCAGAGGTTAGGGGGAGTGTGTTTACATGCACTTACTAATCCGATAACTGCAGAATTTGATTCAACCAGTCAATCTTACCCAAGTGTGTGAACTTCAAACTTTAATATTAAATAAAAAACACATACATTTTCTCGAGTATGTACTGCATTTCAGAGTACAGGGTTGCCTGGTCCCACAAGAAAAACCAACAGGCCAATGGAAGAGAGCCCAAGAAAAGCCCACTCTTTAGAATAAGCGGAGCTGGCAACCGCATTGGTTAAGTTTGCATGCATTCGCAAACTGTGAGGAAGCCGATTACTGGGATAAAATCCAGCTCTCTTTATCAGATTTCTTAATCTGATTCCTAGACCGGAGTTTGCTGCATACATGAGCAGTTGAATAATCCGATAATTCTGACTATGACTGGATTATTAAGTGTGTTAGTGTGTGTCTGACCTCCAGCTCCTGCTCCCTCTGCAGAGCGAACTGTTTGAAGGACTTGACGATGATGCCAGCATTGGAGCAGTCGTACACGAAGATGGAGGGGCTTCCCATCCACGTCTGCAGGTCGTAGATGGACAGGGGGATGTACTGAGTGTAGTTCTGAAAAGGACCGACACAGAACGGCTCAGAAACTGTATCAGAATCATGTAAAAAGGGAAATTAAACAACAAAGGGAAGTTATTAAAGTTGTGCGTGTGGATTTTCTGTGCTCCTGTTATCATCAAATTCTTGGTAAAATGCTTACAGCAGAACCCTGGTGTAGGGTCGAGGAACATTAGGATCATAGTGTGTGTGTGTGTGTACCTTGTTAAAAACCCAGATCTCTCCGTTGACAGTGGGTCGGGGAACGCCGTGTCCGTTGTAGTGGAACAGGACACGCTCCTCTTTAGCGTTTCTCCTCAGAGATGTGCACAGCTTCTTCACTTCATCCACGGTGGGATCCAAACTCTGCTTATAGCGCGCCTGGGGGACGGGAGGACGCAAAGTCATTAAGGCAACAAATCAAACTGATTAATACAGCGCAACTCATTATCCATTCAGTGGGCAGATCTGTGGATGTTGTGGGTTGGTTACTGATTCCTGCTGTTCCCTCTTCCCGCTCCCCTAAGATTTGTCTGAATCAAATCCATTTCAATTCAACTCGCACACAATCGCTACCATCCAGAGAATCGGCGAGTGAGTCCTTGATTAACAGCAGGTGTGACCCTGTCCTCGTTCCTTACACGGCACTCCACGTGGGTGTTCCTAAGGAAGTACTGACTGACGCTTAATGAGGTCCGAGTTACTACAGCAGATCAGAGATAATCAACTGCAGTGATAATCAATACACAGACGCTTCTCGGCTCCACGTTGGTTGGATGTGGCCTACATTTTTTAATTAGGGCACGTAGTTGTTCCCCAGATTTTGTTTCTGTGGCAACCTTGAATCATGGATTTTTGTTCCCGGGTTGCTCATTTCATGGACCCTTGTTCTGTCATTCCACAACTCCCCTTATTTCAAAGCTTGTTTATATACAGCTCATTCCATTACCATGTCAATCCACAGAATTCTCTCCTCTATCACTGGCATTTTTTGCCTTCTCTCATTACACAGCCTCTTGGTTTAATTTCCCCTCTTATTCCCAAAGTCATTCCAGAGCTCAGCGATTGTCCCATATCTGCACTCCTCCTCCAGCAATTTCTTCCAATTCGACAGACCCCCTCTCATTCCACAGCATTTTTTTCTCGTTCCAGAATTCTTTCATTCCACAACCATGGGATTACGTAGCCGAGCTTCTTCCCCAGTCTCTGCTTTTGCGTTCCCACATCCCATGGCTGTTTGTTGTAGGGTGCCTCAGTCCACGGAGCCCATTTCCACTCCTCTCCCCACTGCATTTTGAGGGTCTCGTTGCTCAAATGCTTCTTAATTTCACTCGTCCTTGATTCCACAGCTTTTTGTTCCAGGGTTCACTTGTTCAATGACCATTACAACCCAGAGCCATGTCATTCCACAGTTCAGATCTTGTTCTCCTGGAATTGGGTTCTATGGACCCCTTGTTATATGCCATCTCGTACCAAACCTGTCATTCCACAGCACAGCTCTTAAACCCTTGTTCTACAGCTCAACGTTTGAAGGTCTGTCATTCCAATCCTGTATGGTTGCTCACTCTGCCACCT
Source organism: Ancistrus triradiatus (assembly GCA_025084515.1). NCBI lineage: Eukaryota > Metazoa > Chordata > Actinopteri > Siluriformes > Loricariidae > Ancistrus > Ancistrus triradiatus. Next base: position 82,578 of record JAJAGP010000042.1, on the reverse strand, counting down.
TGTTAAGAGTCGGATATTCACTCCGTCATTCTACAGATTCTAATTCTACGCATAGTTCCTTGCCCTGCTTGGCCCACGTCTCAGTTCTTTACTTCTAACCCCCTTTCAGAGCTCATTTTCATCCCATGGCTCAGTCATGCTACACAGGGAGCTCTGAAACCAGCACAGCGTACTGCCCATAAGTAAGGGTCCACGGACTCGCATTGATTTATGATGTCTGACATTCAAAGGGCTTTCCTTTAGAGACTAATCCGACATTACAAACTGGATGCGGTTTGAGGTGCGACTTCACAGTGAAAAATGGATGAGCTAGATTTCCATTGTTCATTAGCACCATTATCCTCAGAGATCAAGTACAGAAGGAAAAGAAGAAAATCAGCATGCCATTATCGTCTTACCATGATATTTTTTGTCAAAGGTGCAAAAGGCGTGAACTTTTTTTTGGCTCATATATTCCTTTAAATCAGAACGTGAGGTGGGGAGTGACGTGGCATGATGAGGAGTGTTGAAAACAGATTGTTCAAAATAAATTCTGACAAAGTAGGTGCGTCTCGTTGCTTTTTTTGGAGCTTTAAAAATAGAAAGTTTCCGATATATAAAGAAAGACAGACAGAAATAGGCAGACAGAGAGACAGACAAAGGTCCAGAAAGCTTTAATGTGTGTGTTCCACAAGCACTTAGGGAGGAAATGCGTTCTCTAAATGCGTGTTCTCGTTCTCTCACTGATGGCGAGTAATGGAAACAGAGACCAGAGGCGGTGAGGGTCAAAACATCCGGCTGCTAATCGATCCAGTGAGTTTACCGGCTCGGTGACTCACTCCCTATACCTGGTTAATCATGAGTTCATCCAGTCACCCATTCATTCATTCACTCGTATCTTTTCCGTTTCATTGATCTACACAAAGTCTACATTTTGTGCAGTGGGGAAAACAGTGCACGCATGCAGGGACATCTTCAGTCTGCAGGATTTGTTCGTCCATGCTCGGCTCTGTCAGGCTCGTCCAGAAGGGTATGACAGCTCTGGTATGTCTAATGCTCAGGAGAGTGAGAGGAGATGCTATGGGCCAGACTGCTGAAATGCTGCAGAAGCGTGTGTGGCTCTGGCTGTATTTGAAAATAATCTGCTGGTCCATAATCTTGTTTCACGGCTCACCTCATTCCAGGATGATTTGCTCCAGGACCACCACATTACACAGCATCTCGTGCCATGATTTAGATACTGGGTTAATGACCAGAAAGTTAATGGTTCATTTCCTAACGTTGACAAGCTGGTACTGTTGACTCCTGGACCAGTTTCCTTTAACCTCAAGTGCTTAAGACTTAGTTGATGTAAAGTCACTCAGGATTTGGGCGTCTGCTCATGCAAATGTGTTCCACAAACTCTCCTCAATCCCTGGCATCATCATTCCACAACCTCACTAACTCCGACTCCCTTCTTTTGGGGGCTCATTCCAGGGCTTCCTTGCCACGGGGATTTCTAGTTCCAGGGCTTGTTTCATTGCTCGGTTCTTGTTCCACATCTCTCCTCATGCCATGGACCCAGTGTCCCTGATTGAAGGATTTTCGTGAGCTCTTTCATTCCACAGCCACTTCACAAAACCCAGTTCCAAAGCACTTTTCCGTGACCCATTGTTCCACGCATTAAACTCATTTGAAACCTCTGGTCGCCATGTGGCCACAATGCTGCTTTGATGTTCTGAAGGTCAAGATGTGCTTGCAAACAAATCCGTGCACGTCCACATTTTCGAATAAAGCTGAATTTTCTGCATCACAGATCAGCTAACCGGGATGTCCATTATGGCCGAGCAAAAGATTCTATGTCGCATTAACCACAAGATTAAACAATTATATTCTCTAATATGATGCAAATCCACTCTCACAAATCATAGATAAGAGTGGAACTGGGCTTTGGGCTGCGTCCTAATCCAGACGTGTGGGGTCTAGCTCTGCACCAGCAGAGCGAGTGGTGAATGAGATTAGCGAAAGCTCTGATTTTAAATGGTGCTCTTATTAGATTAGTGGGCAAGATGAGATGGAGTGAGCTCTTGAGTGAGGAGTCTGTTATTTGAGCTGAGATGAAGCTGTCATAGCTTCCTCAGGCAAGGAGCAGTGTGTGTGTGTAAGAAATGCTGCACACTCAAACCCCCCCAGGTGCCAGTTCACCAAATTTGCTCACTTCTCCTGTCTTTTAGTCCTCATTTCCTCCTATATTACAGTGCTTAGGGCTGTAGAAAAGACCGGAGGAGGACTGGACAGATGTTTCGATTTAAACGTTTCTCAAATGTTCTTAAATTCTACTAATACTTATGAAAAAACCGAACAACCTGAAAACAACCATGCAGACCAAGCAGAAGCTATTCAAGCAGGTTCTGGAGCATTTTAGAAGACCTTAGCATGTCAGATACCTTAGCACGGACTAAAGAATCTGCACCAAATGCTCTCCTAAAGATATACCTGGCAACCTTGTTATCAACTTCATAAACTAATTCTCTTAATGAAAAAATGCGCAAACATTGTTCGTTAAAACCAATCTTCTATATAATGTTTATTGTGATATTCAAATGAAAATCAAGTCAATTTGCCGGTTTCAAAATTTACTTTAGTATCCCTGAAGTGATTTCAATTTAGTCATTTAGCAAGTTCAATTTTACAAGGCACAATCGAAATAGTTACGGGTTAAGATCCTTACTCAAGGGCCCAGCAGTGCTGGGATTTAAACCCTGGATGTCCCCTGATCACTCTGTATGCAGACCACCGCACCACCAAAATCCCTTGTGATCAAATAATTACTCAGGAATCATCAAATCACGATGATTAACTACCAAACAGCTTCTCCGTCCGGCCGCCCGAACCCTGCGGATCACGACACAGATACACCACTCAAGCCTTGTATTGTGCGGGAACGAGGAAAAGTTGCCGGTCTCCATGGTAACAGGACTTGGTGGATATAACACTGCAGCTGATGTAATGGAGCGATGCTGAAAGAAGCCGCACTCGAGCTCCAAGAACAAGGAAGGAAATGGTTCGGGACGAGGCCTAGGCGAAAAGCAAAGCGGACCAAACTGTTTAAGCTTATTCAAGTCTGACCGAGGACCGCATGTCCCACAGTGCCGAGCAGGGACTGAACTCTGAGCAAATGAAGGCGAAGGAAAAGCAATTTGGGAAACTACTGCAGGATCCTGCCACGAAAACTGAATAGTGAAAAAAAGAGAATCTATCCTGAGCCGCCACTGATCCTCTAGCACGATATCTGTTAATGTGTTAACCCATTTTCCCTGCTCATATTTGACACTAAAGAAATAACTCCAAAACAAAACCCATCCCAAAAACACAATGGTAACTTAAAACAGAATGCATTTACTGTTAAATCAATGAACACAAACAGATTGCCAGAACAATTCTGAATGCCAAGTAGTCATTTCATTAGAAACGCATATGCAAGCTGTTCCTAGGCGTGCTGTCAAACTGCACAAACTCTGCGTTTATAACAGAACCTGCTGTCATGAACCCCAAAAGGATCACAACTCTGTTCCCTATAGGCCAATAGTGCTATATATGGTGTGTAGAACATACGAAATGGTGATTAGGGGACTATTTCAGACAACTAGGAGTGCTTCACATGGCCAAGTAATAAATATATTGCGCGTTTGCTTATATATATATATATATAGATTTAGGATAGTAGTCTTATATATATAAATATATATATATATATATATATATATAATATATATATTAATATATATATATATAACACCACACATACATAAACACCAGAATGAATATATATCTCTATCTCTCTCGCTTCAATCTCTCTCTCGCTCTCGTCTTTCTCTTCTCTCTCTCTCTCTCTCTCTCCTCTCTATCTCTCTCTTCCTTCTCTCTCTCTCTCTCTCTCTCTCTCTCTCTCTCTGCTCTCCTTCACACACACACACACACACACACACACACCTGCCACAGAGTCAGTGCCATCCGGATTGTGTGTGAGGAAAAGTGACAATATTATGTAACATACTGCAGAATGAACATGACTTGTCATGTGTCATTGGCAGCAACGAGTAGCCAGCAGACGTGCAACTGTCACTCACTCTCTCTCTCTCTCTCTCACACACACACACACACACACACACACACACACACACACACACACACACACACACAAGTTGTCTAAGAGACACCACGTTGCAAATTACATACTGTTACACAGCAATTCAAGCACACAACCAAACACTTCTGTCCGCTTCACACACTCCTTTTGTTCCCTTCACACACACTGGCAGCATGTGCAGATGATTATGTAATCGTCCTGAAGGCTCACACTCCCTCAAGCTGTGTGCGAGATTCTGAACAAGTGTGTGAACTAACACACAGTCTGAATTCATTTACACACACAGATACACAATTACTGTACTGCATAGTCCGGCCATTCACACACACCCACGAACGCACAAACACGCAGAAATAATGCAAACACATTCACCGCCTCATGATCTGTGGATCTCAGGACAGTCACCGATACACCAAACTAATGGTCGTTACACTTAAGAGCGCAACGACAGGAAAACAAGGAATATAAGAACGCAACTTTCTAATAAATAAAGACAGCAGTAATTCAGGAGGCATTCTATTCAATACGTTCTCTACTTGCCATCTGGAACCATCACTTAATGTTATACTAAAAATGTATAACTTATTTCATTGAACTAAGTAAAATATCGCAACATATCCCGATATGCATCGTATAGCAATGCATCTTGGTATAATCATATCACGAAGTCCTTTCCAGTACCAACCCCTACCAAGGACTATTTTGGGTGCATTACTTACAAAAGCAACCAAGCAAAAATCTGACGCTTTCATTCTTTTTATCCTAATTAATATATGGATATGTCTAGTAAAATCTTGAGCTGTGAGGAAATCTAGTCGATGGAATGAAATGAAGATAACGCAAATCTGAATACTTTTTGATTTGATCCTCAGCCAGTGCGGTGCTGTTGATTTACAGGTGAGGCAAAAGAACAATAAGCTGATTCTTTAAATTGCTTAAATACTAGGAAATCTTTTGTAATAGTTCATCAGGTGGAATCTGAGCAGGATCCACAGCAGCTTTGTGTATTAAAATCAGAGCGCACTTCAGACGGCCCTAAACACCGCCCAAAATGCCGACTGCCTCCAGTTCTGAGCGCGAGTCACAGAACAGCATGGGTTAAATTTAAACGCTTTAAAACTTTCCACGTCCCAGAATAGCACCAGCACTGAGAATTCCCGGCCAGAATGAGGGGAAAATCCGATAGGAAAAGTGATCGCTGCTAACGATGGAGTCGGCACTGGAGAAAGGGGAAGAGTGCGTCGTGTCTGGACGAGAGTGAGTGAGTGTACAAACCGAGAGGTATTTATAGAAAAAGCAGTCAAAGAGGGCGTACAGAAACCCGGCACGCAGGAATATCATCCGCTTTTCTATTTAGGGGTGGGCGGGCGGGCAGCTCGTGTGTTATTCATATGTGCATTGATCGGTTCTGATAGGATTAAGTAACACGGGAAATGTCAGGAACTTCATTTAAAACCTGATCAATGCCGGAGTAAAGAAGACCTCGACCTGCAGCCTCCCGCATGCAGTCGATAAGAACTCACTTTACTGGATGTTGTATTACTGAAGAAGCAGCTCATCCGAAGATAACCGTCGCGTGGGTCGGAAGAACAGCGATCCGCTCCAAAGAGGTTCATGAGCGCTCAGACTTATGCGGCCCTTTTGCCTGCGCTTAATGAATTCCGGAACAGGCACTGGACCCCCCACAACCCGGACCACGAACCAGGCACTAAATCTGCACTAGATCTGCACTCCCCAACCCCAAATCTCTCCTCCTCTGTCCTTTCCTGGGAACTGTCCTCTTTTTCCTTGGAGCTCCCCCAGGGGTATCTAAGAAAAGCTGCGCCCCCCAGCTCGAAACACACAGACCAAAAGAATAAAGGGATTCATTGCAAGCCTTTACAGGCAAAACTGAACATAAATTATAGCTTTTCTCTTGGGTTCCTTTTACAGCTCCCTCCTTTCTCCATTCTGGCACCTTTGTTCTTTTCAAGACAACTAAACATTTAGTTAAAATTTATTATTTATTTATTATTTATTTCCAGTGAGGGTGTTGTTTAATTTTATTTAACGTGTGCAAAGTGAATTTTGACAAACTCAAAGCACCACAGCACAGAAAAAGCCTCGTGCACCCTGTAACGTTTGGCGCCCCCGAGGGGGCACAGACCCAAACATGGGAATCATGGTTCTACAGCACACTCGTTCAGGTCAGAGGACCGAGATGATCAAGGCAAATGCTTCAGTCTGGGCTCACCAAGCTACTTTTTTGAGGATTAGGATTCATTTTGGATCACTATTAAAGTAATGATGTAGAGACTATAATGGCATGTTTCGGAGGAAAAAGTGCCAGTTAAGCATCACCTTACAGAAAAATTCGATTAAAAAACTGATCACCATGACCTCACTGATCTAACAGGATCCACTGCATATAGAGTAGCGCAGAAGTTATTTTGATTCCTATCCCATTACGATGAAATGAGGAAAATGTAACAGATCAGGGAAGTTCAGCCGCCTGTATTTAGCACTGCCAGTCTGTTCGAGGACTGTAAGTTCTTCAGTCTCAATGCTCTTAAGGCCTTGACAGGAGAAAGCTTTCCGACTGCAAGGTTTTGAAAGGGATTTATTTTTAAAAATGGAGCAGACAGGAATCCGTGATGTTTGAAATGAAAAGACGTTGAAAAACGCTTTCTTGATACCTGACACTTAACGCATTACCACAGCGACCTTGAGATTTGAGCACCTGCTGGAAAAATGCAATAAATCCAAGTCCGAAAGCCATCATCGAGTTACAGGAAGAGCCGAAACACTTCAGCCTGCAGTACTTATTTTATTAGCGTGCAAAAATATCTCATAAAAAAAGGCATTTTTGCTGCATGAAGCATCAAGGAAAGCTGAGATGAACCGGTGCTCGGGTTGGCCGGTACAGTTTCGGCTACACTTCTCCTGCGTACGCACCTAAAACGCGCTAGAGACGTGAGGGAGGACGACAAGAGATGAGCAGCTGTTCTTACAAACACTTTGGAATGAGTAATTAAAAAGACGAGACTTCTGCTGTTTTCAGGGTTTGGTTTTTAAAAGAATCTGACGCTCTGCGCAAAAGCATCATCCCTTTCTAACAAATTCAGCAACACTTGCATCACTAACTGGATGAGCAGGAGCGTTTTACTGCCTCCATCCTGCCACTGTCCGTGTTGATTTTCTCAGCAGAGCCAGGCAGCACCGCTCCCAATCGACACCTGTCAGACCTGTTCAGTCTCACCAGGATCCAAACCAATCAGGATTGGAAACACACGTGTCCTCACACACACACCATTACATCATCGTCTGCCACATACGGCGGTGTCGCAGCGGGAACGATGATGTAATGCAGCACTGTCACCCGGCACCGAGGAAAGCGGTGCGATTTCAGGACCACCCTCATCCACCTCAGTTTCAAACTTGATCTGGTACCTCCACGTTTTCATCAGTTTATCCATCCATACATACAATATCTCTCCAAATGTACCAAAACCATCCATTCACCCACGTAACGTCACTCTATGATCACTATTCATGTACTGATCCACCCATCGGTGCAACTTTCTATTCCTTTATTTTGCCATAACGCATCCATCCATATATCTCCATTCTCCACTTCATCCTCTAATCCGTCTAATCTTACCTTTCGAAATAACATTTATTCTATTCACCGCTTCATGCCTCAATCCTTAAACAGCCACATACCCTTCAGTCTAATCAAATTCCTATCATCCAACCATCCAAATCTCTCAGTCTGTCCAGTGCTTCAGCCCTTAATCCAGTTATCCATTCATTCATCCACCCTGCAATCTATTCAGTGCTTCACCCACCCAAAAATTGATCCAGCCACCAATCCATCCATTCCTAAATCTATTCACCTGTCCATCCATTAATCACTCGATCCATCTACACTCCCATGCATCCATCACACATTCGCTTCCGATCCTGTCCCCCACTTTTCCAAATTCCCCCTCATCCATTCTTCAATCTACACATCCCTTAGTGTATTAATTGCTCCGTTTTTCAGTCTGGCTCCCTCCATCCATCCCTCCGATTCTCCATCTCTCATCTTACTGCTTCAGGCAGCAATGTTTTGATTCCTTTAAAGCTTAATCAATCCATTCAATGCTCATATCCTGTACTCTATACTGTATACCCCTCCATCTGTCCATTCATCCATCTATACATCAGCAAATCCATGAATTCTTCCATCCATCCATCCATCCATCCATTTAATGCTATTTAATCCATCTATTCATACCACCTCTTCCACCCCTTAATCCATCAGTTTATCTATCCATTCTCACTCTATTGTGTCCTCCACCATTCCGTCCTTAATCCTTTTATCATCCTTCCATCCACCCATCCTTCCCATCTACTTAACCCTCCCACGACTGACCCCATAATCCAGTTATCCATCCATCTTTCCAAACAAAGCAAGCAGATTTGCCAAATAATTTACAACTTTATCAGTAATTAATCATCTCTCACACACAATTCTGGAGAGCGTTTCCCGTCCTCCCGCCTCTTCACCTTTCTAAACCTTCATCCCCTGCTCAACGAAACACATAATTACCCGGCAGTGATGCGGTCTACAGAGAGGAAGACGAGAAGGACAGGAATAATGAGGTGAGAATGAGAACGAGCGGCGGAGAGAAAGATGAAAGAGAGAGCGGTTTAAAATTCTCTCCTGTTCTCCTTCTAATCCTTAATTATGGAGGAAATTCCCTCCATCATCACTTCTGAGTGACCTTCGCTGTTTTTCTACTCTGTAGTCTCCCAGTGCGTGTGTGTGTCCGTGCATACACTCAAACTCCACGCGAGGGAACTCCGTATCATATTAACTTCTCTTAATGCAGGAAGAGGGGAAACGACGGCATCTGTCACTCGTCTCCAACCATCCACCCAGCGACAGACAGACAGACAAAGGATCTGCTGCCAAACTTCCAGAGTACAGACTTGTTTTTCTGCACAGGAATGTCAATGCGGGCATGAGCAAAAACCCGCATGAAAAGACTTGATTAAAATTTTAACAGGGAAGAGAAGTGATCAGAGGCAATTATGAACTACACCCAAAGTTCTTCCAGCCTTCACCCAGGCTTCAGAGTGCACGTCAGCTCCAGCTGCCTTTATTCTGCAGGCTGGGAAAACATTATTTTCTACACTGGGGGTTTGAATCATGGCGCAGTCGTGTATCTACAACTTTCACCCACCGACATAGGCCTTAAATCACACATCCATCCACTGATTAAAGCACAGATCTAACTTCTCCTTTAAATCAAAGCTCCACCCACCCAGTAATTAAACCATCTATATATTAAATGATCTATTCACCCACTCTTTAAAACCCTCCCCCTCCAATACACTGACTAACCTCTCAATAAACTCAACATTAACTCACACATCCACCCCGTACATAATTAAACCTCCTATATATCCATATACATCCACTGCACCACTAAATGATCATTAAATCTCTCCTCCTGTATACCAAGTGAACCACCTACACATTAAAGCAATCCATCCAACCTCTCTCCCCACATCCAATGTTTTGTGGACGGATGAGACCAAAATACAACTTTTAGGTTTCAAAGAAAAGCGTTATGTTTGGAGAACAGCATAAGAACCTTATCCCATCTGTGAAACATGGTGGTAGTAGTATCATGGTTTGGGCCTGTTTTGCTGCATCTGGGCCAGGACAGCTTGCCATCATTGACGGAACAATGAGTTCTGAATTATATCAGAGAATTCTAAAGGAAAATGTCAGGACATCTGTCCATGAAACAAATCTCAAAAAGAAGGTGGGTCATGCGCAAGACACCGACCTCAGCACAACAAGCCGTCTACCAAAGAAGGTTTACAGAAGAATAAAGTTAATGTTTTGAATGGCCAAGTCAAAGTCCTGACATTAATCCAATGGAAAAGGTGTGGAACAAGACCTTAAGCTAGCAGCTAATGGGAGGAAAACCCCCAACATCCCAGAGCGGAAGCTGTTATTGTACGGAGGCATGAGATAAAAATTCCTCCAAGGCGGTGTGCTGGATGGATCAACGTACAGGAAACGTTAGCGGAGTTATTGCTGCCAGGGGGGGGGGGGGGGGGGGGGGGGGGGGGGGGGTCATATATTTTTGCCACTCACTAATATGTAATACTGGATAATTTTTTCCTCAATAAATAAATGACCAAGTATAATATTTTTGTCTCCACTGTTTAACTGGGTTCTCTTTATCTACTTTTAGGACTTGTGTGAAAATCTAATGATGTTTTTGGTCATATTTATGCAGAAATAGAGAAAATTCTAAAGGTTTCACAAACTTTCAAGCACCACTGTATTCAGCCTACCATTAAAGTGTTATTAAACCACACATTAAATCCACCGCTCAGCCATAAATTCATTTACGCAACCAACCCTTCACCCCTTAAACCGTACACCCATCAAATCCCCCACCGGTACATCCACACAAAGCCACTTTCAGCTTCCGAGAGCCTCCTTCAGTTCCATTGTAATGACTGCTTACTTAAGCAGCTGTTAATATTGATCGTTTCTCCGCAGAAGGAAATTTGAGGGCGTTCTGTGGGTGGAGTCGATGTCTTGTTCATGGACGCATTATATAAAGATGACTCGTGACTAACAAACAGGGAATATGTGGGAATGGCTTTAGTGTTTTTTCATGTACAGGGTATTTCATCAATCCTTTCTGTCAGTTGCTTTTTCTTGTTGTGTGATGTTCTTGGAATGTCAATCACTTTGCATACTTGCAGATCTTTCTTACGACATAAAGTAGTCGGTTCCTGCATTGCTTAGAGCAGCAGAACTACGATGCATGTGTAATTACTAACCAGGAATAATAAAGACTTGGACAAAGCGCTCGGATATTAAAATCTTTTTCGGTTCACGCCGAGCTTCATGACTCAGCAATCGTTTTCTTTGAAATAAATCCTCCATGTTTGCTACTCTGTTTATAAATTGTGCTTCAGGTGCGAATGCTTCACAAAACCTCTTGCACCTGCTCATCAAGGGCTCAAATGGAGAGCGGGTGCAGATTTAATCTCCATGTAAAAACTGTTAAAAGTCTCTCTCTCTCTTTCTCTCTCTCTCTCTCGCTCACTCTCTCCTATTGCTCAGCTTGCAAGGTTTCTAATCAAACTTCCTTTTTAATTAAATTCTGCTGCTCACGCCATGTGGTGTTAAGAAAGAAAAGAAGGGAAAAGAAAAAGTGCAGCTACATCGCTTAAGGAATATAGTCAGGTACTTATACAGGAGGAGGGTTCAGCCATGATCAGACTTTCATATCTGAGAATAACATAGAAGCAAAAACACCGCCTACAAACGCTGCTCGTTATGATGTCACGGTCCCTCTGACTGTCACGGTTCATAACTGCCCTGCTGTAACCAGACCTAAGGTTTAAGGTCTTTAAAGTTCACACCTTAAAGAGCCGACAGTGCGGCTCATAAAAATCCAAAAACAACAATCATAAAAGTCAGTAATACACATACAATAAAAATCACACTATATGTTTCCCAAAGACAAAATTCAGTATCTTATACTAATTTTGGGAAGAGCGAGGGATTAAACCATCGGTGTATCACTGAAGACTCAGGGATCTTCAGCTCTGTCCATGCAAAAACCTCCATTTATTGTCCCTGTCTAATTAAAGAGGCTGAACAGATGTGGCAAAGGCATGGAGGTCCGTCCCATCGGCATGACACGAGCTGCGGAGATCGCTCCCTAAAGATCTCCAAGGCAAACGGAAATCAGCGCAGACCATAATTGAGACGCCGAACAATAAAAGGTTTCGGACTAGAAATCACAGAGGAGTGCCAGGCTGGCACGGACCAATCGGAGAAGCCCTGGAGAACTGATGGGTGGGAGTTTCCTGCCTCAGGACTAACAGCTCATACTGACAGTAATATAGAATAAGGGAGAGGGGGAGAGAGAGTGCTAATGGGTGGACGAGGATGACCATACAAAACGACATGCTTAATATTCAAACCACACCTTTTTGATTCCAAACTAGATGTCCGTGAGTGAATGAACGAGGTTCTGTCAGGTTAGCAAAGATGAACGAATGAATGAATGCATCTAAAATGGAATGACCCACATCTGCAGATCAGCCGTACTGTATAAAGCTGACAGTACAGCAAGGAGATAATGATACTGATGATGATGATGATGATGATGATGATGATGCACTCTATTGATCGTTAACCCCGAGGGCCACAACCTTTAAAGTGGTTCGATCAGATTTATTAATTATCCAGCAGGAGGAGACGCAGTGCAGCACTAACACATGCAGATCTGCTGATGAAGAAACGGCCCACCAGCCTTACAGCTGCAACCATGCTTACTCTTTCACATCCATCCTTCCATCCACCCATCATCAATCCATCAATGTTCAGTCATAGATACATCCAACTACCCATACACTTATCCCACCACACATCCACTCATCCATCATTTTATTTATTCATAGACCCACCCACCTATATAACCATTCACTCATCCATCAGTCAGTCCATTTCCTCATTCATATCCATCCATCTAGCCACTTACTCATTCCCCCATGTATCTAGTCATTCATTCACCTAGCCATCCACCCATCGATCCATTTCCTCATTCACCCTTCCACCATTTTCGCTTTCATCTTCACCTCCTCAGTCTTTATTTCTTCTCTTCCTCCAGTATCATTTTGCATTTTCTCTTTTCATGTTTTGCCTCTTTACTCCTCTCATGTTCTTTTTTCCTCTCATTTCTATTCATTTATTAGTTTTTTTTCTTTCATCTTCAAACTCTCTCTCTCACTCTCAGTAGCTGGTGTTAAGACAAGGTTTAAATCAGATCAGGTGAAATCTCTCAGCAGCATGGAGCTTCATTAATAATTCACACACTATTTCACCAGAGCAGAGAAAAAAATAAAATAAACGATTTGGGCCATGGGGCTTTTAAAGAGCTAATGTGTTTCTGAAATGCCCACTGGTTTGCACCTGCTGCTTTTCTGTGTGTGTGTGTGTGTGTGTGCTACTCAACTATTGAAATCCACAACCTCAGGTCTTAGGTTTGCTGCAGCGTTGTGTGATTTATGATCATGCACACACCAAGATACAATTTTTTTATAAATATAATCAAAAAGGGTTGTTATGGATCATACTGGGGAAGGTATTTGTTTGTTTTCTGTTTGAGTGAGATGTTCGGGTGGTTAACTGGCCATCATGAGCAAAGTGCTTCCATACATTTTATTCTTCTTATTGTTCTTATTCGTGGAAGAGTAAAATAAACTATCCAACTGATATTGGTACTAGAGCAAAAGCTGCAGTATTGGTATCAGGACATCTCTCTTTTTCTATCAGAACCTTATTACTGGATAGTCATTTTTCATTACTAAACACTTATGTTCACAATAAAAAACAAAAACATTACAATTATTTTTTCAGTCCAGTACTCCTGAGTATACATCTGCAGACAACTATGGCGCATCTTGTGGGTCACAATATTTGGTAAACCTTGCTTACAACAGGAGTTCCAGAATTATGCCCTAATTATGATGGTTCCAGAACCCCCATGGAAACAGACCTCATTACTGTTAATATGGTTCATTATCGAGACTTCCATTAAAAGTCAGTAAAAGTAAGGGAACTTACCCTGGGTTGCCAGTTCTCATACTGTTTCTGCAGGTTTGCCCCAATCGTCTCGAGAGCCTTCTGAGGACTCATTGAGAGAGGATCTGCAGAGATATAGAATATTATTACATAATACAGGGACTTGCACTTACATACCATGGTCTCTTCATATAAAATATATGTAATGACCTTAAAAACTATCACCTAGCCCTGATATTCGGCCAGTTTATCAGGTTCACCCATCATGTTCGCACAGCTGCTGAATGGAGACACAGGGGACCTGTGCTGGCCTAGCAGTTAAGGTACTGGATTAATGGACCGAATTATGTACCAGAGGATCCAGGGTTCAAATTACAACTCTGCCAATATGCCACTGTAGGATAGGCCTTTAACCTACAGCTGTGTCTGACAAATAACTAAACTGAAAAAATGAGAGGTCAACTTGGCTTCAAAACTGAACTTACTTTACCTGCAAAATTAATTAGTATATAATCATTAAAAAGATTAGCTACATATAATAAAATGAGATATTTTACTAGCTTTTATTTCAAACATCACAATCAGTGGAATTACAAGTATGAAACTAGATCTTCATTTCCAGAAGGAATTACAACAGTGCTTAAAATGTGGCAAGCGGAAAAATTATGACGTGTGCGCAAATATTTTTGTTCACCGGCAAGGGAGTGTCCCAAATACTTTTGCCACGTTTGAGGAAGTTTCCAAATACTTTTGGTTGTGTGCAGGGGCGTGTCCCAAATACTATCAAAATACTTTTGCCACATTTGAGGGCGTGTCCAAATACTTTTAGCCGTGTGTGGGAGCGTGTCCAAATACTTTTGGCTGCTTTTGGGAGCGTGTCCAAATACTTTTGCCACATTTGAAGGCGTGTCCAAATACTTTTGGCCGCGTTTGGGGGCGTGTCAAAAGACTTTTGCCACGTTTGAGGGTGTGTCCAGATACTTTTGACCGCTTGTGGGGCGTGTCCTAATTCTTTTGGCCACATTTGGGAGCGTGTTCTAATACTTCTGGCCATGTTTAGGAATAACAACCAAATACTTTTGCCACATTTTAAGGCGTGTCCTAATACTTTTGGTCGTGTGCAGGGGTGTCTCCTAATACTCTCGGCCGCGTGCGGGGGCATGTCCTAATACTTTTGGCCGTGTGCAGGGGTGCGTTATTTGTTTGCACACAGCCCTGACTGGGTACTTCTGACAGCTTTCTCTATCCACTGTTTCTGCAGGATGCACGTCCTTACATATGAACGCTGCTTGTGTTTTGCTAATACTGAGAGCATTGAACCCGTGAGCAGCCGTGTCGCAGTCAGAGCATATAAAGCAGTCCATAAAGTTCTGTTCCCAATATGATTCTTACAGCCCTAGATGTCAGGAAGCAGGAGTGGCTGAAGCATTGGCACTCGCTCAAGGTGACATTTGAATGATGATTTTTACATTTGAACTGAAGTCTTTCCTCACCAATTTTGACAGATGCTTGAATTTCTAATCCAGTCCGAGTACATACAGCCTCTAGATCTGTTACAACAGACTACATAACATATCTGCAGCTGGAAATGGACGGAACAAACCCCACCCCCGGCGAGCAGCACTGGTCCGAGTGCATCAGGTGCTGTGTGTCACACAGTGTGTTTCTGCAGCGCTCCCAGTCTCAACTCCATTATGAATAATTACACAGTTTTAGCACTTCTGCAGGCACAACCGGAGCCGGGCGAGGCGCGGCATCATAATTAACAGGTCGTTACACTCGGCATTAATTATGCATTACAATCTAACCTAATGGGTTCTGTATAAACACACAACTCGGCCTGCTCTCAGAACCACGCTCAATCAGGGCGAAATGCCAGCAGCTATGAAACATTACTATCAAAATATAACATGCTAATAAAACAGGACCCAACTTATCCGATTTCTGACCTTATAATACTACTGGAACATCTGGGGGGAAAAAGGAGCACAAACTTCTGCACACACCACATTTCATTTCTTTTTTTGACTGAGGCAGAGACGGCGTGTGGGGGCAGGGATAGGTGAATGAAACCTTTAATAATACCTAACACTGAAGCAGAGAGAGCGAGTGTGTGGGTGGTTGGATGGATGGTTGTGTGAAGAAAAATCTCAACTAACTGACAGTAGGAGCCGACTGCGCAGACGGGTGGATAAACAGGATGATGTCTCATTACCTGAGCGTACAGAGGACAGACGGATGGAAGAATGGATAAGGAAACAGACGCTTAATGAGAGGTTTAAGGCCTGGCTGGTTGGAGTGACTAAGTGAATACATAAAGGGATTTGTGGATTGGTGGACGTTACCTATCCAGCACTCGAGTCGGGCGCAGGGTGACGTCTTCACCACATCAGGAGGGTCGACGCCAACGTTCAAACACAGAACCAGCGCCACACTCACCGTCTTCATCTACAGACAGGCAGACAGAGAGACAGGGAAAGGATTACTTCTGCATTTGCTGCTTCGTGGTAGAACTTCCACAGACCTTCCTGAAATTAACATGAAAGGTGTTAGTGACGTTGCTTCAGACCAGAATCCCGGTACAGCAATTCCCAACAGTTCACCTCTGAGATGCAACAAATCTAAAAATGAAAGCATGCATGATGACTTCCTTTTAAAAATGAAAGCACGCTGTATTAAAAAAGTACTGCGAGTTCCTTCACGCAATGAGAGAGCGAGAGAATCGGCAGGTCTGGCAGCAGCAGCAGATCATCAGCCATTTCAGAGCCATTAAGGCCCGTTTGGTGCTTCTTTGGCTGTTTGGAGGTTTATAGCTGGTTTATGAGCGCTCTGAATCGGAGGAGGCACTCGTTCAAAACAACTCTCTCAGCAGCAATTCTTGAAAACACTTCGAGCAAAACTGATATGGCCTGAACAAAAAAAAAAGTGGATCATTTTACCATGCACTCAGCAATTACTCAGCAAAAACATAACGCGTTTCATTTTTGCTCGTGACGAATCAAAGTTAGATTACATGAAAATCTATTTAAATAGAACAAGAGAGGTGATGGTGGAATGGAAAAACCACCATGAAGAAGCATAAAGGGAAGCTTGCTCAAATAGGGAGCGTGTTAAAAGGGTCTTAAGAGAATAAAACAGGTGAGTTTGTACGTATAATTTCTGTGGTAGAACACAAAAAATAGATGTAATAAAGGAGGCAACATGATGGCAAAAGTCATAAGTACCACCCATCGGAAAAAAAAAATCACTGTGTTCTTGTTCAAACGCGACGTCCAAGGCAGGGATCCGACGTTTAACCCAATAAATAAAAGAGCAATAGGTTCGGAACATTAGCTCCAAATAAACACACAAAAGCAGTAATAAGTGGCACAATCATCATCAACCGTTTTCTAATGAGCACATTATTTTGTGGTGTGTTGAGTTCATATAAATAGATCTGTGCCTTGGATCATCGATCGATCTTTTGCAAAAAGGGTTTCCACTCCTGCACTAAGAGCTTCATCCAGGTGAAGGTCCAGAATCTATATCAGCACTGAGTGAGGGGCGGGACAAAGTCTCTACAGCATCATCATTATAGATATAGATATACAGCAGTTGCCATTGGTGCAGCCCCAGGGGTAATCTTCCAACCGGGCCCTCCCTCAGGCACAGCCAGTTGTACCTACATGCAATGCTTGAAAGACAAACTCAGACCTGATGGGCTGCAAACCAAACACCTACATATACAGCTGGAGCGCCAAAGCTTGCCTTTTATACCCAGTGGAGCTCTAGAACTCAGAAGGTTGTGAAATCAAATATCTGGCAAGCTGCCACTGTTGGGCAATTGAGCAAGACCCTAACTGTTCAAATACACAGCTTAATATGACGTGCAATTTTAAGTTCAGATCAACGGTCAGTGTTTATTTTATCTCTTCTCCATGGTATAAAACAGGGCTTTATTAGTGTCGGGCAACTTTATTTTTATCATTTTACCTGATTTTCTGCATGTATCTCCTCCCTACAGTTGGAGATATCAACACGGGACAAACACCAAAACGTCCAGCATGTTCGGGAGATGTGTGCTTGTATACAGCTAAGAGAAATGTAGTTGCATTCGCACACTACACTGGCATTTGTGTTTTTTTTAACTGCTGTAATTCTGTCAATTTTTGAGCTACAAACACGAAATTCGGCCTGCTCAGACCCGGTCACACAGGGACCCGGCCCTTCAAATTTCAGACATATTGCACTCTTTGATCACTTTCTATCACTCTTTAAATTTCACTCCATTCATTCAATATCTGAGAAGCTAGAGTGTGCCACTGTAGCGTTCAGTGAGAATCAATTAATTCACTATTTCACTGAGCAAACATGTCTAAAATTCTGATACTTTCACCTAGAAACTCCATTTAAACTGGAAGTGGTAGAGATACTTCCCCTTCATAAATCCTCAAAATATCTCATGGTTTAACAAATTATTATTCGAGTTATCAGGATTTGTTTCAGTAATGAGTTGTACTGAGATTGCTGCCATTGACTGCCATATTAATTTCAGCAACACTGATTTGGCTTTTTCAAAATTTATGTTTTTAACTTGTCATAAGTCTGAGACTTTCTCATCGATCCACACGATTTTATATCGTAGCGATCAGCAAGGGGCAAAAAAACCTTTCAGATAAGTGATTGGTTAAATATTTTTGGAGTTCTGACCATTTGTTTGAGAGGTCCAAAATTGCCTGAAACTGAGATTTGAGATTTACATTAATTCACTTTTTCACTGAACAAACTTATCTAAAGTCCTGATACTTTCATCTAGAAACTCCATTTAAACTTCAAATGGTAGAGATACTTCCTTTTCATGAAAAATCAAAATATCTCATCGTTCAACAAATTCTTTTTGGAGTTATGACGATTTGTTCGGGACTAGGTACTGATATTGCTCCCATTGACCACCATACTAATTTCAACAACTCTGATTTGGCTTTTTCTAAATTTGTGTGTTTTTAACCTGTCATAACTCTGACACTTTCTCATCAATACAAACTATTTTATGTCATAGCGATCAGCAAGGGGTCCTCTCCCACACAAACTTTTCAGATAAGTGATTGGTTAATAATTTTTGAAGTTTGTTTAAGATTTTACATTACAAATACTGACAGACAGTTAGGATTTTAAATGTAACTGTCAATCTCTCTCTCTTTCCCTCTCACACACACACACACACAAACACACACACAAGTTCTCATCCAAACAGACTGACATGGATCAGCTTCCCTGAGACACATTAGGTCCATTGTACCCACAGTACCACAGAAGGCACAGAGGTCCCTGGCAGGACAGTTTTCGACCTACAGCCATGAAAATCAACAGGTTAGGTCCCAGGTTAACTGAGACTCGTCATCTGATGCCATTGAGGCCATTGAGGTCCCTGACAGGGCAAAGAGGCCTCTGGCAGGACATTGACTGTAATTTAGTCAGTTTTCGACCTACAGCCCCAAAATTAGGTCGACTTTGTTCCAAATACACTGTGAGGTGACATGCGATGTCCTTGGGGCACCTCGGGTCCCTGGCAAAGCAATGACTATAATTCAGTTAGTTATCTACCTACAACAACAAACTTTGACACACATGCTTGCGGATACACAGAGGTGAAATGCGATGCCATTGGGGCCCCAAGCATCCCTGACAGAGCACAAAGGCCCATGGTAAGGCAATGACTATAATTAATGCTGTATTTGACCTACAGCCTAAAAACTGGCACACTCAGTCCATGATCCACGTCACTCGGGCACGCACCGTAGCAACACATTGGCAGTTTCTGCAGGAACTGCACTTTCTAGTTTAATTTACACATGCAGACAATCAGACCAGGCATTACCATTCAGTTTGCACAAATACCATAAAACATGTGCTGGATTTACATTAACAGCCTTCTGTGATACATCAGCACTGTACCTGCCAATTTCATCGGCATAATGTGTGAAACCTCACATACAGTGACAAACAGACAAGAGTCCAATTATAAAATTAGAAACCTGCACATAAAACGCGTGTAGGGCTTCATGGGTTCCGTTAAATCAATATGGTTCACATCTATAATCGAAACTAACCCTGAATGGGTCCATGGCTAATAAAAATCTCCAATCTAGCACTGTTGAACACGAGGATTTTATGTGATCGTCACTATTAGGGTTATTCTCTCAACACTCAGATGTGAAGCTGACAAGAAATACAGATGTGCCAGGCAACAAACACGCTGACATAGAAATTTCTAGAGTCTAACTGCACTGAGATTTTCATAAATCACTCACAAGCAGGTGGGGTAATAAAAACAGCCTTTCTTTTGCTGCTTTCTGTTAAAAGTCTAAAACATTAAATTTTGTTTCGCAGCCAGCTGGGGAGATTAGAGCTGAGAACTGGAAGAAAATACAAAGAGAGACAATTCGCTGATTAAGCAAACAGCATCGCTTAAAGCAAGGGCTCCCAATGTGTTTCAAAGCAGCCCAGACTAACAAAACAGCTGCAGGGTGAACAAGAATAAGGTGATTATTAATAAAACGTATTCAGAAACCCACCGAAAAAAAAGCTTGATCAATCTCAAGAGAGAAACTGTACTCAGGTTTAAAACACTACCAAAAACTTTCAACTGAAAGCAAATACAAAAAGTAAATTTTCTTGAATACATTTATTTTGTTATCAAACGGTCTTAAAAATCGTTTCTTTTTATTTCTTTTGCTGAAACGCACACTGTACGTGAAACACAACTCCTCCAGATCCACAGTGCTACATTTATTCTCAGAACACAGACTTAAACAATGCAGGGAATAAAAAGGCTCCAGACGCTTAATTTTAGACGTCTAAACCCTGTGACAGAAAATCTTCAAATTCCTGCTCGAGAAACTGAGGAAAAAAAAAAAAAAAAAAAAAAACTCTGATGTAAAACTCATTTTGGACAAATCTTCAATCAGCTGGACGAGCTTATGAAACTTTCCCGTCCACGGCCCGAGGTCAGGCACGGAAAACACCATTTGATGATATTGCGATTTTCGTGCCCGCATTTAGAGAAAGTCACTCAGGGCATGAATATTTTATGAACTTGGAAATGTACAGCGGCTCTCAAGCAGCGGCGGAGATTCATCATAAGACTGCGCACGAGTTCAGACTCTACGAAACGGCTGAGATTTAATTTTTAATAAACACAGCGGCACCTTGTAGAGACCTGCCATCACCCAGGGTTATTGATCTTCCCTCCATTTACAGCCCGCACCTTCTATACTAAGCCTGCTGTACACACTTCATGCCTAGCTAGGACACCCTCAAAGCTGAAGCACAACACCTCCTGGATGCACAGCATCAACTGTAAAGTTTGGTGGAGGAGGATTGTTGCATTAGACACATGCTTCCACAAGGACATTTCTCAAAGGAGCGACAGGTGGATCTGAACTCTCAACCACCCAGAAAAGCAAAGCATAGCCCGATTCAGCCCTGCTTATCCTGATCAGGGCCACAAGGGAGGGTCTACTAAGGAATTTACTGGGCACATGCCTACTGCAGACTTCTGCAAACGCACTACCCAACTCTCAAGATGCAAGTCCCAGAGGGGATTCAAGCCCAGGGCCTCCAGAGCTGGCTCTTATAAAGTAATAGTCATTATATCACCATTAAGGAGACATAAATCATGAAACAAACATCGACCCATCTTAAAAAAACAAAAGAGAATTGAGTATAATTTACAAGCTATACAGTTGCATATACTGTACAGAGAACAGTCCGTTTGAATCAGCCAGTATTATAATAATAATAATAATAATAATAATAATAATTCACTGACAACTTACATAGCTGTATAAAGAAAGCAAGGCCGAATCTCTGTCTTTTTCAGCTGCACCATCAGTGCAACAGAGAAATCAGGAGACGCAACCAGTTTCTGTAACTTATTTTTAGTTAATCTGGCAACTCTAATTACAGACACTTTCTCTCTATCTCTCTCACTCACCCGGTCCTTCATTCTCCAGCTCTGGGCGAGTGCTTTGGATCCCTCGATCTTCTCCAGGTGCCGCTTCTTCATGAAGGCCAGAGGAAGGTTCCAGTCGCTCATGTCGGCCTCCTCTTCCTCGGACAGCGCCACGGCGGGCGAGTGAAGAAGCTCAGCGTCCATTTTCATCTGGACCCTAAAAAAATCATGGATCGAAAAAACTGAGCACAAGACGTGACAAGTCGCAGTGTTTCTTATACCAACGGAGCTTTTATTCACATACAGTATAACCTCACCATATATATAAAAAAAAAAAATAACAAAACAACATATCTGGACCACAGTCTGAGGAATACCCAATCACACGGGGCAGTCAAACAAGCAACGTATTGAACGTGATTTATTTCTTTTTAATAAATCCATAGTTGTCTGTGTATTCTGCAGCACTGTTCTGACCATGTGTTGCATCTGCCAATTTTTTAACATGAAATCAGTTATTAGACATAAAATAAAGGATCATGGGATATTAAACTGTACAAACAATAACAAAGCATCCTGTTTTACCCCTGCATACCCTGGTCACTGTGGGGCCTGGATCTTATACCACTGTGCCACTCAAACAGCCCTTGTAATATTTTCTTCCAGGGTTTTAACTCCGCTCTGGACAGGGCTGGTTAGGGGGTCACTGTTGCAGTGCCAGGGAAGCTCTGCCAACCCAACCGTCCCTTCGCCAGACGTGGCCAATTGTGCCTGTGTGACACCCATACATACCTTACCCGATCTAAATCAAAATAAACTAACAAAACGAACAACTTTTCTTTTGGTTTGTTGTGTGGAGAGGGTGTGCAACTTCTTTAATGTGTTACCACACACAGCTGAACTCAACAACCGAAAGTGAGACTGTTTACAAACTGAGTAATAACATCAGCAAGGAGTTCACATTCAAGCTCTAACACACAATGACACATAATATGACCGGAACAAGTGTGTATAAACAAGTGTACGTACACACGTACAAACACACACACACATTAATTCTAGTTCTGTGTGGGCGCACACACACACACGCACGCATATGAAGCATTTATGCCAGCTTTGTGCAAACACTTACACAAACATACGACGTGTCAACTCCAGTTCTGTGCACACACCAAATACTCGAAGGCTCTGCAAGTAGCATTGCACAAACTTTTTTACGATTGCACAACAATCTATCGATGTACCCTGCAGACTGAGGCTCTGTCCTCAACCACAAACTCCTGCGCTAACACGGTACCGCACACTGATTCACTGACAGCTTGTGCTTAACGTCACACTGTCTGAGTCCTTAAAGCGTCCACACTCTGAACTCACAACTACACCGCACGAGTGTGTGTGAAAGCCGAACGGAGTGTCCGTAAACCCCGCGTAAATAAAACCGGCTTTGCTGCTGTGCTGGGAACGGACAGTGTTACTGATCTCCGCTACACTGCACACACAGGCCCAGCACTATCAAAATGACCCCCGGCACGCTCACACACACTGCCACTGAGCGCCGGTACGGATTTACTCACCGTCTTCGAGTCCTCTTTTACCTCGGCGCTGTAAAAATGCGGGCAAATCGCTCTTAACTTCGTTTTTTCGCCGACATCAGGTGTTGCTCAGCAGTCCTGCAAGGGCGCCGCCATGTTGCTGCACGCCTCGCTAGTACGCAGTGACGTTGCTGACGCACCGCTGACGTCTTTTCGAGCTACACAGTTAGCTAAGAAGTTCAGCAAAATGAAACACGGCCAAATAAAAAAAAAACACGCAAAAAACATATAAAAGGAAATATATACAAAATATTAATTGCCTTTTCCTATTACTTATGTGTAAACTTTAAACGGTTTCTACGTTAAATGAAGTAATGTTCCAGTGGTTATGTACCATATGTGGCTCACTCCCCTGTTTAAACAGTCTTGTGTTGCGTGGGGGCCATAGCGATATTATGCTAGCCTACCACAGCAGGGACCAAAGTCTGAGACCAGGTATCATAAGCAGACAAGGTTGGCTGTGCCTGACAAAGGGGAGGTCAAGACTGGATCATCCGTCAGCACTGCAACACCCAGCTCTCCACACCTACGCCTTGTGTTCTCTGGTTCTCTGGCAGGCTTATATATTCCAGGGCTCCCAAGTCCATATATTCAGATGAACCGGTGTACACTTATTAGAAAAAGAGAGTGTTTCCCAGAAGCATACTACCAAAGTTGACAATGCCTGACAAAGGGGGAGGTCGGTTGGTGGATCGTCCATTGGCACTACATCACCCAGTCCTACACACCTACGCCCTGTGTTCTCTGGTGATAAGCAGGGTATATTCAATGGCACCCATGCGCTCTGTGTTCGTTTATTGGTTTCAGGGAGCTTTTCCTTTCCGCTGTTGCTGTCTGGCTTGCAGATTTGGGTGTAGTTTTGGCTTTTAAGCTGCTTTTGAGACAATGCTTGATGTTTAAACACTATACAAACTTGAAAATGCAGACATGTTTGGCTGTGTCAAAGGGAGGAGAGGATCACCCCCAGTGCTGCAACAGCAGCCGCTACTCAACTCTGCGATGGACTGGCATCCCATCCAGGACATGCTTACACCTGTGCTCCTGTGCGATTGATCAGGAAAAGCATTGTTAAAATGGTCAAAATATTCCAATGGCATTTTGACTTATGACACTATCGATGTATTTAGAGATGTTTTTACAACTATTAACTATTTAATAAGCATACAAAGAGCTAAGATACTTTCAACCAGGAGAAGGCATTATATCTATATTCTGGATGTTTGAAAATAAAATAATTTATTCTATGTATGAGAGCTTGACAAACAGAAGTGAAAAATGGCAAGTAGCAGGAGAGAACATTATCATGATAGCACTATGAAAATGTTCTAAAGCCTGACCTGGCTGTTTGGAGTGTGAGTGAAACTGTGTCTGCAACATGTGTACCAGTCCCCTGTTCTGAACGCATGTCCTCACACTGCAGGATCTGATCCGACAGAGTGTATCAGGGGACTGCCGCAGGGCAGGACAGAGGGGGTATTTATCCCACATCCCAAGTGGCAGTGCTGAACTGATTACGTTATATAATACCATTATCTGTACGGGGGGAACTGATCAATTTTAATTTGGCTATTCAACACTTAGACATCTCTCACGAGGGTAAAGCTGAATGAAGGCGGGAAAAATTCCCAGATCGCAGGCGGTTTAATGAACTACTCCCTGGATAAATTACTAGGGCATGCCGGGTGCCCGCCTATGAGCATTATTAAGCTGTTATTGGTGGCAGAATTACATTCTCAGCTGTTTTGAGTTTCTCAGGACAATTTAGATCTTACACAGCTCTATTGTGCATCATATGATGCCTTTCCAGGAATTATAATTTCTCTATTTGACCATTTGTTATTTCTGCTTACAATTTGCTTATTACACAAAAAGCAGTTGGTGCATTTTTACCATATATTATATTATCTAGTTAAGTTGCCTTCGGAAAGACCTATAGGTCACGATGAGAAAAAAACATCTAAAGTATTCTATGCATCCAATAATACCTTCAATGTTATAAGAAGCAAGAAACGTGTCACAATGTCGCTGGAACATGTGCTAGTGTTGCCATCACTCTGGTGTATTGGCAAGGTTTAAGCAAGATGCACTCAGAGACTAGGAGAACATACCAGGTCATATCTACATTTACAATTGGCAGCGACAAATATCCTTATAAGGTATAATCCAAGGGATTGTCGGTTAAAAGTGTTGCTCAAAGGTCCATCAGTGGCTGTGCCAAGATTTGAAACCTGGATCTTCTGGTCAGTAGGCCAATGCTTTTATCGCTGCTCCACTAAGCTCACCATAAGCTCTTCCACTCACCTATTTTCTGCTTCACATTCAGAAAGAAAATGGTCATGTTGTACAACCACAGTTTGTAGTTGTCAAGGCATGATTACATATCTTCAACCACACGCATTTGCTAGTATCATGTTTTTCCCTCTGTTGTATCTTGTTCATCTGATTCAGAAACAAGTTTAGCCAATGGCATGACATCTGCTGGTGTTTCCAAGCTCTCCGGAGTATTGCCAGGGTTTTTATTAGACCTGCAGGACAGTGAAAATCTGCTCAAGCTTCCAGGCTGTGTTGTTTGTGTTAGCGACCAAGGGAATTTACCTGCCCCAAGTCACATATCTCCATATGCTCCTCTACCCTCCCATGTTCTACAGCACCTTCAGGGGGGAAATGGTTCAGCTGGCACAGCTCTGCCCAAGCTCCTCACCCTGTCACAGGGAATAAGCCCAGCAACCTAGCGTATAGACATAATTTCTACCTCTTGTGCCTACCGCCCTTGGTGGAAAAGTTCAAATATGTCAGGCTCATGTGATGTGAAAAGAGAGAGTGAAACAGATAAAAGGAGAAAGTCCTAGGAGAAAGGTCTATTATCTACGAGCTTATCATTAAATATGAGAGAATAAAGGTAAATATGAATGGCCCTACCTCACCACACATCATCTGCACAGTCCTAATTGGATGTGTTTAGCCAGAGGCATAAACCTGAAGGTATCACATTCTGTCTTGGTGGTTTCTCTGTTTCAGGGAACAGGTTTAGCCATTGGCATGTAGACAGGCATGGCATCTGCCAGTGTTGCTAAGCTCTCCGGTGTATCAACAAGGTTTATCAGACCTGCAGGGCAAATTGAACATCTGTTTACACACTCAATCTGCCCAATAATTTGTTATTTGAATCTGTTTACTGTGTCATGTTTAAGTGCTTTTACACTTTCCCCCAGCAGTTACAGCCTGCAGATGAAGCCCAGGTAATCTTGTCTAACAAATATCTAGCAAACAAACAAACACACATTGACTGTTGAAAAATAAATCAAAAGCTGTGAAGATAAACTGGACACGATGATCAGCTGACCCAGACCTGGGTAACCTAGACCTTCAATGATGTGAAAGCCATTTTCAGAGCCGAGAAGATCAGTCCAGTCCAGGTTTCTTTCATTTTTCAGATGTTATTAGTCTCGACACAGCTGTGCTCAACAAGAAACAAGTCAGTTGATGGATTAAAATAAATAAACCATGAGCAGGAGAAATACTCAGGCCAGTTTTTATGGCAGATACGTGTTAATACATTGGGATACGTCTTATGTAGATCAGAAATATGAGCACACTTCATCAACGTTTCTCATTCTAATTTTAATATCAGTGTTTAATTCCTTTGAATTGGTTTCAACTTGGTTGAAAACATCCAGAACCGATGGACCTACTGACATACCCATTCTTCAGTCCAATCAGTCAAATGCAAAACCGGGACTACTCATGAAGCATTCTTATCCGAAAACAGGAATTACTTTCATACAGTCTCTCTAATTCCCTCTACGCATCCAATCAGGATGGTAATTGCACAAAAAGAAATGCCAAACGTTCATGACTATTACTTGTTTGTCCCCCGTATACAATTTCATCCAAAAGATGAAGCTTGTGCCCTCTACTCTCCTGGTCAGACTGGTCAGACCTTCACTATATGAAACTTGGTGAAAAGACTGATTCGTCTGAAACTTCTGGAGGAACCTGTGAGAAATACACATGGGATTTAAAGCTTGAAAACAGATCGAGTGGAAATCAGAGTGGAGTAGGTATTTCTGCAATCCTAATTCATCACCACACAGTCAGGGATAAAGCTAGGCTACGCACTGTGACACGAGTGTGAAACAAAGTCCTACTGAGATTAAACACGCTCGCTTTGAACAGAGCACACTCCTGTGAAGATCAAACATCCATTCATCAGAATCCCTGCGTGTCCGTATTTATAACTCTCTGTTTCAGACCCTGGTGACCCCTAACAGGTTATAGTAAAGACATAGCCACCAAAACTCCCCAATAGTAGCTACATTCATTGTTTAATTCATTCATTTAATGTTCTTCAATGAATCCAGGGAGAATTATGGGCTCCTGAGACACTGCATCGCAACCCTAACATGGATGACTAGTCAGTACTGGAGACTTGCCATTAAAATAAACTTAATAGATTTTTAAGTATACCTTAGAAACAACCAATCTTATCTACAAGAGATGCCCGAACTGGCCAGAAGGCACTTCTGCGACTTGAACTCAGGTCCCTGTGGTGATTGGCTAGCATATTAGTCCACTTTGCAACCCACTTTTTAAAGTTTTTTTTTTTTACTTTTTAACACTGCTTATCTTGGTGATGGATGAAGGGTTTCTGACCAGCCTAAAGCAAAGACCCAGCCTAAACTCCCTCACAAGCCAATCGTGCCCATGTGATGTCCGACTTTGTCCGCTTTGTGAATTCCGGAGGTAGGCTCTGGACTGGTAGGCTGGCAGGCTCTAGCAACAATATAAACGTGAACATTATACAAGCCAGTTTTTCAGCACTAGTATTAATCAGGAATTAATGAAGCATGTTCCTTTGTGCTTATGGGTCGTTTCAGGAGGGTTCAGACCATTTAAAATGAAGTACACAACCAAACAGAAAGCATCGGATCTGCAAGACATTGAACTTGAGCGCAGCTAGTTTGTGGGACGGAGTAAAAAAATATACAAATTTGATTTCAACTCAGCTTCTGATGGGAAAGCTGGACGATTTCTCCACTGCATGGATTTTCTGTCTGATCAAAGGAAAATCACTGTAGCATCAGCCAGGCATCTTTCGTAAAGAGCATTATTAATTATTTATAGACACACTGGCCCTTTAGTCGAATCTCAGAGCGATCGATAACGAGCGTTGATGGACCATGTGTCCTCTTTAGCGCCGAGGTTCTCTGGTTTTTAGGTCTTCTGTTCTTTCAGGTTAAAACTGTTCTCTCACACATCACAGAATTTCCTCCAGATCAGGCATCACCCGCCGTGCCACCCCGCTGCTCCCTCGGTGCTGCAAAGTCCACATACACTTTCATTTCAATCCAAGCACAATACATCCCATCAATTTCTTTGGGCTTAATGAGCATCTATTTGTTTAAAAAAATGTGATTTGTTAAGAGGGCAGTATTATTTAAAGCGAATAAAGCAGTCTGGAGATGGAGAGCCAGTTTTATGATTAACAGAGACATTTGGGTGGCATTTTATTTGATGAAGCAGCCCACCTGTTCAGCAATACAAGCACGGTTTCACTCTTGTGATACTGAGCATTGATTGGGTTTTATGATTCTCAGTTTTGGGCAAATTTAATATTTCTCTCATGATTTATAAATATGTTGGAGCTCTGACTACACCTGGAAACACAGGAAATATATTAAATCGACACAAGAGCATGGAATTAAATATGTATATAGTAAATGTCATGAGTGGGGCACACCTGGTCTACTTGGTCTACATAGAATGACATTGAGTCAATACCCGAGGCCAGACAACAATCAGAAATGGATGCTCGGTGGATCTGGTTAAGTAACAAATCATGGTTAGGGATATTCTCAATAAACGTAATAATCAGATACATATTATGTCATCTAATAAATTCTGATTTGTAAGTCAATTTTAATGTAAGATCTTTTTTATGTTACTTTCCTTGATCCCCCACATATGGATCAACACTGTGCCTGCACTTCATTTTCACTACAAGACTAAGCCAGCACGGAAACCAGAAGAATAAAATATTGAACACTGATGTGCCATGTTCTAAGAAAACTGATCAGATATTTTATTTACACCATAAAATATTAAGAAAGGGCGCTAAAGAAGGAAGGGAAAAGGGTTTCAGAAGGAGGTGTGCGTTTGCACAGACCTTCTCCCGAGCCTTTTAAAAACGTCTTCATCCCATAATTTGCATTGATATGGTGTAAGCCTAGCGGTGAGAGCTGCAGAGCTCAGATCAGGCATACAGCGTGCTTGACTCACACGGTACGCAATTCAGCAGCAAAGCCTTAAACGTGCATCTACTGTCTGGATTCATCTGGGTTGAACCTTACAGGTGGATCATTAAATAAACAGGAATCATTTCAAAACGATAACAACTGCTTTTCTTTAGCTGTACGGATCGAGTTTCCATGGATGAACAAAGCAGGACTTTCATGCACAGAACCACATATCAGCTGGAGTGGTGTAAAGCACTGCCACTGGACTCTGGACACAGGAGTGAAAATGAATGCTGTTGCTCTAACTGGCATTCTGAACAGCATCCAGTCTCTAATTTTCATGCTTTTCTTGCACAACATGAATGGGGTCTTGAAAATATCCCAGAGAAATCTGGACACAGACATAAGCACACCTAGATCGATCAGTTCAGACCCTGCCTAAATGCAAAGCTGGAACTCAAGCGTATGTGATCACTGCACCACTCTAGTGCCAGAAGGTATGATAGAGGACTAAAGGAATAAAGGGACATCCATAACAAAAAGAAATACTCAGCTTGGAGCCCGAAGCAGGTTTAAGTTTGGCCTGCGCAGAGCCCAACTCCAGAGACCTCAACCCCACCCAACATTTTTGGGATCACTTGAAAAGCGAACACCGGCCTGACTAATGTTCTTGTGGTTGAGTGGATGCAAATCCCCGTAGTTGTATTCCAAAATCTTAAAATAATCCGGAAGAGCACAGGTGGCTATATGAATCTAGGTTTGAATGTTGTGTGTCTGGTAACTTTTGCCTACGTACTTTACATGACATTGTTTTTAAGGATTCAGAAATGGACTTTGGTTTAATTCCAATGAGTTCTCTTAGTGAAAATAATAAAACATTTGAGACTTTTGAGATGATAAGCATCATTAGGCATCTTAATGATAACGCACAACATTAGTACTGAATAAAACAAGCAGTATTCATGGTTGAGCACAAAAATATTGGTTAATGCCATCAATCATTGCATTACAAGACTAAAAAGTCACCTTGTTTACAATCTTTTCGGTTCACAGTGCTAAACTAGAGGCCAAAACCTCTTGCACATTGGTTTCACATTAGCCTGCTAGCTGAGCTCGTTTAATTTACATCTGGTTGCAAGTCGAAATTCTAAAAATAAACCACATTTTGCAATCATCTGTCCTGAAACAATCTCCCGGCAGCATGATCTAAGCTAGAATATCACCCTCGCAGAAACAGATAACTGCACATGCTATCGGATTAGCGTCTCATTGCTGGTGTAAAACGATCGTTTGCGCTAATTGATTTGAGCTTGTTCCTCTCCCCCTCACAGAGCAGATAGTGTGTGTGTGTGTGTGGAGTGATTCTTATCAGCTCGAGAACAAATACGTTCCTCCTGTGTGCACTTTAACACGCACACAAACAGAATCGATACACACCGAGCACTCCGACGGCTATTTTTCACATAAACAAGCTAACGAGGCTAAAACTTGGCATGTTGGGCTTGATTAATTTCTCACTAGAAGAGGTTTACTGGGACTTAATTAAAGAGACATTGTGAGAAATTCAAAGGGTGATTTTAAAATAAATAATGTATACGCAGCCAAACAATGATATTTCATATTTTTTCTTAGGATGTTGCAGCTCAAGGATGTTGCAGCTCAGATGGCTCGGTGGTAAGACCCGAGTCCTGAGGGTGTGGTAGGGCTTGCATCCTGATGGTCGGGTGATGCGTTTACAGAATCCTATAATGATCTGGCGCCCTGACCAGGCTATACTTCTGCCTGTGACTGGTGAATTCTGAGTATGCTCCGGACCAAAGGGGATTTAACACCGGGTAGGAAACCGGGCTTCTCTCACTATTTCATTAAAATGTGGCAGTGGAATCTTAAGTTCCCAATACAATTTTTAAATGATCTTGGTGGAATTCAGTATTTTAGCAAATCAGATAATTACAAGTTGAAACTCATGTTTTGGCAAACAGCACAGTCTGCATTACAACTCTGAGCTAATAGACACTCACTGAAGCCTGTGTGGCTCTGGGTGTCTATGGCGCAATTGTTTACTAGCTTAAAGTATAGGACAAAATTAAATGCTCAATGGACAAGCAGCTCTTAACTCATAATTTCTTGCTCAGACACAAGATTCACTGGCTGTGAGTGGAGTGTGGGCGGGTGCGTTTTGCACAGAAGAAAACATCTCACATTTCGGCATTTACCTCCCCTGCAATCCTGACCAGGATGCTTTGGACTTTTACTGTTTAAAGATTTGTAATGTCTCACTTCTCACTTCTGAGATTAAAGTAGAAAAAAGCTGCGTGGCACCAACACTACCTAATGCAACGTCACTTACGTATTCATTGAAACATATCGCTATGTGTCGTTTTTAGTTGCACTTTAATTGTACTTGCTTAAGTGAATTTGTGAAGGCAGAATCTGTTTCCATGGCTACAGCAACGTCAGCGATGGTTGATTCTCACCAGTCACGTGGGCAATATGGTTCTTCAGTGGGACATCATTTTACACAACATTTTTAAATCAAATTCCATCCTTAAACAATTTTGATACTAATGCTCATCAATCTTGGAAGTCTTATGCATCATCTCTAATCGTCACCTGCACTACAGTGCTCATGCAGCTGCTGACAGCCATTCCTGAGGATCTGGGTTCGAATCCCAGGCTTCCAACATGAAGATCAGTTGGAGCAGGTACGGGTTTCCACAAACTCCCAGTTCAGCTTTAAACAACGATATAACACACGGGTAACGTCCTATTAAAATGTTATCAATACACAAATATTTACTTTCCACCCCATCAGGTTCAATTTCAATTCAATCTGTCACCTCGTGTTGATCTTGAGGACACCACGACCACGAAGGAGGACAGGGATGTGACCTAGACCTCATGGAATCCATGCATTATGCAATAAAGAATGGTACTGACCTTCAAAGAAGGTATTTGTGCTTCAGTGAACACGAGTGTACATGCCCTTCATGACCTAAAGGCTATTTTGGGGGATGCAGACACGGACACACACATACATATACAAGTACATGCAGTACTTATACCCTTCTGTGATTCATTCAGACACCATAACCAACAGCAAACAATCTGCCCTCCAATAATGGCATTAATAAATACATTAGCATCAATCCTGTACACTTTTGTGAGACAGAACAAGCTTCTTCCATTTCTCCAAAGTCCAGTTCTGTCAGTTGCATGGCCATTGTAGGCACTTTTGACAGTAGACAGGGGTCAGCATGCTGAATGGAGCAGGCAGAATGGGACTTGTTGCTGTAATGCATCAGTGAGGTAAAAACAAACTTATATTACATGTTTCTGCAAGCTTTGACGAACCAGTACCCATCAATGAAGCTCTAATACCTACAGATATCTGTAGTAGATCTGAAAAAAGCCCAGACTTTTGCAAATGCCTATTTTTTACATTGCCTTTTAAAAAAGCCATACAAATGTGCACAAATATCACAAATATTTGTTATTTAGAAAATCAGAAAACCTTTGTGTAAAACTGTAAAGTAAGTATTAGGATAGGGAACCACTGGTACTGGAATAGGGACCTATAATGTTGGAACTAGAAACTTTAGTATTAGTATTGGGTACCTTTGGAATTGGAGCTGGATCCTATTGTTTTAAACTGGAATATAGAATGATGTTACTTGTGTAATTTTGGTATGGGCTTGGAATTAGCACTGAAATCACTGGTGCTGTCCATGTGGATCGTGGAAAAAAACTGTTGTAGTTCTTTGTGCAGTAAAAAGTGCTCTGTCTCTGAGGAAACTGATTGAAGGTTAAGTGTGTTCCTGTTGATAAATCTGCTTGTGCTGCAGAGACACTCTTGAGAGAGGAAGAATTACTTCCGAACAGTGAGTGGAAGTCGATCGGGTGGGTGGGAGGGAAACTAGAACGTAGGGAAAGCCTCAGCTGATCAATACACTGCATGCTGAATCCACTGCCAGTGGTTTTACTGTTCATTAGCGGTTTGTCCTTCATTCTGAGAAGCAGAAATTCAACAAAATATAATTTCAGTATTTTCGGTAAACAGCATGATTTCATGAGAAGTCTGTGGCCACATCTCCTAACCTGGGATTGACAGCGAATCATTTGTTTATTGTTAGACAGTTTTATAATGACCTCAGAAATAATTAGATATGGTATGTTTACAGTAAGACTCTAAACCAGTTGTGGGACTTAACCACACTTCCAGAGCAGCCTCATGTCATATGATCTGATCCTCTAATCCACTTTGTTTCCCAATTTATTCAGTAGAAAATCACATTTGCACAAACGGTCTCCATTCCACCCTGCACCACAAATGTTTATGCTCAGTTAGTCAAGGCTTGACAGGAGATGATAACTACATTGCAGGGAAGCTTGGGGTTTGGAGCTGCTGTACACACAGTACTAATCCATAACTGAGGTAAAGGAACAGGAAGAATCCTTACCATAATCGAGAACTATGGACTAATGTAAAATAAAATGAAGAATGGCATGAATCATTTTGATTAACAAACTAATGGAAACCTGTAATAATATATTGATAAGGAGGCATGTTTTGGGAAGTCATGAAAAAGAAGACACAGGACAAACATACCAAACTCTACATTTATATGTAGTAATCAAGGAAAAGGACTAGACCTGTGTGGCACCATAGAGCTCTGCTGCACCACCAAGACACCTCTGTATTTCTATATCAACTATATCAAATAATATCCAACTGAAGCAATATCGAATATATTTCTTGACATGAGACCTAGATTCAAAATTAAAATGCAGATGCTGATAAAAAGTCAACATGGACCAAATCAGGCCAAATGTAACTGCTTCTTCCTGCCATAATTAACACAAAAAATTACTGACACCCATGTTCCTGTTTCTCTGGATATCAAACGCTTTCAGTACACATATTTAATCCGCTTGCTAATCCTCATGATGATCAGAATCTAAACAAAACCTGCTACAGCACTACGTCCATCCGTGCAAGTACACAAAAGACCGAGGGGAAAAACAAACATTCGATAATCTTTCTGAAAACACAGAGAAAATGATATATGAGCACAAACTGAACACAAAGCTGGAGTTTGAGTTGCTGTGCTGAATTACAAAGTGACTCAATCAGATCTGTTTCCACACTCTGGTCCTGACAAACTTGCATTATCTAATTCCAGTATAACGTCACATGGCTTCAGTTTTTCTTCATCAAACTGAATTGCAAATAGCAGAGAAAACACAATGAGGACGGAAACGACAACACGGTCAGGCAAAACTCTCAGAACCACAGTGTGATATACTGGTGTGCCTGTTTTATCCATACTCTGTGTATAGGCCAGGGTCGGACTAAATCTACAGGCTGGTTTTTGATTAATAGTTTCCTGCCCACCTGTGCTAACCCTAAGCTGTTTTTGTGCCATTGCACCCTGCATAGTATCATGCCTGACCAGGTGCATTCACCTGTATTTATTCAAAAGTTGTACTATGAAGGGGAAGTGTTATTTTTGCATCTGCTGAGTTTTTGTACTATGGGGGCACCTCTGGTTGGCGTATAATGATACGTCCAACACAGCCCCCACCAGTTTTGCTCAATCATACAATATCTGGTCATGTATATAAGATAAGTATGGCAAAATGTACTCAAACATTTAGATACTGAGTTGCGGCTTGGGGCAGGGTGGTGCATGGACAGCCTTGCCCTCCCCCAGTCCATTGCTTCAGCAGTCTAACTACCAACTGGAAGGAACCCATGGCCTCCCTAGTATTTTCCCAATCAGAGACTCCTACCTGGCTGCTGTGGTTCTTCCTAGTCAAAGTGTTGGCACAACGTTCTTTACTATACTGTCAATAAATTATTATTATACCACCTGCATGCAAGTCTTGTCCTTCACTATTTCTTAAAGTTAAAGCGTGCTTCAGATTAAGTAATATATAGGGGGATATGATGCTGACCGTCTGCAGTATATACACTACTATATACACTAGTAGTATATACACTACTAGACATACTAGAAGATGTTAAGTACCCAAACACAGCTCACAGATCACGTTTCAGACGACTCTGACAAACAGTGTTTTCTGCAAACATGGGAGAAATATGGCAAGGCTCTCAGAGGTGCATGATGTCTGTATTTCATGTTCTGGCACGTCCTAGCAGGTGGGAAAGTAATTCAGCGCCCAAACTCACAAGCTGTGCACCTCAGAACAAGTTTACTGGTCTTTATAGAGCACTTTATCAAAACTGGGTGGATTTATCATCAGCTGAACGATATGAGCTGTGATGGCAGGGGAGTGAGCACCGAATTACAGAGGCAGGCGCCATCTGAACACACTCGCCCATGCCGTATGATTCATTCGCTCCGAAACGGGCCAAACGGGAACAATACGGCAATGAGTAATCAACAAAAGGCTGCCGATTGACCACGGGTTTGAGATCGGGTTCAGGTTTTTAGCAGTGAAAATTGGTGCAGCGTGATGTAATGCAAAAATGAGAGGTGTTAGAAAAGTTACAGGTGTTAAATGTAAGTGTTCGTACTCTTACGTGTGATTTCTGACAGATTTTGCACGAGTTTTGTAGGTAACGAGACGGTGTTGATGGCTGATCACAGACCAGATTCAGTTTTGTATCAAGTGCTAGTTATAAAACTGCAATGTTCTCTACATATGGAAAATGAAGACATGCATGCATAAAGATGCAAAGGTCTTTCATCTTTAAGTTTTCTTGTCGTAGGTCGTGTTGATTTGGCACCTATCCAAGAACACAGTTCGCAGACATAATCATGAACTGGATGGAAAGGGAGTCCATCGCAGATCTGGCAGGGGTGGCTGTTGCAAACCATGACTCATAACACGATGTAAGGAAACCGCATGAATCATCTTCTACCATATTTCTTACATTTGTATGAATTTATGTTTGCCAGACTGGTCTTCAGCCCTGCTGCCATCTGTTAAGTATGGTGGAGGATTCATAGTTGTAGCAGCATCCTGTGGAAATAATTATTGTTAAATCCTCTCCACATTTTTCAATAATTCAATTCAAAGCTTCTTATTTGAGAGGCGTGGGAATCTCGTTTCTCATCATTTAGTTCAGGACACATTCGTCATCCCAAAATGAAGACGGAAATAACTTATACTCCACGTCCATCTCGGTTTGACTTCACTTCACATCCAGACAGCGTTGGTGGAACTCGTGACGGCACGAACTGAGATGATGCCAAGTTGAAGCACCAAATAAATTTTACATCTTTTTTTATTAAAACAAATTTAGATCTAGGACTTGGAGCCAAAGGCAGTAAGACATAATTGCCCGTCAGGCCTGGAAGAATCGCTCGTCTGGACTCCTGACATGAGCAGATGATTTGTTAGATCTCAATTCATGATTGCCCTGCAGAAAGTGACTCAGTGTGCTGCTGGTACGGCGTCACTGGGGCTTTTTCCTTTCTTCCATCACCAACAGAAAAACTTTGCTCCCTCGTAGTTTTTGGAGCTACGCTGAATATTTCACTCGGTATGTATTTTTAATACAAATGGCCTAAAATTGGTTTAAGCATTTCATGATGACATGCATGGATCCTCTAACTGTAGCTTCTCCAATACAGCAACATGCTTCACTACAGACAGAGATAAAACTCAGCCTGGTTAAATGAGTATAATCAATTATTTTAAAGCTGTTCTGTACTAATGATACAGTGTGTTTCTGTGGGAGAACAGTTCATGGTAACAGCATACCAGAAAAGTATTACCAAAACACAACACTTAAGGACTGAACATGAGGCTACAAACACTGAACTAGTTCAAGAACCAAGCAGATATAGCTGTTCCACATACACAGACTGACCCAAACGTTATGTTTATTCACGAAGGATTTGATGAACACCAGGTTAATCTTCCTCCAATCCATGGCTTCCTCAAGCCATATTTAAACCACACTCTAGCTTTATGGGAAGTTTCCCAGCCCAGTCAATTAAGTAAATCTCCATACTCCCTTATGAATAGCTTTTTTTCATAATGAATGGCTCTGAAGGTAGTGATGGCTTATAAGTTCAATCACATTAACACACTGATAGACGTTTTCGTTTTTTTGTCCTCCTCTTGTTCAAGGTCCTGGACCTTGATGTAGGCAGCTGTCCAAGGTTCTGAAGGACGTCTGAGCTGTAGTGTTAGAGCTCCTGTAACAACACTGATTTAATTTAATTTTACAGAACATAAATGTTTTAAAGCTCCTATGCCAAGGCTCTGACCCATCGAGGCATGAACTCTACAAGACCTCTGTGGTATCCGGTGCCAAGACATATGCAGGAGATCCTTTGAGTCCTGGAAGTTGCAAGGTGGGGCCTCCATGGATCGGACTTTGACCTGTACATAGCAAAGATGCTTGATCAGATTGAGATCTAGGGAATGTGGAGGCCAGGGCAACACCTTGAACTCTTTGTTAGGTTCCTCAAACCTGTATTAAACAATTTCTGCAGTTAAACAGTCCAGTGCCATTATGGAATACCATTACCATTATGGTATGTTTCACATGATGAATTCCAGGAGCAAAGGTTTCCCAACAGAACATTGCCCAGAGCATCACACCCTGTCAGTCTTATTCACTCCAGCTGCTGGTTTTAATGTTATGGCTGATCGGTGCAGCCGGCTCAGCTGATTAGAGATGATCATCTGTCATGATCGCTCCTGTCTGTCTGTCAGTGCGGTCGAGAGAAGACCTCAGTGCTATGCAGCCAGCGAAGACAAGCGGTGTGAATTAACATCTGTTTTACATTTTATTCTCAACCTGTTTCCTTGTCCCCTGCAGGCTCTGTCACATCACAG
This sequence comes from Ancistrus triradiatus, assembly GCA_025084515.1. NCBI lineage: Eukaryota > Metazoa > Chordata > Actinopteri > Siluriformes > Loricariidae > Ancistrus > Ancistrus triradiatus. The sequence goes on along the minus strand of JAJAGP010000042.1, from coordinate 44,294 downwards.
CTGATAGATACCTAAAAAGCTTTATATTTTGTCTTAAGCCAGTATTGCTCAATCCTGGTCCTGACGCCTCACCACTCTGCACAATTGAGTGCTTCTCCTGTTTAACCACACCCACTTTAACTCAATAACAGGCTTGTTAATGAGCTGAGTAGTTGGATCAGGTGTGTTGGGAGCAGAAAAACACTAAAACATGCAGAGCGGTGGGGCGCCAGGACCAGGATTGAGAAACACTGTCTTCATCAGTCTGAAAGAAGGGCGACTGAGGCGGAGTGCATAGGAGTTTAGTGTCACTGGATCTGAACTCGCCTAGATAAAGTGATATACCATTAATGAATATAAATCCGTCGTTTGTAACATTGTTTTCTCTTTGGTTGATCCTCTCTGGCCTTAAAAAAAAGACTAATCCTGACAAATGTCTTACACACAACTCTGTAGAAACAAACCAGGTCAGATGGGCTAAATCCCAGCTGTGTGCAGAGCCACTTTTTATTAAAAGCCATCTTGCTGAGAGGCTGATATTGAAGCAGGGACCTTTGTCTCTGTCAGGCCGCACAGAGAATAAATCAATAAGAAACTAACCGAGAGCAGCATGGCTGTTTGTAGAACATACGGCACTGTTGTGCTTTTGCGGGAAATCCAAATGAGGCTGAATAAATGAAGACAAAGTGGCAGTCGTACAGGCTGCGCCTGCAGAGTCCGGTGAGGATTTAAAACAGCAGCTCCCACTTACGGCTTTAATTGCTAGAAAAGGTGGCTTCCTGGTCCTAACGAGAGAGGTAGGTGAATACAAATGCACACTGCATGTAGGGGTCAACAGTGGGAAATGAAGTGGCACATTAAATACATTTTTTGTGTAGGTAATAGCTACAGCAAGGGCAGCAATTAAGATTCGGCCATAAACTATTTCTTTCACCTGCCTAGGTGCTGGCAGCTAGTTAATTTGAAGACTTCAAATCAATAATTAAACAAATGAACCGCCACACAGGTCAATTCTGCAGAAGCAAGAGCGCTAAACAGGAGGCGAGCTGTTAGGCACACTGATGAATTCAACAACGTTGTAAAACTGCATGCTTCTTTCTTTGTTTTGCTGATGTTGCACATAAAGGAGTTTAAATTTCATCAAAAGGATGCTGTTGAGAATAATAAAGACGCTCATGGTGGTGATTATGGCGAATGCTTAACTTGGCTGCTCTTACTCTGCAAAAATATAGGAAACAATACTTGAAAAGCAAAAACAGGCAAAATATAAACAAGCTAATCCACATATGTGCTCAGGGTACCTACCAGCGATTCACTAGCTCACCACCACAGTGACTTCGAGTCCCATCGGCACCTCTGTGCTGAATCAGGCATCATACCAACATCATTTCAACAGTGCACCCCAATGGCCTCATGTGCGAACCAGAGTAATTCTGGGTTTAAGAAAAATCCACATATTGTATCCAAGCCCAGTATTTTTTGTGAAAACAATTAAACATGATGTCTGCTGGGAACAAACAACCACCAACCAAAGTTTCATGACCCCTCGACACATCCAGTAAGTTCTGAGACCTTACAACCGTTCCAGGTTTTAGGTTATTTTCTTTCAAAGAGGTTTTTTAAAGTATGGGTTCTTTTGCAGAAATGAGGTACCCACTTAATCCAACTTCAGGTCATGGGAACCAAACCTAGATGGGCACTAATCCAGCGCTGGCACATTCACATTACCACCACTCACAAGGACCATGTCCAAAATGTCCAAAACACTTGATCCCTCACTCACACTGGGACACTTTAGAGACACCAGTTGACCAAATGCATGCCTTTGGCATGTCGGAGGAAACCCAAACAGACTCCGGGTGTAACATGCAAAGCCCACACAGGCAGAATCCGGGCTAGGAATCAAACCGGGGATCTCTTGAGCTGTGGAGCTACTTCCAATAATACAAAGTAGTGACTTTACTTTTGGGCAACACGTTGCTAGCGTGGCGTGGCGTGGGGTCTTGTCTAAATATGGTTCCACCCTTGTGCCTGCTGATTAGGCTCCGGCCCCCTTACGACTATGCACATATGGAAAGTGAGTAAGTGAGCGTGACTTTACTGATAAAAATAACTGAACTGTTACAGCATTGCAGGTAGGGTTGGTGACGCACAGCTCCTGGAACCCGGGCTCAGTCTTTACTTCTCGTTACTATAAGGAAAAACCTCAGTCAGACAGATCCGATGCGTTTTTCTCTTCCACTAGCGCCGCGCACTGACCGAGCTCAGGAATGCCAGGTTGGACCGGGAGCGTTAGAGGGGGCGTGTTTTTTACACCGCACCGTGAGGAGTGACGCTCCGGCTCTGCGCTCCTATATAAAGCGCTTACGCACAGCGCAAAGTCCTACAATCTGTTTAACGCGGCAGAAAATCCTCCCGGCTTAACGGAAAGCTCAAAGCACCGCCATGGAGCAACTCTCCCGGACCCTTGTGTTACTTTTGCCCTTGTTGTTGTCAGGATGGGCGCAGGAATTCGGCGGCACGCAGTTCGTGTGCACGTCTGTACCGAAGGACGCGGACCTGTGCGCGGTCACCATGCAGAACAGCGCGCCGGCTGAGGACCTGAAGAGCACCGTGCTGCAGCTGCGGGAGACCGTACTGCAGCAGAAAGAGACCATCATCAGCCAGAAAGAGACCATCCGAGAGCTGACCGGCAAACTTACCCGCTGCGAGGGGGGCCAGGAAGAGGCACCGGCAGGACAGAAACCCGGTGGACGGAGGAAGGAACAGGGCAAGAACACCATGGGGGACGTGTCCCGCGCGCCCGGGGAGACCCTGGCGCAACTTGGACTCACTTTAGCCACGCTGAAACAGAGACTGGAAAATCTGGAGGTATTTAACCTGTAGCAAACACCGGATAAACCTAAGCATAGCGTCTAGTTAACGTTGGATGTATAATTAACTCAGCCATAGTGAGCATTAATAGATGCTATTTAATTAGAATCAAATCAATTGAAAACTTCAAAAACTAGAATTTAAACCCACATTTGCCTGTTTAGCCAGACTGGAAAATCTGAAGCTAATTAATTTAGACCATAAGGAGATAAAACTCAGCAGTGTTAATTAAGATCCGCAGTTGATATAAAACAAACACCTGCTTTGTAGGATCATAAACGTTTATCTACAACATAGCATCTAATTAAGACTCCACAGAAACACTTAGTGTTGGTGCTTCACAGCTCCAAGGTCCTGGAGACCAGGGTTTGATCCTCATCTGTGATTGTGTTGACCATGTTCTCCCTGTAGGTGTACTAGGTTTGCTCTTGGTAAGTCCATGCCAGTAGCTGGACTGGACTCTAAATTGCCCCAGATGTGAAGGAGCGAGCCAGTGTTTGATTGTTTGATACCCTTTGATGGAATAGCACCCCCTCCAGGGTGTGTTCCCTCCCTACCTCCAGTGTTTCCAGATCAGGATGAGGTCCTTAGTAAAGACAAAAGGAACAGATACTACATTATTTTTATTACACTTTGAGGAACATAATTGGCGAACACTAAATGTAGTGCTGAATTAAAAAGGGTTTTTGTGTGAGATCTTCAGGTGGTTAACAGTTCTAGGAGGAATCATTTTTTCCTTGGAGCCCTCCGGAAGATTTAAAGGTGCTTCAAAGGGTATTTTGAACCTCAAACTGACTTTCAGCCTTCGGGATGTCGTTTGGAGGTGGAAATTACCCTTTATATGTGTTGTCGGCTCTTCACAGGGTTCAACCTGGAAGCTTTTCCATCTTTTGTGGATGGGCAGTATGGAATAAAATCAGTGTGAGCCAGAACTCTTCTGAAAAAGCTCGAATTGACTTAATTTACAATAAAGGACCATGCACTGAAAGGTCGGTTAGGGAACTGTAATGGATGATTTCTTTCTTGGCTCTGGTAGAGAGTGTAGAAGATTTTTGGCAGTACTAAAGATGCACATAACACCGCTCAGTTAGCACTTACAGCGTTCGATGTTTTGTCCATCTGGACATACTACGCCTCCTAATCTCAGATTTTACACAGAGTGTGTGGTCATGCTGACATGCCCATAATATGGATGTCGTGCGGACGCGGTGAGTGGTGTATTGAAAGCAACCCTGTAAACCCTAAATAAGCTTATTAGCTCTAAGACTCTTTAGTGATGTCGTCACACAGCAGTGTTTCCAGTGTTGACTTACCAGGCTATTGATGTGTGTGTGTAGTTCACGAGAGTGTAATGCAGAATGAATGAAGCACAGTGTTAACACTATGTTGTATATTTTATGAGGTAATTCTCCACAGGGGCACTCGGGTGGCACAATTGATGTATTGTCCTGGGCATGCTTATATCTGTGCCCGATGTTCTCCAGTATAGGGGCTGGACACCCTGAACACCCCCCATGATTATGACCAGGAAAAGTGGGGTGAAATATGTAAAAACCACCCCAGTCGTACCTTAGGTGTGAATGAAATGTGTAAATTTGAACACAAGCTTAGCATTTGACAAGACGGCGTTTGATTGGTACCTCTAGTGCTCTGAGGGTCCGACTTGAACCCGTGTGTTGGTGTTGCTTCCACAGCAGTACAGTCGGACCAATGGCTCGGTGCAGGCCAACAGCCTGAAGGACTTACTGCAGAACAAAATCGACGACATGGAGAAGCAGGTGCTGTCTCGGGTCAACACGCTGGAGGAGAGTAAAGGAGGGGCGAGTAACACCACGGAGCAACGGAACCGCGTAGAGTCCACCCTCACCACCCTGCACCACCGAGTCACCGACCTGGAGAAAGGTAAAGCGCTGCCCATTAACACTCACACGACAAAAACACAACATGGGAGCTTTTGATCATACCTATGATCTGGCAGGTCCTAAAGGCAGCAGACCGATGGAGAAGTTCCAGTTGACATTCCCGTTGCGTACCAACTACATGTATGCTAAAGTGAAGCGCAGTTTGCCTGAGATGTACGCCTTCACGTTGTGTCTCTGGATCAAATCCAACGCCTCACCCGGAGTGGGAACGCCCTTCTCTTACGCGGTGCCGAACCAGGCCAACGAACTCGTCCTCATTGAGTGGGGCAACAACCCCATGGAGATCCTAATTAATGATAAGGTACAGGGAATAACATGCATTATTCTCATTACTCATTTGAATGGGTTTGGGGGATAATGGGGTTTGAGCCGAGGGGTGGCTCACTGCCCCAAGATGTGGAGCAAATTTAGGTAGAAAGTATTGGCCCCTCTAAACCCAGCCACTTCAAATAACCTCCACTGACATTACATAGGACCTAGAAACCATTCTTAGTGCATGTTAGGAGTCCTGGATGACCTGTCAGAGGTTTAGTGCACTACATCATGCATAGAGACTGGTCCTAAATGTTTAGCTATTTGGAACATGGTGCACTATATAGGGCAAAGTCATTATTTTGCAGAAAATGCAGTGCACTATGTAGGATGAGAGTCTCAAATGGCTTTCTGCTACACAGGCTGGGCAAAGAATCCATTATTCAATACCCTAGATAGTGCACTTATGTAGGTAGTAGAGAGCGGGGGCATAAAGGCCCTGTTATTTGATATCCGGTGCACTATATAAGATTGTTTGCCATTATTTTATATGTAGTGTGCTATGTAGGATGATATTCCCATACACATAGTGCACTGCACAGGGACCCCAGATCAATGCCTTCCGGCCAGATCGGGAGCCACGTGCTCACTCAATTGGCTATGCCCGAGGGAGGTGAGGTTGGTTGAAAATTTAAGCAGATTCTCTCACTTTAGTGGTAGTGAAAATGTATTTTATTGCTAGTGATATGTGGAGTCCCCTTATCAAGTAAAAGTTGGGTTAAAATGGGAAAAAAGGCAGCCCTACATAGGATGTAGAAACTATTACTTAATATCCTACATGACTCTTTTGCAGGTAGCGAAGTTGCCCTTCCTTATAAACGACGGAAAATGGCATCACATCTGCATCACGTGGACGACACGTGACGGCGTTTGGGAAGCGTTTCAGGACGGCGTTCTGCGCGGCACTGGAGAGAACCTGGCTCCGTATCACCCAATCAAACCCCATGGCGTTCTGGTCCTAGGCCAGGAACAGGTCAGTTCCTGAAAATGGGATGCAAAGTAGATGATAATGATTGGCAAAAAGGAGTGATTGCATTTGGGCGTGCTAAAGACCATAGTGTGAAAGAAGTAGCTGAATGTGCAAGGGTCTAAAAGCAGGGGTCTAAAAGCAGGGGTCTAAAAGCAGTCGCAAACAACCCAGTCTACAGGAATTTCTCATCAAAATTCTTGGAGTATGGGTATTAGGTACGTTTCAGTCACAGGTGACTAATTTTTTTGTCCGGCGAGTATATATTACACTATGAATAAATGCATCCACACTGGCAACCCTGTTGTTTTCATGTTATTCTTAGACTAGTAGTTTTTCACCTATAAGTAAGAAAAAAGGATTCTATATGTTCACTCATACATTTTGGGCTAATTGGGCTGGGAGATGCAATCTGGCAACATTGTTCAACCTTCTTCTTATTTCCTGGCAGGACACTTTGGGTGGAGGGTTCGATGCCACACAAGCTTTTGTTGGTGAGTTGGCAAATTTCAACGTGTGGGACAGGAAGCTGTCATCCGGAGAGATCTACAACCTGGCAACCTGCAACAGCAGAGCACAATCTGGCAACGTTTTGTCCTGGTCAGAGATGAACATCGACGTTTTCGGAGGAGCCACCAAGTGGACTTTTGAGCCGTGCCGCCAGCTCAACTGAACTGCCCCTGAGAAAGGAGGGAAAAAAAGGAAAAAAAAAGAGGAGTGCAGATCTGAGCAGCGTGTTTCCTTGCTTTTGTCTTTCTTGTCTTCATTTTGATGTTAGTGAAAGAAAAAAACAAAAACGTGATCACTGAAGCGGATTTCTATCGATTCTTACATATTTCTGTGCAAAACAAAGAAGAACATGATCCTGAAAATGAGTTTCCTGTCGTTCATGCTGGAAACCTTGAGACACAGTGGTTTCTTTGTTTTTTACTTGGAGTTTTTCTCTATTCGCAAATCACATTCGGCTTTTTTCAACTCGCTTTCTTTCTTTTTCTCGGTCTGGAAGCTGGACAGTTGCTTCTTCATTGTGGAGAACGACAGAAAGGTTTGAACAAAAGCTACCCTGAGGATCAGGTGACAGCTACTGTGGACAGTTATTACCTCGAGAATAATGTCGTCTCTGATTTTGCACTGTGAATGGATGATGGACTTGGCATGATGCTGAGAAGAAGAGATTATATTAGAAGGGTCAAATACCAGAACTACCACTCTTGGGCTCCTGAGCAAACTCCTTAACACTGAAGTTCTCAGCTCTGTGCTATAGATTGAGGCATTGAAGCTGACCAGAACGTTTTGCGTTCAATTCCCATAGCTATCAAAGAACCAATGCTGTTCCCTTGAGAAAGATAATCAGCTATCAGCCCTGTGACTGGATTGGATGTTTCCTCACTTCCTAACCCTTCCTCTAAATTTACCAGATGTTTGTGAGTTCAAATATAAAGGACAGAGGTGTTACCGTGGTATCACTGAGCAAGACCCTTACTACCTGACTCTGTGCTTGCATATTGTTCTGCCTTACTTAAAGGTACACTAGAGTCATAGAAGCTGACCACCAGGTTGTGAGGTTAAATCCCCATAACAACTCCTGTGTATGACCCTTAATCTTTAAGTGCTCAGTTCTGTGATGTGACTGATTCTTTTATTAGACAAGACACGGGATTCAGTCAATAGGTTGTGAGTTTGAACCCTAAGGGACCCACTGTAATGCCCTCTAGCGAGACCCTTATCTGCTAGGTGCTCTGTTCTTTGCTTGGGTTCTATTTTGCCTTAATTGTATAGAAGTTAATTAAGAGAAAGCTCCTTAACGATCAAATGCTCATGTTTGGTTGAGATTAGACTTAGATTAGTACTCACTTATGCACCAAGGCACAGGACTTGATCAGAAGGTTCTGAGATTAAATCCTCCTAACCAAATACTCCAGAAACCACCTGAAAGCCACGAATGGGTCCCTGATTAATCTTCCAGGGCTCAGTTCTATGTTTGGACTGGATTTGGCTTGACATAGTGGGTTTAGGGATAGAAGATGATCAGAAAGTTTGAGATCAAACCCCATAGCAGATAGCCCTTGTAAGAACCTTGACATTTAACAATAAGCTGACTGGAGGAAGGTTATGAGTTCATATCCCAAAGATTCCCATCACCTGCAAACAGTTGATTTGAGGAGCCTGAGCAAGACTGAGCGTCAGTGGCCTTCACCGCATGCAGCCATGCTTATAAGGTGTTAAATCTGACCATAAGGTTGTAGGTACAAATCCCAGAATTACCACTTGTTGATCAGGACAATTAATACTGACTGCTCAGCTTAGCGTTTAGGTTTCTGCCTCATTTGTCAGTTCTAAAAGTTAGCAGGAAGTACATTGTGGCTCAGAAAATTCAGCTTGAACTTTGAATGTATGTGTTGCTTTGGAAAAAAGCCAAATGCGTAATTGTAAAATGTAAAATGAGTCAGGTTAGGGCTGCACAATCATTCCTCTGTATTAAAATTGAGATTATGTCATAGGATCGTTCGTGTAATCCGGTGACAAAATAGTTTTAACGCACTTTAGAATATTTTTTTATTACTTTAAATCAACAGAAAAAATTCGATACACAAGACATCACCTTATGCTGAAATATGGATTAATGATTATGTTTTTAAATGTTCAAATTCATGTTTATGATTATGTATAATAAATTGTGCAGCCCTAAATGAGATCATTGATCATTATATTGATATTACACTGGACTTTTTAAAAATGATAATCTCTTCACATGTTTCTCTAAGGATGTCGTTCACATTGCCAATATGCTTACAAGCCTGAGTGCCTTGGGCTGGAGCACCAATTCAGCATCTCAGACACACACACACACACACACACACACACACGCAAAGACACTTTTCATTTGCTTAATTGTCGTGTGACCTTTACAGATGACTTCTTGTTCCGTTTTGAATGTGTTCAACAGATCACGGTGTGTTTTGGCAGGTGTTTGTGCTCTGTAATTGGAATGTTTAAATGCATAGCCACAGCATGAACGACCAAACGCTGCGTCCACATCTGCTTTTTATTTCTCCTATGGTTTGGGTCGGGTTTTTCTACTGTATTGTTATATGCTAAAAGCATGGCACCACTGAGAGATCTAATTTTTGTAATAAAATTGTGATAGAAAAGGTCCGGCTGTGAGTTTGTGGTTATTAGCGCGTGAAATTCCGTAGCACGTGGAACGCTGCAGGAATCCCAGACGACTCCCTGTTGAATTATGTAGTGCACTAAATAGGCTGTAGAAGCCATTATTTCATACTCGGTGTAGCGCACTGTAGTGTATTTAGGGAATCCCAAATGCCTCTCGATTGGATGTGAAGTGTGCGCTAGATAGGGAATAGAGGGAGGACGCTTAAAGAGATTCAGCTGCCTGCATAGCGGATGGAAAATGGATATGCTGAAGCCACTGTGTCATTCTATGTAGTGATATATGGTGCACTGCAAAGTCTGTAGTAGAAGCTACTATTATTCCTTCACGAAATCCCAAATAAGTCCTTAGATATACGCGGCTGCATACTGCTTATAGGAAAGTGCAGTTATGAAGATGCCTCATTTGGTCATCAAATGTACACTATACAAAATCTAAAATCAGTTATTTCATACCATAGATAGTCCTCATACACAATATATATGAAGTCAATCTTTATTGGATATACAGTAGGGGCAAAAGTCCGAGTAAAGATGCTTCTGTTTTGTAATCCAGAAGTTGAACCAGTTCATCCGGACATAAGGTTTTCAAAACTTTACGTGCAGATGAACTGATTCAACTTCTGGGATTTTCTCACCTGTATTACTGAGTATGCATCAAGGCCTATCATTGTGTATTTTTCTCAAATGTAATGTCATGACATCATGAGGAGTCAATCCTGACCAGGATAAGCAGGGGTCAAACAGTAATCTTTGCTTTGTTTTCTAAGGAGAATGGCACCGATCCTCAAATTAGCGCCGAATTCTTAGTGCTACAGACGGAGATTAGAAGCGTCTCTATCAATTGCTGCACTTAAGCTGAAGTCCAATATGCAGCATGAATAGTTTATGTGCTGCTGACAGAGATGGAGAACGATTTTAGATTTTTGTTCCAGAGGGTTCTGCTATCATAAATGCTGAACAACAAACACTCTCTCTCTTTCTCTCTGTCTCTCCCTCGCTCTCTGGAGCACATGCACTATTCATTTTGACATTTAGAAAGTGAATCAATACATCGGGGTGGTGTGTTTACTCACTCACCTATCGTCACCACGGCCTGTCAGTGTCATAATCACCCGTGAGGCACCTGGGACTGAGCCAATCAGGGCCGTGTTCCAAATCCAAAGTCATTGCATCTTCACCCCTGCCTCCTTTGCTTCCCTGCGCTGCAATGTTTCACCTGGCTCCACTTTCATAGCACTGATTAACCAGCAAAAAACTGAGAGTCGGAAGAATGTGTGATAGGAATCGGGGGGAAAAAGGCTTTGTTTAAACCTTTTAAATGTTAGCGTTATGAAGTGTCACACACCAATCGGGCACATCCTTAAGAGAGCAAACCGATTGAATAACAAAAACTGCTGATCGTGTCGTCACAAAAGCACACAGGATATATTAGACTGTAAGTGAACAGTAGGTTCTCATAGTCGACATGTTCAGGAGTAAAGATCTGGGTCCGGGCTTTCACTTGAACGTTCATTTGATACTTAACATTTACCTAAACATCTTTACAGGCCCCAGAGTTTTAATAAATGCCTGTTCAGTGTGTATTTTAATTCATGCATATGTGGTTCATGCTGTTCATGCAGGGCAATAAAAAAACATTAATGAACCACACTCACAGAGCTCGTTCTGGCTGTTCATTAAACTTCTCGAGTGCCGCCTCTGGGAAGCCTTACTGTAGGAGAGAAGAGGGAGGCGGAGATGAGGAAATGTACAGATAATGAGAAAAATCTGGGTAGAGCGTACAGAGCGGGCGTCTGGCATTTGGCTGGGCTGTTAAAGGAAGTTGTGGGATGGATGAGAAAGATAAACTGCTGGGCATTATACACAGGTCTGGGATCAGCTGTGATTTGCTTCGAGAAGAGGAGTGAGTCCCTGGAGGAGAAAGCAAACACAACCTTTAATTTTAGTGATCACGATTTGCACGTTAACTGCAGTAAAATGTTCTTGTTTTGGATTTTGACCTGTCGCATCCCTAACCCTACTACAAAAGCAGTATTATTAACAGTTTATTAGTTTTATTAGCATTATTAAAACTATGAAAAAACTTGATTACTAGTATGGACACAACTTGTGATTCGTAGTTGCTTTACAAACTAGAGTTTTCCAGAACATGTGTGGAATAATATATTGAAATATTGAAAAAATAATAAGTAAAAACTCCTTGGAGTTATAAGGATGTTCACAGGCCTGTTTTGCCGTGTTGAATATTTTGGCTCTGGCAGGTCACATCTGTGTTTTTTGCTCAACCTAGGTGTTTAGATTCGAATGTAAAACATGACAACGACACAAACCACAAGAGCGATAAGCTAAAATCCACATCCTCAGGTTGTGTGAGTCTGAACTGAGTCTCATTACCTATGAAACGTGTCTTTCTAACGCTAAGAGCTCATCCCGAGTCAGCCTTTTTCCCAGCATCTCCATCCACTGAATGATTGATGAGAGCGGGCAAGTCTTCCCTGCTGATGACTCAATGAAAGATGCATGAATGATGGAGAAGCTCAGCCAGGAACGGAAGAGAGGAGGAGGACAGGATGCAGGGACAGCAAGAGAGCAGGAAAAAAAAAAAAGAAGTGGGGGATGTACGGAGGAAGAACACTGAGTTCGCAAACGAGGAAAAGAAGCGAGGGATTCGTGGTCAGGACCGGAAAAGAACATGGCTCGATTGAGAAAGAAAGAGATGGAGGTGATAAAGATTCAAAAAGACTAGAGGATGATAAGATGGAGGGATAAATAGCTAAAAGGGTTGAGTAAGGACATAGGCTGAAGAAATAAAGAGATTGAAAGGTTAATAAGGATAAGGTGGATGGATAGAGAGATAGAAAGGTTAATAAGGACAGGGTGGATGGATCGGGAGGTTAAAGAAGTTCAGGATAAATGGATAAAGATAGACGATAAGTAGCTATACGGTGAAAGGATTGATGGATAGAAAGGTGAAAGGAGGACAGGGTGGAGAAATATTGGGATAGAAGGACTAAATAAGGATACGATAGATAGTTAAAGACCTAGCTTAAAGGAGGATTGGACTGAGAGATAGAGCTATGTAAAGGTAAAATGGTGATCAGAAGGAAAGATTGATGGGCTACAGGAGGAAACGTTGTAGAACCGAATTAGAAAAGGTGTAAAAAATGTTAAGATAATGAAGGGATAGATAGATATCATTAAGATGAAGGGATGCAGCAATGAACAGTATAATAGATACAGTGCCTTGCAAAAGTATTTTTTGCCACATTTCAGGCTTTAAACATAAAGATATGAAATTGTAATTTTTTTGTGAAGAATCAACAACAACTGGGACACAATCGTGAAGTGGAACGAAATTTATAGGATATTTTAAACTTTTTTTAGAAATAAAAAACTGAAAAGTGGGGCGTGTAAAAATTATTCGGCCCCTTGCGTTAATACTTTGTAGCGCCACCTTTTGCTGCGATTACAGCTGCAAGTGGCTTGGGGTATGTCTCTATCAGTTTTGCACATCGAGAGAATGAAATTTTTGCCCATTCTTCCTTGCAAAACAGCTCGAGCTCAGTGAGGTTGGATGGAGAGCGTTTGTGAACAGCAGTTTTCAGCTTTCCACAGATTCTCGATTGGATTCAGGTCTGGACTTTGACTTGGCCATTCTAACACCTGGATACGTTATTTGTGAACCACTCCATTGTAGATTTTGCTTTATGTTTTGGATCACTGTCTTGTTGGAAGATAAATCTCCGTCCCAATCTCAGGTCTTTTGCAGACTCCAACAGGTTTTCTTCCAGAATGGTCCTGTATTTGGCTCCATCCATCTTCCCATCAATTTTAACCATCTTCCCTGTCCCTGCTGAAGAAAAGCAGGCCCAAACCACGATGCTGCCACCACCATGTTTGACAGTGGGGATGGTGCCTTCAGGGTGATGAGCTGTGTTGCTTTTATGCCACGTTTTGCATTGTGGCCAAAAAGTTCGTCTGACCAGAGCACCTTATTCCACACGTTTGGTGCGTCTCCCAGATGGCTTGTGGCAAACTTTAAACGAGACTTTTTATGGATATCTTTGAGAAATGGCTTTCTTCTTGCCACTCTTCCAAAAGGCCAGATTTGTGCAGTGTACGACTGATTGTTGTCCTATGGACAGAGTCTCCCACCTCAGCTGTAGATCTCTGCAGTTCATCCAGAGTGATCATGGGCTTCTTGGCTGTCTTCTCCTTGTTTGAGCTGAAAGTTTAGAGGGACAGCAGGGTCTTGGTAGATTTGCAGTGGTCTGATACTCCTTCCATTGCAATATGATCGCTTGCACAGTGCTCCTTGAGATGTTTAAAGCTTGGGAAGTCGGCTTTAAACTTCTCCATAACAGTATCTCGGACCTGCCTAGTGTGTTCCTTGGTCTTCATGATGCTCTCTGTGCTTTAAACAGAACTCTGAGACTATCACAGAGCATGTGCATTTATACGGAGACTTGATTACACACAGGGGGATTCTATTTATCATCATCAGTCATTTAGGTCAACATTGGATCATTCAGAGATCCTCACTGAACTTCTGGAGTGAGTTTGCTGCACTGAAAGTAAAGGGGCCGAAATTTTGCACGCCCATTTCGTGTTTTATTTCTAAAAAAAAGTTAAAATATCCAATAAATGTCGTTCCACTTCACGATTGTGTCCCACTTGTTGTTGATTCTTCACAAAAAATTACAATTTCATATCTTTATGTTTGAAGCCTGAAATGTGGCAAAAGTTTGAAAAGTTCAAGGGGGCCAAATACTTTTGCAAGGCACTGTAGATAGAAAAGTTGGAGGTAGGATGGAGGTGTAGAAATAAAGAGATAGAGATAAAAAGGATGGAGGACATGATGGAAGGAGATCTAAAGGTTAATGGGCGATAGGGTGAAGGGATAAAGATATAAGGAATAAAGTACAAGGAGGAGGGATAGAACGATATAAAGAAAATAAGAGGGTATGGTAGGATAAAAATAGATATAGAAAAGTCAAATGAAGAAGGAGGATAAAGAAGTTAAAGAAGGATAGGATGGAGACAGGGTGAAAGGACAGATTAGGGAGGAAAGATTCGAAGAAAGATGGAGTGAAATTTAAATAGGGTGGAGGAACATAGGAAAAAGGGGTAACAGGAGGACAGGATGGAGGAATGGTGTGGTGGAAAGATATATAATTAGAAAGTGGAAAAGAGGAGTGGGTGGAGGGAGAAAGAGAATCTATCCCTCCCCCCTATCCTAATTTAGTCCTGCTGTCTATCGCTCCATCCTAACCTTCGTATCTAATCCTCATCCTACTGTATCTTCAGTGTCTGGGGTCTAACCTAAAATTCATTTGGTGCCTAGCTACGCTTTCTATCCATCCACTCCATCTTCCTTGGTCTTTCCCTGCAACTCTCTGCAGCGTTTGGCTGACATTCAATAATAATGCATGCCCTGCTGTGTGTTATTACATTAAAACAATCTCCAGCAGATATTACTGCATCTCTGGCACAGGAGGAAAAGCTCCCAGGGCGCCATCAGGACAAGAAGCGTGATGTGCGCTTTCCCGGCTTTACGTATTACTTATGATATCTTTAAGCCCCATGGTAACATGAATCCGTGATAGCTTTATAATTGAGTTAAGGAAATAGCTGAGAGTATTTTTAACCACGTCTTCAGCTATAGTATATTATAGTGTGTGAAAATTTCTTGAATGCTAATTTCAACACTCAGGGGCAAATTTTATTTTGTCACTAAAGATTTTGCAGTTTTTACTAATTTTAAAACCCTTGGGTCATTCAAAGCGTCTTTGCAGGCCAGGTGGCTGTAATGTTTTCACTGATCGGTTTACATATAAAGGTATAAACATATAACTTCTTACTTTTCTAAAGGGTTAAGTATGTATGAGTTTTATCAAGCAGGGTAGATGCTGACATTACTTTTTAGGTGGAGTTTGCCATGTTCTCCTCATGTATGTAGATAACATTCCACCCACACCTGCTGTTGATCTTTTGGGTTGTAGGATGTTTTTTCTGACCTTACACTGAATTATATCCCATAAAACCATCACTGGCATTCTTCCCCACTCATGCCTCATGTGCTGCCCAGTGCCTGTGTTCTTTTGCCCATTCTACATATGCCAGTAGCTGGACTCTGAACTGCCCCTAGGTGTGATTATTCCCCCGTTCTAGTTCATTTCAGTTGGTTTCATGTTACTAAAAAAGTACAGATATAAGAAATGGTAGGCTCTTACAAGCTGATCAGATCATCCATTCCTACACTCTCAACTTTATTACAAGTGTTAGATGAAGGAAAGAGTGGAGAACATAACGAGGGAGAAATAATGAGTAGGTATGAAGAGAGACTCATGGAGATGCAAGAGTGAAATAAAGAGAACTGAGAACGAAGCTGGAGGAATGAGTGGGCATGAAGAGAGAATGAAGAGAAAGAGTGTGATGAGAAACGGGTAAAGTAATCCCAGCAGGATCTAGAGTTTCTGCTCGATGTTTCGAGGAGGGAAGATCTACAGCCACTGTCCTCAGAGAGGGAATGAGAACAGGAGGGGAAGGAAATAATGCAGCTGCTGAGGAAGAAAAAAAGAGGAAGATGGGGGAATTACTGGAGTGACCAGAGAGAGAGAGAGAGTGAAAGAGACAGAGAGAGGGAGAGAGATCCAGGCAGAATGAAGCCTAAAAGACATCTGTCTATCCTGATCCGAGTTATAGGGTAGAGTCTGAAGTCTAACCCAGAATTCACTGGGCATAAGCAGAGGTACCACCTGGGCAGGGCACCAGTATACTACAGGGTTCTGAAAACACAGCACCTGATGTTCATGTTGCAAGCAAAAGTTTATGGACTGGTAAGAGTTTAAAGTTTCTAGTGTTTTGGAAAAACAAAGAGGGTTTTTCCAGGAAGAAAGAAGCTGGGCATGCAATATAAAGTTCAGGTGCAGCAGTGACAGAACCCTGCCATGGACTAATCTTCTGCCTGTGCCCAGTTAATTCCAGCATACACATGGAAAATCAGCACTCTTTGGCTTTTACAAATCCACTGACATTAATCACATTAAGACTTTAATGATATCAGGACACTAACAGCTGAAAAAATGGGGTTTGCACTCAAATACACTACTGCGGAACCAGAGGGAATCTTACATGCCTAAGAATTAGGAGAGATAGAGAGAGAGAGAGACATAGAGAATTAGTGTGAATGTGAAGGAGGGAGAGACGGAGTGAGACAGAGTGGGAGGACAAAGAGAGATTGAGAAACACAGAGAGAGCTTGACACAGAGTAAAAGTTAGAGGAATAGCTACGGGGGGAAAACGAGAGTGAAAGGGTGAAGCTGCATATGAAAACAGTGCAGCTGTCAAGCCCATCCTAACCAATCTTTTATCCCCCCAGCATCAGTGTGTGTGTGTGTGTGTGTGTGTGTGTGAATTATTGAATATGTTCTTGTCAGAATGTTAACCTGCAGGATTCCCCAAAAAAGCAAATTCAAAAACACAAACAAGCAAACACAGAAGAAGTTTGGACACTCCAATCAAATGATGTTTTGCTTACTTTTTTGAACACCATTACTGCGTATGAAATGAACCGTTACAATGCCTAATGTGCAAATTTGGAGAGTGCAAAAGTTTGGGCACCCTGTGCACCATGGATTCTGCTGACAGTTCAGACCAAGGTCGGATTGAATGTTTTTTGCCATAAGAGTGGAAGATTTTATCAGGTAAAGGGACTCCATGCTTTGATTTTTGGGTGTCCACAAACTTCTGGTTATATGACATACATTAAAATCTATTTAGTCAATTATCTGGAAGGTGAATTTTCTTTTTCAAATATCATTATGATACTGTAAATTTTTGCAATAATATGCTATGTTCAGGTTTGCTGGAGAGCTTATTCTTTTAAAAAACCAACAAAACACATGCCCAGACTTTTTAGAGTGCAAGGAAATGTGACGTGCTGAACGCAGGCCAGCTGTGTCCCAGAAGGCCCTGCTGTAATCGAGCCTGTGAGCGTCCCACAGTAGCTGCGAAATGGGAATGCACCGCACTGTGTGTTAAGGGGTACATCTGGGTGGATTTCCCAAAAGCATTACAGCACAAAGAGCATGGTTAAATGGTGGGGCGAGGATAACAAACACTCCCTCTCCCCGCTAAGATCTTAACGATGCCTTTGGGAAAGTGGGCCCTGATTACCACAAAGTTTCACTCTCACAACTCACAGATGTGATTTAGGAAGCAGATCGGTGTGCAGGTATTGCCTTCTCCCTCTATTGCATTAAAAGTATTAAACACACACCGTTCTTCCTCCTCAGCCCTGTGTTTGTATGCTAATTTCCTGCTAAATTAGCTCACACGTCTCCTGGGTTGCACATTTACATCGCTAATGTCTTCTTAACGCCTCTTACTGCCACCATATATTTTATGCTGTGATTAAAACGTCAAGGCTGGGAATTTTGGACACCCCTGATAAGGAGGCCATGTTTCAATATACTGCCCTTATAGGGAGTACAGATCCCCACTTACCACCATTTGGATGTATAGTGTTCTAAACGGTGTTTAAAGTGTTGTTTTATTAAACATGTAGTACACTTAGGGTGTAGGTGGCATTATTTTATAGACAATACACTGCACGCTTACGTCAACTGAATTTTAAAGAGCTCCAAGGAGCTGGATATATATAACGAAAGTTTGGACAGTTTTATTTACTGACTGCTCCACAAATGCGTCTACTTAAAGATTTTCCTCGCCACACTCACCTATGGCTGCTCAGGTGAGCCCAAGATTCTGGGTGTTTCCAAAGCTGCTTTGCAACAGTATCTTTCTTAAATTGCTATATACAGCCTAAATGTACAGTACAAAAATTGCAACGTAGGAACCTGAAGAAATACAGTCGTATGAAAAAGTTTGGGCACCCCTGATAATTTTCATGATTTTAGTTTATAAATCATTGGTTGTTCAGATCAGCAACTTGAGTTAAATATATCATATAGCAGATGAACACAGTGATATTTGAGAAGTTGAAATGAAGTTTATAGATTTACGAAGTGTGCATTAATTATTCAAACAAAATTAAACCATGTGCATAAATTTGGGAACCCCACAAAAATGACATCAATATTTAGTAGATCCTCCTTTTGTAGAAATAACAGCCGCTAAACGCTTCCTACAGCTTCCAGTCTGGATTCTGGTTGAAGGTGCTTTGGACCATTCTTCTTTAGAAACATCTCCAGTTCAGTCAGGTTTGATGGTTTCCGAGCATGGACAGCTCACATTTGTCTAGGGACTGAGATGGCCATTCCAGAATGTTGTACTGGTTCCTCTGCATGAATGCCTTAGTAGATTTTGAGCAGGGTTTTGGGTCGTTGGCCTCGGTGCAACTTTGTCACTGATTCTTGAACATTGTTCTCAAGAATCTGGAGATATTAACTGGAATATGCGATCCTCAACTTTAACAAGATTCCTAGTACCTGCACTGGCCACACAGTCCCGCAGCCTGATGGAACCGCTACCAAATTTTACTGTGGGTAGCAAATGTTTGTCTTGGGATGTGTGCCGCTCCTTGTTATGTCCAAATAACTCAATTTTAGTTTCATCAGTACACAGCACTTTATTCCAAAATGAAGCTGGATTGTCCAAATGTGCTGTAGCACACCTCAAGTGACTGTGGCGTGTCTGCAGAAAAGGCTTCTTCTGCATTACTCTCCCATACAGCCTCTCCTTGTGCAAAGTGTGCTGTATAGTTGAACGATGATTAGTGACACCATCTGCAGCAAGATGAGGTTGTAGGTCTTTGAAGGTGGTCTGTGGCTTGACTATGACTGTTCTCACCATCCTTCGCCTCTGCCTATCTGAGATTCTTCTTGGTCTGCCACTTCGGGAGTTCCTTAACTAGAACTGTGTCTGTGGTCTTCCATTGCGTCACTATGTTCCTCACAGTGGAAACTGACAGCTGAAATCTCTGAGAGAGCTTTTCCCTTTCCCTGAACCATGATGTTGAACAACCTTTGTTTTCAGGCATTTGAGAGTTGTTTTGAGGCTCCCATGTTACCACTCTTCAGAGAAGATGCAAAGAGGAGAAAAACTTCCAATTGGCCACCTTAACACTTTCTCATAGTTGGATTCACTTGTGTATGTAGATCAAGGGTCAATGAGCTTACAAAACAAATTTTGTGTTCCAATAATTAGTGCTAAAGGTATTCAAATGACAAAGGTGCCCAAATTTATGCACCTACCTAATTTTGTTTGAATAATTACTGCACACTTTCTGTAAAACCTATAAACTTAATTTCACTTCTCAAATATCACGGTGTTCATCTGCTATATGATATATTTACCTGAAATTGCTGAGCTGGACCACCAATGAATTTAATAAAGAAAAATCATGAAAATTTATCAGGGGCCCAACTTTTTCATACGACTGTAAATATTACACAAAGTCCCATCTCCCAGCCGAACTGATTTTTGACTGGATGAGCCAAAATGGGTTCCAGATTAGACTACTCCAAACAGCACCTTGGTGGTGGGAGAGGGGTAACATTTTACTCACCAGAGCTTTACTGGGGGAAACATAGGCATTAAAGTGGGTTGCCCAGAATCGCAGCTTTGAACCATGGATGATGACACACATCAGGCACTGACCCAGAAAGCATGTGAGTACTATTTAGAACCATGCGTCCTCAGTGACTACTACTCATGGCTCTTTACCAGCTCCCTAATTGGCCTAAATAGCCATCCTACACCCTTCTTGGTCATTGTGTTTTCCCACAGGTTTCCAGAATACCTATGATAAACTAATATTTCTAAGCATATATATTATTATATATATATATATAATATAATAT
This sequence comes from Ancistrus triradiatus, assembly GCA_025084515.1. Classification (NCBI taxonomy): domain Eukaryota; kingdom Metazoa; phylum Chordata; class Actinopteri; order Siluriformes; family Loricariidae; genus Ancistrus; species Ancistrus triradiatus. Next base: position 24,240 of record JAJAGP010000042.1, on the reverse strand, counting down.
ATATATATATATATATATATTATATATATATATATATATATATATATAAGCAGGAACACCTACTAAAAGAACCCACTACTATAGGTAACGCATTGCAACTTGCTGTGTGTTTGTGCATTAAACATCATCGCTTTGAGGTACAGCCATTGTTTTTATGAGATGAACTAAAGAAATTATGAGCAATTTTTATTTCTCCTCCACCGGCCTCCATCGGTTTATGAACAAAGCCTGCAGCTCATGTGCCATAATTAGTTTAGAAAGTGTGCCAGTGGAACACACAGGGTGCAGCCCGACAGATAAACTTAATTATTTTCAGCGTTTACTAAAGAAAGCTAAAGAAATACAAAGCAAAACAACAGAAAGATATGTACAGTGTATTATAATGCGCGGGTGCGTTCAACACACATCCGTACTTCAGTTCTACGCTCGCAGGCAACGGATCTGGCAAACACACAGGAATCCGATAAACCCAATCAAGGACCACAGATTGGATTTTAAACAGAAACAAATTTCATTTGAACAGAGACAGAAAACCGGAACTGAAAAGAAAAGTGAGCAGAAGACGGAAGAGAGGCAGACTAATGGAATCAGCCGGCGCTGAGGGTTTGGTTGTCGAAGGAAGTGCTCGGTGAAAATTAAAGATGAAAACACTGAGTGATGGAGGAAGAGAGAAAATGACTTAAAAGTGTGCGGTTCTTATCTGTGACCACGTTTATTATTAGAGCTTATTAGTTCTGTTTTCCAAGCGAGGAACCGCTTCAGCAGCATCTGTAATTACTGCCAGAGTAAGTCTCAGGACTGAATTAAGCTCAAGATACAAAAAAGAAAGAAAACTGTCTGACAGAATCGCGTGAAGGTTGATAAATCTTGGACTCTGGACCCTGGACCAGAAGGTCTTGGGTTCAAATCCCACCTCTGCCAAGCTGCCACTGTTGGGTCCTTAACCAACCATTGCTTGGATTGTAAGAATATCAGATAAGGGTGTCTGCTAAATGACAGAAATGTAAATTTGAACCTTGCATGAAGTTTCGTTAACAGAAAGCTGACCATAACTTAACTCAGAGCTCAATTAAGGCTTCTTCTTGTAACACCAAACCAAAGATGCAAATTAGTGGTACTTAGCTGTATCTCGCCACCCCATTTGAACTCGGTATGGATGCAGAAACACGAGCCAACGTGAGGAGATCTGAGGCGAGGTTAGGTAACGCGAGACGATCGTGAGACCTGAGGCGTGATAAAGTGATCATATGGTGAGCCTAGGGCTAAAAAGCAACACGAGGTTGGCGTGAGGTGACTTTATGTAAAGTGAGTTTCTGTGACATGAGGTGAAATCATGTGATTTCAGGTGATGTGAGGTGACTTTAGGCACTGTGAGGTGGCTACAAGCGACAAAGCTACAAGCTTTGAGATAATGTGAGGCAGCCGAGAAGCTACACAAAGCGCTCGTGAGGCGGCTGCTAGACGTTCCAGGTACATCCTTGACTAGTGCGTCGATGTGAGCTAGGTTTCAGACGGAGAATAAATGAACTAAACGATAGCTGCATTCCGATCCACGTTCAGACATGGCTTCTATTCACACAGAGGAAAATGGGTGTCTGGAGGACAAGGTCGGCCATTAGCACCTCGTGGTCGGGGTTAATGGAAAACAGAGATCAAGAGAGCAGAGCGCTGCAGGTCAAACCAGCGCTGGACTCACATTTATACTTTCCTTTTCTCACTCATCACGACTCTAAAGCCTGGAAAGAATTTATAATGCACTAAACTCTGTCTGAACATGAAGGTCAGATCGTCGGGGTTTCGTTTATGATAGGTCTACAGATACCTGTCCTGCTGCTCTTTCTCTCCTCCTCTATAACCAAAGAACAGCTTCTCCCTCATTTCCTTTCACATGCTTTAGCTCTCGCCAAAACTCTCTCCCTTCATCTGTCGTGCTCTTCTCCTCCAGTCTTTCTCGGCATCTATTTAGCCCTTTATTTCTCTAGTGTTTTGCTCAACTGTCTCCATCTCTCTCGCACATTCTTCTTTTCTTTTAGATTTGAGTTTTAATGTCTTTCTCTCTCTTCATTTGTTTCTCTAAATCTCTCGCCCAGACATCTTCCTCCATCCTTTCTTTCTCTTTCTCCTCTTCGACTTTCTTTATAGCTCTTTCTCCACTATTTGACCCTAATCACATTCTCGCCTTTTCTTTTTATCTCGTCTCTTTAAAACCCTTAAAAAAACCTCTCTACCTTTTCTTTCTTTGTCTTTTTATATGAGCTGGTGCGTGTGTGTGTGTGTGTGTGTGTGTGTGTGTGCGCGTGCGCATGAAGAATGACTCTTTTCCTTTGCAGGATGCAGAGATTATGTAACACACAACAGAGCAGCGGAGATGAGAAAAGCCCCTACTGCGATCTGAAATCTGCTCTCTCTCTCTCTCTCTCTCTCTCTCTCACACACACACACACACACACACACACACACACACACACACACACACACCCTTACAGTTACTGTTATACATGCATACTTGTTTTAGAAAATCAGTCAGGTGACAGGCATCCATAAAATCTCGTCAGGTTTAATAATTAAAACAATTAAAATATTTCATTTGGGGAAACACTATTTGCTGCAGTCTCTCTCTCTCTCTCGCACGCGCGCGCACGCGCACACACACACACACACACACACACACACACACACACACACACACACACACACACACACACACACACACACACACACACACACACACACACACACACACCGGGATGGGAGGGGCTCTTCTGGCTGTCATCCTTAACCCCCCGTTTGTCCTTCACACCTTAAAAGAGAAACAAAGGGAAAGAGAATCATTAGGATTGAGATACACTCCTGCATCAGGCAGCATTGGTGCCACACAGCTCTAGAAACCAGGTCACGATACTCGCCTCCAGTTAATTAGGTCTGGGAGGAGTTTGGTACGTTCTTTCCATGTCTGTGTGGATTCTAGTTTCCTCACTGCTCCCAAAAAACACAAGTTTCTCTCCTGTCCATTTAGGAATTTCTCTTATTTTCTTTCTTTTCCTCTCGCCCATCTCTCTCCATCAATCCTTCTCTCTGATTTAGTCCTCTCTTCCTTCTCCTTCTCTTCTTTCTGTCTCTCTCTTCTTGTCTTCCTCACCCACTTCCTCTTCCTTCCTCCCCCATTTTCGCCCGCCTTTTATCTAGTTTCCTTTATCCATTTCGTCTTTACTCACTGACTCGCTCTCCCACATATCCATCTCTCTTCCTTTCTTCCTCCATCTCTCCCGCCCACCGTTTCTCACATTCTCTCTTTGTCCCATCTTTTGTTTTTCTTTGCCCATCTCTCTCACTTTTACTGTTTATCACATAAACTCTCCCTTTTCTTTTGTTTCTCTCTCCTTTACTTCTGCTATCTCTCGCCCATCCTTTCTTTCCCATTTCTTTTCCAGAATTGCTAATTCGCGCTTGCTCATTTTTTCCTCTCCCTCTTCCAAAACACGTCCACCATATCCTACTCACAACATTTGGAGAAGCATTGTGTACATTCCGTTCATGGCCAAAATATTCCTACAGGCGAAGGTGAACTGACCGAGTCGAGAAAGTGTCAAACGATCACAAAGAATAAGAGAGACAGGCAGAGAGATAAAGTGAAAAAGAAACACAAGAGGAAGATGTGAAAGCAATTCGAGGAAATGACCTACAGCATAATGCTCACACACAGATTGAGTTTCAACTATTAGCAGTTGCACAGAAGCAGATCTGAGAGCAACAAGATGACTGAGCATCTGCAGGGAGGGGGATAAGGCTTAGCAGAGAGACGACTTCCTGTGTCAAACATGCTTTGTGTTCATCCGCTTATATTTTATTTACAGGTGAGTTGTTCTTCCAGATGTGAAGGGATTTGCAAATTTGTAACAACCATTTAAAACACAGAAAGCAGATCATTTAAAAACCCGTTCAAGCTTTCCTTAGATAACAACAATAGCTCTAAAGCCAAATGATCAAATCTCAGCCAGTAAACACGTCTCTCCTGATCGACTTCATACGAGTACAGAACGATTGTGTACGTTTGATTTTTTGGTTGAGCTATGGGTTTAATTCTCGAAGTGTCAGAAGCTCAACATTCGATCAACAGAGCAGCAGCGAAATGAGAGAATCAATCAGAGCACGAAAAGCAGAAACGCACAAATGTTTACTTCTGAGGGGTGTAAGATTATTACACAACCTGCCCCAGCATGATGGACCATCACACCTGTTCTCCTGCTCACACACAGACACACACACGTTTGTATTACTATCATTGTGAGGACTTCAATACCATAATTATTATAAAATCATCATATTATTATTGTGGCTGGTTTCAGAACAAAGTTGCAGTTTTTCTAATAATCAAGCAATTTTCCTCATGAGCACCAGCACATATTTCTATATTTGTGGGACACACACACACACACACACACACACACACACACACACACACACACACAAAGACTGTTGGAAGTGCCACACTGGAAAGCCCGCAGTGTTTGGTCTAAATAACAAACAGACCTACTGAATGAATCAATCAACCAGTTCATAAGACTGAGCGAATCAACTCCCTAATTCATAACTGAATCAACTACTTATGAGTCAATGAATCAGCCACTTATTCTTCAGCAACACAGAATCAATCCCCTTAATTCATAAAACTCAGTGAATCCACCACCTGAATGAACAACTTAACTCATAATAGTCATTGAATCAGCCACCTGATTCATGAGTCACTGAATCAACCACTTATTCTTTACCCTCACAGAATCAATCCCCTAAATTCAAAGAGCCACTCCCACTGAACGAATCGTTCCTGAATCACTGAGTGAGACCTGTTGTCCTTGAGAATCAGTGTGTTGACTGTCTTGTTGTGAAGCAGCGCGAAATCATTACAGATTTGCTATAAAAAAGCAGTCACAGCATGTCACAAGCCCTGTGTAGCTGCTCTGGTGTTGCTGCTAGCAGTGCTAATGAATGGTAATTAGCGACGGGCGCTGCGGTACACGCCGAGGGAAGCCGTCACACTCCAATAGGCCTACAGGCAAGCAGACACTGAGCTCTTATTATAATACGAAGCCGGGTGAAGCCTCTGTGTGTGTGCGCTGAGTTCTGCTGCTATTCAGAAATGCTTCTACACTCACTGTATGTATGAAAGGTTCAAATCTCCAGAACACAGAACGCTGTAGCATTAAGACTTACCCTCAGTGGGACTAAGGGGTGCGTTATTTCCACAATTCAAGCTTTCATTCATTGATCCAGAGATCTGTTTTCCCTGTGGGGTTCAATGGCAGTGTGTTTACACTGAGGTTACATAACATCACCCCACTGTACACACCGAGTGTGTTTAATCCGAGCGATTGTCAGTGATCCGATCAAGGAGTTCACATGCACTTGAGTAATCAGATAACGGAAAAGCTCCGCGTTTATATGACTCGGGTAATAATCGGATTTCTACTTGGCAACCAGCCGATAACCTCAGAGAAATATCAGACAAACTTTAATATTAAATAATCAAATGATTCATTTTCTCGAGGATACACTGCATTTCAGTCTTCACAAAGTGTTCCATAACCGTTTCGCTGCCTTTAATTCCGTGGTTGCCAGATCTAGCAAGAAAAAAACCCAACCTAAAACTCAATGGAAAAAGAGGCCAAATAAAGCCAAGTCTTTGGGGAAAGGCTCGCATACATGCACAAACTCAAAATCAGGTAACTAGTGTGCATGCTACGAGAAATCCGATTGCTGGAGTAAAATCCAGAACTCTTTATCCGATTTCTTAAACTGATTTCCAGATCGGAGTATGCTTTATACATGAGCACTCACATAATCAGAATAACTGCAGAAATCCGACTAGAATTATTAAGTGCCGAATTTATTGGCATTTCATTCTGCAGCGTTTGCTTATTATTCCTTGCATAGCTGAAATATTCCAAGCTATCACTTTTAACGCAATAATACACACACAGAGACAGACAGATCCACAGCAGCATCTGCTTCTCTCCCGATGAACTTCAGGACAAGTTTGCAGCTTGAATATAAATATAAGGATAAATATTTCAGTAGCTGATAGTTCAGTCCTGTCGCTGTTAGAAAACAGTGTGTGGACGGATCCAAACTCTCACTCCAAAAATAAGCAAGCGTGTGGGAGTGAAGCACAGCACCCGGCGAGATGGGAATAAAACACGGGCTGAAGAAAAGCAAATCCACGTGTGAGTCTTCTTATAAAACACACAGAGGCACGTGCACTCACCCTTACAGTCATGCAAAATGTTGAGAACCTCTGGTCAGGTTCACTTTTAAAATGAAAATGATAACCCTTGCAGGGAATAAACTTAAAAACGACATACAGCGAGGGTCAAACGTCTGAGAGCGCGAGTGTCAGATTCTGTTTAGCATTTTTCTCACGTAACATAATGTTTTCATTACAAAAAAAGCAGCTATCGCATAGCTAAGAGGTGTGTGTCGGGCTGCAGTGTGAACCCTTCACGAAGATCCAAACAAGTATTTTCACTAGTGCTCTCAGGCTGCCGGCCTCCGCTTTATTTGGAAATGCATACATTTTAAAACACAATAGAACACAGGATTTGGCTGGCACAAATATGTGGGCACCTGCCCAGATGATGCACTGATCATTTTTGTAAGGTCTCAGGGCTTAACTGATGTCTTTCCTCCACAAAATACATGCATATGAACGTAGAATTTATAGAGACACAAGCATGCGTCGATTCCCTTGTTTAATGCTTATTAAAACCAGCATTCAAGCACTTTCTAACCAAACTGCCCTAAATAGAACATATTTCTGCTCATTTCAACACAAACATTTGAAAACGGCATGTTTTCTGGAAGGTTTCAAACCTTAACTGACATGTTTAGAACACAGAAATGTGCATTTAGATGTCAACAGAACATGTAAAGTGCCCCGGGATACCCAAACCTTTTGCATACAAATGGGTGATCACACACAGGGAATACTGAGGCATTCTGTTGCTCCACCTCCACTATATGAACTCTTTCACTCCGGTTTATTTACTTCATCCACGTCGCTCCATTATTATCCGCTGTACTGTGAATTTAATTCACACACCCCACAAATCCAGAGTGTGTTCATGAATTATACATAGTGTGTGTATTAATATAACTCATCTATGTTGTGTAGCGCTCTCATTTCTTCGGGCTGCAGTACGTGTGTGTGTGTGTGTGTGTGTGTGTGTGTACTGTAAGTGTCAAACCATGAATCACATTTATGATGCACCACAAAAACAAACACACACACAAGCATGTGTAACCCACACACCAGATTGTGGCATGAGATGATGCCGGGGGTGAGGGAAAGCAAAACGCACATTGACAAAGTGTGTGTATATTTTCTTACCTTAAGCCAAACTGACATCATCCCCACACACACACACACACACACACACACACACACACACACCTGAGAAGTGTTAGCTTTTTTAAGATTCTGCACACACCTGCTGTCTCAGTGAGAACGTTGAAAGTGAAAAATTACAGAATCCCCCGAGGAATCCTGCATTGTGTGTGTGTGTGTGTGTGTGTGTGTGTGTTTACGTATCACTGTGAAAACTAAATGTTCCTACAAGGATAGAAAGAGCTGACATTTTTTATTTGGCCTCATAAGGAAAAACAGAAAACCAAAAGTGTGAACAGACTAGTGTAGGTTACAGAGGTGAAGGTTAGGCTTCGGTGTGGGGGCAGCATTCATTCGCTACAGTAGTATTATATCAATGGACGGTCCCCACAATGTCAGCAAGACAAATGTCAGCATTATAGTTTGTAATTTTTCGTATATTTGATGGGTAGATTGATGAACAAGTAACTGGACACATGCAGGTATGGAGGGACAGAAAGATAGATGTACAGACAGAACGCTGGAACGATTGATGGATGAACAGATGGGTGAACTGCTAAAGACAGTAGCTGGACGGGTAAACAAAGAAATGGATGGATAAATGGGTGCGTGGATGGACAGGAATCAATCAACAGAGAGGTATGGTATAGGATGGGTGGATGAATGAACGAATAGACAGGTGAACGGATGGATTAAGGATTAATGGACAAATGGGAGGATGGGTGAGTGAATAAATGGATGGATAGCCAGATAAAAGGACAGTTGGCAAGTTATCACTGATCAACGGATGGAGGAACTGATGTGAGAAACAAGGACTGATGAACGAATAGATGGATTTAATGGACAGATAAACTGATGGGTAATTTGACAGTAAGAAGGCTGAATAATATGGGTGAATGGATGGTTGGATTAGTGATTAGTGACGGATGGGCAGATGGATAACTCGATGGCTGGACGGACGGACGGATCGGAGAGATGAAGATTAAGCAGCTCCGTCACTCGCTCTGTTCTAACGCATGCACATTATGCAAAGCATCTGTAATTACTCTGTGTATTTGCATCATTATTCTTGTCCGTGTGTGCTAACCTGCATAACTAAATGCTTTTTGATGGCAAGTGATGTCCTGGTTGCCAGATTGTGACAACACACAGCAGATGACGATCAAATAGCAGCTGCAGGGACATCCATTCTTGCACTCTTTCTCTCACACACACACACACACACACACACACACACACACACACACACACACACACACACACACACACAGCGCTCAGAACGGGGTCGTATATTTTGCAGGCACTTCACAGCGAAGCGAGTGCCTCCTCTCGACTGTCACACTCCTGAATCATTTCATAACATTAATCATACTGGCAGCACTCATATCACACTACACACAGCTACACAACATCTGGACTGATACACACAGACCAACTGATAAAGACAGGGGTTGGGGTGAAGATATACACCTTCAAATGAAGAAGAAAGGACCTGGACACTGTACAGTTATCTGAGTGGACAAACCCTGGCCATATGCACATGGTTCATGTCTTGCCCGAGTCCTCTGTGGATGGATTAAGTTGAGGTTGCAGCTCTGGTCCCAAACGCAAACCCAGTCCTTAACAGAGCTCACTTGGTTACCAACAGGAAGCTACCATTCCCTAGAATGTCAGTGTTTGCCAGCCCTCAGCCCTCTACCAAGCCTAAAGCTGGCACTGTGAGCTTAAGCTGGCAGCTTTCTCCTGCAAACCACCAAAGACAGATTCATCCATTATTTTGACAGATGGTGAAGCGTGATTCATCACTCCAGAGAACGTTTCCACTGCCGGTGTTTCTAGAGGTGGATGCTTGGAATTGCACACGGTGATCTTCGGCTTGCGGAAACCTGACCCATGAAGACGAGGAAGATGGTGCTTCCTGAATGGTTTTAGGTGATGAGCTGCTGATCATCATGTACTGTTTTATGGGTATAACCTATTTCTGTTCACACTTAGACGCTATACTTCACAACAGAAGATGCTGTTTTCAGGAAGATTTAACAAAGCAGAAACGTCTCCCCAGTGGCACAACAGCCGCGATACGTTCTGTTCCATCTGTGGCGAGGGTACGCTTAAGACCCAACGACGCACCTTATTAAGAAAACTTATAAGCTCTAGTTCCTCACATCTGTTGTGCAACGTGTACAGCCAACCTGAGAGCTCGGATCGGAGACTTGTTATCCGTGCCGGACTGTTACTTCTGTCTGAACAACATATCTGGGCTTCTGTACTAAAAGAACTCTGTTGAACACCCCAATGTGCTTTGAGCCATGAGACCAGAAAATAGAAAGTTTGCCAGCACCGAAGCCACCAGAGACACGGAGTCTAGATGAGGAATACGAAAATGCCACAATGCATGAACCAGACGTGGAAAATGACACCAATCTAGATTCTGAACCTTTTGTCTGGTTATCTTTATCTGATAACACCGCAACTGTACACAATGTTTGTACATAGTTTACATGGCTGCATGGTAGGTTTTAGACATCTGTTAGTAATCTACTAGCCAGAATAGGTGTGTATATACTTTTGTCTAAACAGATAGAGAGAGAGACACACACACACAGTGATGGAAGGAGAGAGGCAAATTAATAGACAGATATCTTTAAATACAATGCTATTCCGCATTGAGTAGAACAGGAAAGAGAAAAAAGTAACACACACACACACAAACTCAAACACACTGTGCATGCCGTAAGCAGATTGTGGTGTGTGATTAGATTACACCTGTCAAAAGTTGGGTTTGTGAATATCTCAGCTGAAAAGTTTCTCTGCATTTGGCTCAGAGTCAGTTTAAATATTTGAAAAGGAAGATTCATTATATACTCAGAGAGAGAGAGAGAGAGAGAGAGAGAGAGAGAGAGAGAGAGAGAGAGAGAGAGAGAGAGAGAGAGAGAGAGAGAGAGAGAGAGAGAGAGAGAGAGAGAGAGAGAGAGAGAGAGAGGAATTTAATATTGCATTTACACATTAATAGCAACTTACTTAAAGTAGTTACTATTCAAATGCATTCTAATCTTAATTATCATAATGCTGCTTTTTTGTACTTTATAAAACCCTTTACTGGTCGTGGGAACAGTACAACCAGTGCCTGACTGTAGTACATTACTCAAGTCTAAAATAGAAAACTTAGTACTTAGTAAAGTCAAGTACTTTCCAGTAACTGCACGGTCATTCGTACTTCATTTTTGCGTAATTAGGCAGATCCTCATGACGCTCCACGATCCTGAAGTGGGAAGCATCTGATACCAGACACATCCTGGCTGATTAAAGATTTTAAATATGGCTCATTGATTTATTGAGCTACATTCAGTAATTAGCACAGCATTGGATATTTACATTATTGCCCTTTGAGCGCACCATGCTGGACATCTGTTAATTATCCTGAGCATATGAAGTACAGTAGCTTCTGCTCCTAAGGGTCGATAAAGCAGAAATCACAGGGTGTGTCTGTACCCGTCTTTGGAACGTTCTGCTCATTGATAATAAGAGTTGATAAGAGAGCGTCCTGTATAAGTAGTAATGTCAGATTTACACGTATCAGAAGAGCAGTGAGCTGGAGAGGTCTCTGGCAGAGGAACATTCCACCAGAAAAATAGTAGAAATGAAAGAAAATACACTGACGCAGATTGAAGTGATTTCATATTCCAGGTCCTGCGTGCACCGGATTGTTGCGAGATGTGTTGTGTTGCCTTGCAAACGCACACTTAACTCAGGACGTAACATCCGCAGTTATGAAATGCTGCATTTTATCACATCTTTACACGAACCTCCACGCCCCAAACGGTCGAAACGGAAAGCGCTCTTCTGAAATATTAATCATAAAAAAGGTGGATGAAAACCCTGCCGACCCTGCTTACAGTTCAGAGCTGAGGTGATACCTCTGGAAACATCAGAGGAAACCAAACCATCCAGATTTTCTCACCAGCTGAAATCTGATATGATTCAATTCAAAATCCCCAGGTTGTAAAAAAAGGTCAGAGGTAGATGAAGGAGGAGAGATGAGGAGCGAGAGAGCGAACGAGAGGAGACACAGCTTTGCTTTGATCTCTCATCAAAGGGCCCAGGTCGACTTTCGGATGTCTGTCTCTCTGTCTCTCTCTCTCTCACACACACACACACACACACTAGAAAGAAAACACAGCATGTCTTCCAGATCTGTTTTGTGATCTTGGAGTTAGTGCATTCTCAAGGGAGTGACAGAACCATAATCTCTCTCTCTCTCTCTCTCTCTCTCTCTCTCTCTCACACACACACACACACACACACACACACACACACACACACACACACACACACACACACACACACAGAGTTATTATTAATACAAAGGGTCATGTAGGGAAAGAAAGAACTCAGGGAGAAGAAAAGCCTGCTAACAAATCTGATTAGAGAGACTCTGCTCTCTACACATTCAGTCTAACGGCAAAACTTGGGGCACCCCTGATCGAACGATAAGCTCATGTTAGTGAAACAGACATTTCTGCACACTCTAACGGACCATGAACAGGCCAATTAAGCTCAGATCACCTTCAAAAGTGCTCAAACTTTTGCACGGGCCACATTATTAGTAGTAAAATTCAAGCATTCAATTCAAATTGGCAGAAAGCTCTCAGGGTGGCAAAGCGGTCGAAATAAAGCCCAAGCGGTGCCTTCTGGCTGGTTTGGGTGTCTTACGCAGGCACGACTGGCTGCGTCTGAGGGAGTGGAGGCACAGCCATGCTGCAGCAGTGACCCTGCTGGCCCTGTGATGGACTGGCATCTCATTCCTGCACCCTGCGTTCTCCAGGAAAGGCGCCAGTGCCCACGTGCCACTTCACAGGAAAAGTGAGGATGTCACGGAGGCGCAAGCAGTCAGCCTGGTAGTTGGTCACTCTAAATTGCCCCGGTGTGAGTGTCATGCACAGCCATCGATGCTGACGTGACGGTAATTCTGTAGTGACCTTATAAGGTAAACAGGACGCGTTTTAGAGGGACAATACATCACTCAAACCCTTCAAAAAGCTGTGTTTGAAGCCTCATCAGTCCTCCCTGATCAGAATGGCTGACAAACGGACATTTTCACAAACCGAGCTGCATTTCAGACGGTTTCAGACTCACCAGTGTGTTCGGGTGTGTGTTTATGCAGAGCTGGTAGAGGGGAAGTTTGTTCTCAGGTATTCTCTGGAGCGCAGATCCGCCTGCAAAAACCCAGAGACAGCAGAATGTGAAACTTTAAATTGATGATGCTTTCGTTTAATTAAACAGGAGTAAATACAAAGTAAATACGCCACTCGAGGCTGGCGGTGTAATATTCTGATCCACCATCGAGGTCACCAGTCCCAGAGGGTTGGGGGGACAGTAACAAGTAGCTCCCGGAGGGCTGGGGGATCAACAATTTTGTAAAAACGCAATATAATAAAACCTAACATAGTTTAGTCTGATTTTTGTTTGGTTATTTTATAGATGTGATCTTACACACATTATAAGCTGTCAAAAAACTTGACTGATACGGGTTTGAGCCCTTTCGGTGCCATCCAGCCAGGGCGGGCATCACATACAGACACCACTGGCTGTGTGAGGGAGCAGGTCGAGGATCATCAAGCAGTGCTTGGAATATATATGGACTGGGGACAGACGCCAGAGAAAACCCTAAAACTTGAAAAACTCGGGATAAACGTGAAAAAAAAAATAGGGAAATGAATGATCCGGTCATGTGTGCTGGGTTTCGCTAATAAAACGGATCAGGAACTTGCATGGAAAATGTTTTATATAAATGTCACCATAAATAAAAGGTTTCAAATATGGACAAAATAGGTCCATCCTCATAGACGGATGGCATCGAGTGGCTCACACTTCATACAGGGCAACACAGGCTGCAGTCAGGAACGTTAACATGTACAAGCGCTTCGATTTGGTCTCACATTCTCCCATTACATACGTAACCTTTAAAATCTGATCCGAAGTGTGAGCGATGGATGAGTAAAGTTCACACGTTACAGAAGGGATGATGAAGCTTGTTGCTCTTACATAACACACACACAAACACAAACACACACACACACAAATGCTGGTCCAAGCAACGTGGCGGGAGCGAGCAGGTCTGGAGAAATGCCTCACGAATCCGCTCGGAGGTTTGCAGGGCTTTCAGCCATCTTTTGTGCCGCGAGATGCTACTGAGTCAGTGTGAAAGAGAGCGGCGTGACTCAGAAGCATCACACGGATAGCACCGCGTGAGAAACGAGTTCTTCTGCCGCGCTTCGTGCGCTCACACGCGAAAGCTTCAGGCGTTACTGATGAACTGTTAGCCAATCGATGAAGCTGAGACCTCATGAAAACAAGGCCGGATCATTTCATCGTCAGGCTTTTGAGCACATGACTGGTTTGATTCAGATTCAGTCCATGCAAACACAGGTTCTCCAAAATGAGCCTCGATTACATCTGCCCATAGGCACTCTGCTGTGTCCTGAGACGTTACATGCCATGGAGTCAGCCCTGTAACCCAAACACCTGGAGAGGCTAAGTCCAGGACCTCTGCCAGGTGGGATACGCAGCTGCGTTCTTCAGCTTTGTTGTACTGGGCAGACCTACAGGGTTTAGCCTGTGAGAGATCAAGAAAGATCAAGGAAAAGGACCAAGTCTGGCACGAGGAAGCTGAGGGTCTGGTGCCAGGACAAGCTGGTAAGTTCCTGGGTTCTGCCTCACCACGGGTTCCCAAGTTATAGCTCTGGCAGGGTCAGGAAGGGTACAGGAAGGGTCGTATTGCCTTACAAATGATTGGAGCTGGGAAGGACCGAAAAGGCCCGGTGCCTAATAGCACAGGAAAAGGACCAGGTCTGGCACAGAACGGTTTGGTGAAGGACTAGGGACCAAAGTCTAGGCTCTACAATAAAAATACTAATTTTACTGTACTTATTGTATGCTGTAAATCTTTAAAACCATATGATAACGGGTCATAAATGTTAACATTACTTGCAGGACTTAGCACTACTGAGCCTTTCACACCCATTTTCAGGCACAATGCTTAAGACTACGCATAAGACTACAGTTAGAGTGGACGTACCCAGTCGTAGCTGTATGAATGTCTGCACACGAGAGACTTACAGCTGTGGCATTACGGATTTGTTTTTGGAATAACATCAGTAACACTAATGAAATGTTAAATAATTCCGACCATCGTCCAGCTCTGGCTTCGACCATTATCCTGTTGAATATTTCATAACGCCACATGCCTAGTGTGTGTGAGTCTGTGTGAACAAAAGGGTGTAGATATGATCATTTACGGACGCTCGCGCATGTGTGTGTGTGTGTGTGTGAGTGTGTGTGAGTGTGACAGCAGTGTGTTCAGGAAGCTGTCCCACAGCCAAACTATGACTAATAACACCAGCATGCTCTGAAAATTAGGCACCACCTGTCAAAATCTTTCCTTTTTAAACCCGTCCCCTGCTGCAGCCCTACACGCACACACACACTCACATGCACACACACACGCTCACATGCACACAGAGGCAGAAAACGAGTTAGAAAAGAAGAAGGCGTGGGTATAAAAGTTAAAATATACTGTAAACATGTAAGAAAACTAAAGTGCTGCTGCAGTCCTGGTCGCTCTGTAGAAGCTCTGGCACTGAGCAGCAGAAAGCCCGGTGTGGGAGGAGGAGGAGGAGATAAAGAAGATGGAGAGAGTGGGAGAAAAAAAAGAGAGAGGCCAAGAGGGAGAAGTCACAAGAGTAGGAGAGGAAGAAAGTACGTGTGCACATGCAAGGACGGAGCATGAAAAAAAGTCACACCCGTTACCAGCAGGTGCATAAAATCAAGCCTCTAACAACAAAAGCTCCACAGGCTGCACAACGGATCGGTCCGATGACCTGGCATAGAAGACAAGCTCTACACTTCTGCCCTGGTCAACTGTAAGTGCTGTGCTAGCAGCCCCAACCACAGTACCGAGTTCCAAACAGCCTCGCTTTCATCAAGAGCTTCACGGATGAGGTTTTCATGACTAATTTCAAAGTGAAGGCTGACGTGGTCTAACGCAGCCCTGGACTCCGGAAACACTGGAGCGGAGGACATTCTGAATAGTGCTGATTCAGGAACACTAGCTTCCAGAAAGCATTACAGGAAATAAAGGAAATAAAGCAATAAAGGAGCACCGGGACTGTTTTTGAGGGCTTGGTCTGCACCGCTTCCAGAAAAGTGGAGCTTCCAAATATGAAGCAACAGTTTACGGAAGTCTGCATGACTGCATCTAATTGCATAAATAAAGCCTTGCATATAAAGTACTTTCCATGATACATCTCCAGACACCATTTATTTGACTCCAGTCTAGGATGCACAGAGTTTGCTGCTTCGGCGTGCACAGCGAAACATCCAATCATTCTTGATCTACAGCCTAATGAGCGGTTCGGTTGCGAAAAGAAAATCACCGTCGGATATATGGAATTGTTTCGGCTACAGAAAGGATGATGTTGACCAAAAAAAATCCTAGCAAGCCTAGCTTAAAGCGGTACCACAAAGCTCTGTGTGGCTAGTGCACAGCCAGATCTGGATCCAAAAGCAAAAGACTCTTTCTCATGCCTTCACCGGTGTTTGACCATATGAGAAAGGTTCCAAACGACAAAGAAAAATCCCTGACGAGAAGGTATGGGATCTAATTCCAGCCTGGCAACATATCATTGTCGTGCATCGCAGAACAAAAATACTGCAGTATTAAGTTTTTCCCCAGTACAGTGCAGCCCTAATATAAAGGTTTAGTGTTTGAAACCAATCAGAAAGTCGACTAAAACATCTAAGGATTTGAATATAGAGGAACCAGGTCCTGATTTCTCATTAGGAAAAATATTTATGATCAGAAACGTCTTCAGGGGTACGGTGCGTTCGGATAACTGGCTTGGACCGAATGATGCAAGGTGCCATCTGCTGGAGAAGTGGTGGAATTGCAGGTCCTACATAGCAATTCTGCACCAAAGTCATTTCAATGCGGGGAAAATCAAAATTACTCCAGGAATAAGGGGAGTACTCGAGGTTTACAGGTAGGGGTAGAGGAGAAGGGGCGAAAAAAGACTGGGATGCGGAGGGTGGAGAAGCATAAGCTCGCACAGGAGCGCCAAGCGCGGCTGGTTCATCTCCTAGATAAAATATAGATGGCATTTCCTGTTGCTTCCACAGCACTCTCTGGAAGAAGCTTTTAAGATAATAGTTACACAATCAGAAAGAGAGAGAGCGTGTGCACTGTGTGTGTGTGTATTAAAAGCAAACAGATAGCAGGCTTTTTTCTTGTACCCACAATCCCACCGAGACTCACAGACACACCACAATGTGTGTTAGTATTACAACACTCCCTCTCTTTCTAGCTAGTAAGCTCAGACCGAAGGGTTTTTCCTCTCTGGCCCTGCAGCCATCCCTCCATCTGCCCTCCTGTATCTCAGCTAGAGCTCTCGATTGAATTATGGCAGTACAGTACTTGCAAACAATCGACTAATCAATCCATAAGATTCTCATTCATTCGCTCACATTTCACTCATTTTTCTCTGCTCGCGTTCTTCCCCTCCATAACATAGAAATCCTAAAAATATTCCAGCCCTGACCTGAAAAATCAACTTGACCAATCTCTCTCTCTCTCTCCCTCTCCCTCCTCTGGCCCAGTTAGGAGTTTTATTTCAAGGCTTTACATTAAAACTCTCATTAAAGTGAACTAAGAATAATGTCTGATTTAGTCTCTCACCCTGTGGGAAGGAAATGGGCTCAGGTGTGTGTGTGTGCAGAGGAATCACGACTGTATTACTGAATCAGGTACAGTTTTAGTGCAAGCAATACACACACACACAATGTATGCGCACACAAAGATCTACTGTAGATGAACAGCTCCCCCTAGTGGCTCCCTGGTCCGTGTGAGCGTACGTACCTAGCCTTGCTATAGCAGAAGACCAAACGTCCCTACGGTGATAGGAAAACCGGTGATAGGAAAATCTTGACTGGACCGTTTTTCCGACGCACACTTCTTTCCTTCTTTACTTGCTTTTTGAGAAATTGTTTTTATTATTTTTTTATTTGAAAAACCAAAAGAGCCAATGATGTGCTTTACGGTACTGAAGTTAAGGTTAGGGTTGGGTTAGGTGAAGCATTAATTGCCTGCAAAAGTCCTTCATTGTCATTCAGATCAATGCAAAGTCCAGGCTAGTATAGTAAGACAAGTGTGAGGGTGTGCATCATGTATATCGTGGGACCAGAAGGAGAGAAAGATCTGATGCTTTTACCTTGTGGGGACATGTTGTTGGTCCCCACAGGGAAAGCTGTTTTTTTTTACAGAAAAAAAACAAAAGGTGTTGCATTAATTAGCTCCAGTAATTATAATGTCAATAGAAAATACCACAAAGATAGGGAGACAAATCTGTGTGTGTATGCCTTGTCTTGCTATACTTGTGAGGACCACATGTCCCTACGATGATAGGAAAACCTGGAATTTTGACTAGTGAGGACCGTTTTTCCGATCCACACTTCTTTAACTGCTTTTATTTTATTTTTTTTTACAAAAATGGCAACTTTTATTTGAAAAACCAAAAGACACAAAAGAGGTTAGGTTAGGGTTAGATGATGCATTAATTAGCTGCAGTAGTCCTTCATTGTCATTCATGTCAATGGAAAGTCCTCACATGGACAACAAAACAAACGTGTGTGTGTACCCTGTATTAGCTGGTCCCCACAATGACAGAAAGATCTGGGGGGACATTTTGTTTAAAAAAAAATGTTTTTAACAGAAACTGCAAGTTTCATTTGAAAAAACCAGTCAAAAGATTTGCTTTAGGTTATTGATGTTAAGGTTAGGGTTCCAGTAGTCAATATGTCAATAGAAAGTACCACAAAGATAGGGAGACATCTGTGTGTGTGTGTACCTGGCGTATGGGTTCAGGAACGCGGTAGAGACAGCAGGAGTGTGTGAGACGGACGGCTGTCTCTAGACTGATCCGATGACCCACAGACACGTAGATGGGTTTGATGCTCTTGTCTGAACTGCGCAGAGCCTGAAAAGAGCATGCATGTACACACACACACACACACACACACACACACACACACGCAGCGTGTTAATTGTGGCAGCTCGTCTTAGACTTTTGTAACAATACACCTCCAGAGGTCTTAGAGTCCATGAGGAGAAATGCACAATATTAAGCAGGTGGCTTTAAACTTACGGTTGATTGGTGTGTATGGAAATAATTACAAATATTGGTCATTAAATGAGTAAATCTCACCTGGCCCAGCGTTTTGCCAGAATTACAGACCAGAGGGAAACTATCACCTGCTTTACTCAGAGCACTGACCTACAGACAGAGACACAGGGAGATTGTGTTTTGCATTAATAATAAACAACACACGCACACACACACACACACACACACACACACACACACACACAAGGCATCTCACCCATGTCGTCTCACGCCACACCGTTACACCACCGCACGGCTCAGTGGGTGGGTGGGGCTCTTACCTGTGACAGATGTTCATCATTCTTGACCACGCCCTGCACCTGGAGCAGATTCTTAGCCACGCCTACACAGGGTAGCTCTGATAGGACGCCAAGGTGACAGGCCAAACCAAACTCTACACACACAATTAGTGATCATTAACTTTTATTGATTAACATGCACCGCAAGACGAACCAATCAGCATTCAGCTTACTGACCTCTGTAATGAAACAGCCCATTTCCATCCACAAACAGCACCTGCAGGGGACATGGATTACTCTCATAATAACGTGAAATAATATTCACCAATGTCATTATCTAAATAGGTTTGATATTTTTATTCTCCCAGCAGATTGATCCAGTTGGTGGTGCAGACGAGAATAAT
>JAJAGP010000041.1:1123664-1179425 GCA_025084515.1 Ancistrus triradiatus | reverse complement strand
GGCTACAGGGATCAGTGGTCACAAAGGTACAGGAGTTCAGGTACATGGGATCAACTGTCCAAGGAAATTTGGAGTGTGGAAAGGAGGTGAAGAAGAGAGTACAGGCAGGATGGAGTGGGTTTATAAGATTTATAAGAGAGTAGTGAGACCAGCCTTGTTGTATGGGTTAGAGACAGTGGCACTGACAAAGAGACAGGAAGCAGAGCTGGAGGTGGCAGAACTTAAGATGTTGAGGTTCTCTTTAGGAGTGTCTAGGGTGGACAGGATTAGGAATGAGATCATCAGAGGGACAGCACAGGTTGGAAAATTGGAAGACAAAATTTGAGAGGGAAGACTGAGATGGTTTGGACATGTGCAGTGGAGGGATAGTGGATATATTGGTAGGAGGATGTTGGATATGGAGCTGCCAGGCAAGAGAAGGAGAGGAAGACCAAAGAGAAGTTATTTGGTTGTGGTAAATGAAGATATGCAGGGAGTTGGGGTGAGAGTAGAGGACGTGGAGAACAGGGTGAGGTGGAAACGTTTAACTCGCTGTGGTGACCCCTGATAAAGGGAGAAGCCGAAAGAAGAATGTGCTGTAGTTTAGAATGCCTTAATGGTGTTATAGTTTGCAGATTCAAAGTGCTCTTGACAATCGGAACCTAGTAGCTGAACTCCCGCAACATGTAACTTTGAGGAATTTTGATTCCCATGTGATACACCTGGACATCTTAGATCCCCAATATATTAATCCAAAGTTATAGCCTCTGTATCGGTGCATATCAATGTATGATGAAAATAAAGGACACGCCTTTATTTTCACCATGCATTGATATGCACCGATACAGAGAGGAGGGACTTGATACCGAGTCATATTCTCATTGGCTGTCTCAGAGCGAAACCCCTGGCTCACGCCGCCTGATTGTTTACATCAAAGTGTGTACAAAAACCCTTGGCACAAGAAGTTTTTGGTAGTTCTTAAAGTAGTTTTAAGTTTTGTTTTCTTTAGTTCTGAAGTTCTGTTTAGGTTTTTGTTTTAAGTTTTAGTTTTAAGCTTTTCTTTTTCCAGCAGTTTTAGTAGTTCAGGAGTGCCGAGTTACAGGCTAAGCAAAAGAAAGTAGCGACCAACTAGCAAAGATCTCCTTCACGCTCGACCACGATTGTATATCCTAGCCTTCCAAGTTTAGTGACACATGCTTGTGTAAAGTTCACATTAGACTTAGCATGTACCTGTGGCCAGGGTAAAGATTTGAGTGTGTGCGAACGTAATCTTTGAGGACCGTGAACTGCTCACAGCCTAAAGCGGGGATAGCGGCATCTGTGATGTCCAACGAAGACCGCTGATAAAAGAGAGCCTGTTGGTTACACGCCTGCCTATCTCGCCAAAAGCCTAAAGTCTACGTTGTCGAGAGTATGGCCGAGCAGCTGTGTTAATCGGAAGATAAACATCACCTGCTCCACAACCGTGCCCCCCCCCCACCCCCACCAGGCAAAGGCGAGGTCTCAGTGTCTCCACCTGTGAACTGTGCTCACTGTGAACTCACTCCAGGCAAGTACAGCTGTTTTATAGGCTTAATTTGGGTCTCCAATCCTCGAACATTATCGTTAGTTAAACCACATTTCAACCCTAGACCCTCCTACGTCTAAGTAGTCCGTTGAACACTTCACCACAACTTATCTTACCAGGAGTAACATCCTTAACATCGCACCTAGGTAGTTACTAGACAATTGATAGGCTGCGCATAAGAACATCCTGTTAAAGGTATTAAAACTGTGATGTACATACGTGGACAAAATTGTTGGTACCCCTCAGTTAATGAAAGAAAAACCCACAATGGTAACAGAAATGACTTTAATCTGACAAAAGTAATAATAAATACAATGTCTATGAAAATGAACAACTGAAAGTCAGACATTGCTTTTCAACCATGCTTCAACAGAATTATAAAAAAAAAATAAACTCATGACACAGGTCTGGACAGAAATGATGGTACCCTTAACTTAATATTTTGTTGCACAACCTTTTGAGGGAATCACTGCAATCAAACGATTCCTGTATCTGTCAGTGAGACATCTGCACCTCTCAGCAGGTATTTTGGCACACTCCTCATAAGTAAACTGCTCCAGTTGTCTCAGGTTTGAAGGGTGCCTTTTCCAGACGGCATGTTTCAGCTCCTTCCAAATATGCTCAATAGGATTTAGGTCAGGGCTCATAGAAGGCCACTTCAGAATAGTCCAGTGTTTTCCTCTTAGCCATTCTTGGTTTATAGATGTGTGTTTTGGGTCATTATCCTGTTGCAGGACCCATGACCTGCGACTGAGACCAAGCTTTCTGACACTGGGCAGCACATTTCTCTCTAGAATTCCTTGTTAGTCTTGAGACTTCATTGTACCCTGCACAGATTCAAGACACCCTGTGCCAGATGCAGCAAAGCAGCCCCAGAACATAACAGAGCCTCCTCCATGTTCCATAGTAAGGACGATATTCTTTTCTTGATATGCTTCATTTTTCCATCTGTGAACATAGAGCTGATGTGCCTTGCCAAAAGGTTCCATTCTCATGTGTCCATAGGACATTCTCCCAGAATCTTTGTGGCTTGTCAACATGTAGTTTGGCAAATTCCAGTCTGGCTTTTTTATGTAATGTTTTCAACAATGGTGTCCTCCTTGGTTGTCTACCATTAAGTCCACTTTGGTTCAAACATCGACGGATGGTGCGATCTGACACTTATGTTCCTCGAGCTTGAAGTTCACCTTTAATCTCTTTAGAAATTTTTCTTGGCTCTTTTGTTACCATTCGTATTATCTGTCTCTTTGATTTGTCATCAATTTTACTCCTGCGTCCACGTCCAGGGAGGTTGGCTACAGTCCCATGGGTCTTAAATTTCTGAATAATATATGCAACTGTAGTCACAGAAACATCAAGCTGCTTGGAGAAGGTCTTATAACCTTTACCTTTAACAAGCTTGTCTATAATTTGCACAGAACATGGGTCAAGTAGAGCTGCAAGGCTTGAGATAAAGTGCTTAGGGCTTAGTCGCTAGGTAAAGAGAAAGCTCTTCACCGACTTGTACCTCCTCTCCCCTCTTTTCTGCTTCCCGGTCACTCTGCGTGACCAATTTCTTTGGTGTGCACGCGCACCCCCAGCACACCTAGGCATTTTCCAGCCATTTTTCTAGCAAGCAGAGCTCGGCTCTGTAGCACCCATATCTGTCCTGCGCATGCACGGACTGCTGTTCGCGCCCCGTGATTTATTTTGTGATTTTCCCTTAATATACTTTCATTTCAGGACGCGCTGCCTATTGGCCCGTGTCCTTATAGTTCTCTGGTTCCCATCGTAGTATGTAGACGGCGAAAACCTTATTTTGAGTCCCCATTAGGCGGCTCTTTTGTCTGCTCTTAGACTTATCTGCTCTTTCTCCTAGTGTCGGGCGGTGTGGCAAGCCGTGGTTACACTCGCCTGTGACACTAGAGATCGGGGGTTCGAGTACCGGGTTCCGCACGGCGGGCCCATTAATTCAGCACTTTTTTGGTTCATTAATTTCATCTGGAGCTAACTGCACTTTGGATCCTACCTAAAATAAAATATAATATTAAATATATTTTATTTTTTCTACGGGTTTGTCGGCAAAGCCAATATGGTGAACCCTAACATATTTAGTGCAAACTCACTCTTCAGATCCAGACTGAACTTGCCCATATCAACTTCTTGATTAATATTTCTTTGGTAGTTTTCTGGATCCACCAGTCCCCAAATGATCCGGTGGTGCCCCGTTTGTTCATTAAAATTAAACATTTTAAAAGTGTAGTCATATTCCGCTACATATTATTGGTGCGCCCGTGTGAGGCAGTTGAAATCAGTCTGTGAATGTTTGAAGTCACTCCCACTATTTGCGATAACTTCAAAACCATGTGTGTCTAGCGTTCTATATTCATATCTTAGAGACTTATGATTTGGGTGCGAACAGGTATGAGTTGTCTGCAGGTTTAATTGTTAAAAGTTGTATTGTGGTCTGCGGAAAGTTGGTTACAATGTCTTGAGTAGCTGCTGTTGTTTTTGGTTTTTGGAAAAGAAAGAAAAATGCCACTGTGTGTGATCGCGATCAAAGCTGTGTGTTTTGTGTATGCGCTGCCGCGCACTGCACATCAATGGTACCATTATTAAAAGTTGCGTTACTGACAAGTAACTTCCTGATGCATGCATAGCGTGTCATATGCTTATCAATAAGGCCTCTGATGTAAACCGATTTTGCGAGTCTCCAGAATTGTGCACATACGTCCCGAATTGCAGTTTAGTTCTGCTCCAAGTCTCGAGGGAATTAAGTGCGTTGGCCCCACATGCTACAACCGTAGCCTAGCTAACTACCGTTGTCAGCATCACTTGATGATAGACTTAATAATAGTAAGACACCATCCTGATACGACCGTGCTAATAAACACAGCATAAAATAATCTGTTGTGAAAAATGCCAGCAGTGGGGCTAAAATACCAAGAGAAACAGAATAGCGGGAGCTTAAGTTGCATGAAACTGATCTCAGCTTGGGTTGGAAAACTTGTGTACAGAAGGAATTAGTTGAAAGAAAAAAAAAAAAGAGAAGCCATGGCTGGGTCCCATGCTCCTAAACCTCGCCCTGAGCGAAGTTATTCCAGCGGGACCTGGAAGGTAACTGAGTGAAACCACTCCTGGCTGTCAATATAGACTGTCAGTAGTCTTATTAATCACTATAACCTTTAAGAACCATTATTATAAAACGATAAATGATTATCACTATTAATTAAGTCTATAAATTAATAAATTAAGCCATTAATTAAAATCCTATAGTTATAAATGTATTTTTTATTATTTTTTAAATAAATAAAC
Organism: Ancistrus triradiatus; assembly: GCA_025084515.1. Classification (NCBI taxonomy): domain Eukaryota; kingdom Metazoa; phylum Chordata; class Actinopteri; order Siluriformes; family Loricariidae; genus Ancistrus; species Ancistrus triradiatus. The sequence continues at coordinate 1,174,585 of JAJAGP010000041.1, read as the reverse complement.
AAATAAAACATGTTCAAATACAGTACACCCTATCTGGTGTGAGGTGTACCTACCCTACCTGTAAACTCAGTTGCCATTAAAACATAACACTACTAACTCACGTAATGAATAACACTATGGCCGCTGAGCCAAGATCAGATTCCCTCCATGTGGAAGACACCAATGAGGTTGTTGAGTCGACATTGCTAGAGATTACTCAATCACTAATGCCCGACTATCTGAAAGCCGTCCAAGAGAGTGATCCAGCAGAACTTGAGTCACTAAGGGATGCCTGCCTCCGAATACCTGGGAACCAATTTTAGAAGTAAGGAGGCATCTCAACTAATCATGAAGCTGGTTGTCTTGCAGATAACCAAGTTCAAGTATCGTTCTAAGGAAATGGAGCATGTCACTGCAAAGTACAGTGCCAAAATACAGTTAGGAATTAGATGCGTCCGAAGCCCAAAATGCCCAACTACAACAACAGGTCCATAAGGCCTCAGGTTTGCTCAGCAGAGCCCAAGCCAAGATAGTAAGTCTGACTGAACAACAGGATAAGGCTGAAAGCGAGTTGGTAAGGACTAGGGACAAGCTAGCAGCATGCTAACAACAACAATTGAAGGCAGAATGCGAGTTGACTGAGATAAAGTTGAACTTGTGGGATGATCAACAGCAGCCAAGTAGTACAGGAAAGAAATTCCTGGGTGTTCAAAGAGGGCTGCAGTATTCTCCCGACACACGCCCTGACCAATCAACAGGTGTACAGAATGTTCCCTGTTATGACCAGGAGCGGGATTCCACTCCCAGAGTTGCTCCTGGATCCCATTTTTCCACTCGGGTCAGGAGAGACTCTCCTGACCCTGCCCGAATAACTTCCCCACAAGGACAAGACCCCTCTGACAGGGACCTGTATAAAATTGCCCACAATGTAACTCGATTTGAGCCAACACCTGGTTGCTCTAAAGATGTCAGTACATACGTGAATGACATCAAGTTCTATCTGCGATAATTCCACCAAGCTACCGTAGATGAGCGGACTTATTTAATCCGAGTGACCTCGAACTGAGAAGTTAGTAATTTCATCACACGCCAGCCAGACCATATCTGTGGAAACTACTATCTACTGTCTAAGGCATTGGAAGAGGAGTTCTCCAATACTCTCATGCAGACAGGACAGGCTGTGGCTCTGTTATCATCATTTGCACCAAACCTATTTTGGTTTCAACAACCAACCAGGTATAGAGGAAGATTTGAACTTCAAAACATTGTTTATCCAAAACCTTCATCCTGCCACCAGCTACTATCTAGGTGTCTCAGCCTGCCCACACATATTAAACTATAGAGAATTGCAAGACTTAGCATTAAAGGGGTTTGTTAAATATCAGCAAACTGCCCCTAAACAGGGAGATCCTCCTAGCAGGTTAAGTTTCGACACCACCTCCTTAGCTTTAGAGCTGGAAGGAGCCTCGGGACTGGAACCAAATGATCCAGAGCAGGACTCCAACCAAGCCTACGGCCCGAACAAGGGGCAGGGACTCTCTCAGTCCCAACAAAACCATCGGTGCCACAGGTATCCTAAACAACAGTGGTCAGACCGTAAGCGAGATTGTTTGAACTCTGACACCGGTCGGGGTCCTTCAGAGTATCGCCACGACCGGTCTCCTCCCGATCAATGCAAAAATCACGCTTGAGAGAACCAAAGGCATGTTGGACGTGCCTCATGGTACAACCGTTCCTGGGGTAACTCAAGGCGACCTTCAGTTCCTCAGGATACTACTGAGGAAAGGGCTAGGGCAACCCCGTGCCAGGAAAAAGGCTACAGCAAAAAGAGTATGTCAGAAAACAAATCTAAAGTTGTCAAAATCAGTCAGGGAGACTTAGAAACTCTTAAGAGAGTAATATATGTGTAATAATGAAAGACAGTAATAATGTGCCAAGTTGATAGCCAGAAAGCAGATCTGTTCTCCCTCACCTCTGCTCCCCCTGTATTACATGTCCAGCCTTTGTTAGGTCATGTTGAAACAAAAGAGGATTTCTCATCCAGGTCTGATGGGGATAAACCTGCAGTACCAGGGCCTAAACAGATTCTTGTCATGCAGGTGGACATACCTGATCAGCCACCTCAGGGGGGTGAGAAACCGATTCCTCCTAGTGCTGTGTTAGTAGTCAAGTTAGACCCCAAGGGAGACTGTCCTCATGAAGATGGTCCAACCATCCCCGAAGAGCTGTCATTTTACAAATTCTTAGGTCACTTAACTGAGAAAGGGATGGCACGAAATTTTACATTTCCACCACCCTCGAGCATGGCGTTACACATGATATGCTCTTAAACATGACAGCCAACATCACCTTAATGTTAGCTACCCTTTTCAGTTGGGTGAGGGCTACAGCCTGCCAAGCTAACCGGAAACTGCAATTACACACCTGCTCCCTCGACATACAGCCATACTCTCACACTGGCATTACCGTATGGTCAATGGCCTTGGTCCACCTCACTATTGGACTGATGAGTGTTGTTCACCTGATACATGTGTCCAAGACTGAAACTGTCCCACTTCTCCTCGGCAAAGACCTCCTAAACCGATTTGAAGCCTTAATTGACTTTAAACGTTTAAAATTTGGACCCAGGTCAGTGAACCTCTGCCCATCTCTCATCAACTCAATGTGGGGTCGCAATGTCACGTACTCTTAGAACTACCATTCCTACACCCAACAACTCGTTGAGCATACGGGGTATGATTGATGATGATGCACAATAGGAGCCATCTAACCTTCCATCAGAGCCTTCCTGGACCCCGAGTGAACTACTAGAACAATGAGACACCTTCTTGTGTTCTCTGATCAAGTCAGATGCTGCAAATGTGTACCATCCACATATTGTGAATGGCCTTCTGCTAGAGGACGCCAATGTCCAGGATGCAGTCCTGGCACTGTGGGCCGATGAATCAACAATCAGTCAAAATCTCCTTGACACCCTATCCAAGGCTAAACTGAGCTTTGGTTTACAAATGGTTCTTGTCGGTTTCCCACTGACCTACCACATGTGACCAAAACTCCTGATAGCATATGCAAATTTCGGTTCACTGGAACCAAAAATAATTAACCCATTTCTTCCTGGTCATCCGAGACCTACCACACGCTGTTTACATTGGTAGTGATATTCTAGTTAGGCTAGATGTCCATGTGGAACATCCAACCGGGCCAACGACTGAGTCATTCTTTGGCTGTTTTTCAACCGTCACCCATCCTTTTCAACTTAGGCCTGCCCATAGATGCTATCATGGAATTGCGTGCAAGGTCAGTCTACCTACTGGTTCATAATGATAGCACAAGCAACATAGTACTTCCCCCTAAATCACTAACTGTTAAGTTGACAACCGTTACTCTAGTGGGGGGTGTCCCAAACAACCACATTCTTCCCTCCTCATAGTGTTCAGATTACGATCCTAACCATGTTCACCTCTCACTCCAGGATGATCTGGCTGCTCGTATTCCTGACCCTTGAGGTGCTCACTGCCACTGACCCTTCCGAGATTGTTGAACTCGGACCAAGCTTGGGAACCATATTGAGGGAGCAACCCGGACTACTGGCTACTAACTGTCGGTTGCACACGCAGAAAGTGTTTGTCAGATTAAACCCCGGCAAAGTATTAAGGAAGCATGTCACCATTACAGTTAAACTAACTGACTGGGCTGGAGGCAGGTGAACCATGGACAACATCAAGCATGCTGAGGCAAACATTTCTCACATGCTGCAACAGCTCCAGAAGTTCCCTGTCACTCAGTCAGAACTGAGTGGAGAACCCTGGCATTCCAAAAGGTTCATCAGAGGACTGCTGACTGCAGCTGCCGCCATTGGGTTTCTTCTTGGTCTTGGCACCTCAGCTGTGAATGCCGTCACTCTAGCTACCGTTAAGCAACATGTCGGAGAATTGCAATACAAAATTCCTGATATACGAACCCAAATTCTCAAGTCACAAACCAAGTCACAAACATTACTGACACTGGAATGTGGAAAGAACCACCACATTGACAGATTCTTCACAGATTAATGGCCACGATAACAAGTCCAATACTCAAATCAACTGAAGAAATTAACGACCTGGCCCAGTTGTCAATAACCCCTGCATCTCACCATTGTAAACTAAGCCAATGTGCCAACAAACTCAGCTGAAAACTATTGGACAGTCACTACGCGGCACGGTCCTAGTTCTCAACACCCAAAGCGTCACTCTGAATAAAACCATTCAGACTGTAAACTCCCTTCTCTCCGTACTTCAGGTGGATCACGCTCACACCCAACTGATGTCTATGCTAATGTCAGATATGCTTTGAGAAATTGGGTCCTCAGTGGATAGCCTAGCTATGGGTAGGATTCCCGCTTACCTGGTACCCCTCTCCTTAGTGCAGGACCTCCTTTCCACAGCAACTAATGAAAAGGTCACTGTAAATGAGATATACTGAGGACAATTAGGATTAGCCGGACTCCTTGGAAAAGTGCAAGTATATTGTGATCTAACCTCATTTTCACATTTAAATTATTACAGTTACTGAATTACGTTACTGAATCTCCTCCCCTAATTTGTTCCCCATTTTTTTTTATTGTTACCTTAGGAGTATCTTTTTTACAGATCTACTAACTTCTTGCAAGATATATATGAAAGAGCACCTGTCTGCTACAGTGATGTTTGGAAGTTTGTGAACCTTTTAGAATTTTCTATATTTCTGCATAAATATCACCTAAAACATCATCAGATTTTCACACAAGTCCTAAAAGTAGATAAAAAGAATCCAGTTAAACAAATGAAACAAAAGTATGATACCTGGTCATTTATTTATTAAGGAAAATGATCCAATATTACATATTAGTGAGTGGCAAAAGTATGTGAACCTCTAGGATTAGCAGTTAATTTGAAGGTGAAATTAGAGTTAGCTGATGTGAAATCAATGGGATGACAATCAGGTGTGAGTGGGCACCTTGTTTTATCTAAAGAACAGGAAACTATCAAACACATGTTTGTGAAAGTGTATCATGGTACGTACAAAGGAGATTTCTGAGGACCTCAGAAAAAGAGTTGCTCATCGGACTGAAAAAGGTTACAAAACCATCTCTAAAGAGTTTGGAATCCAATAATACACATTCAGATAGATTGTGTACAAATGCAGGAAATTCTGTTACGGGAGGCCATATTCAAACGGATCAGAGAACCGTGATAATAAAATATACTTTAAATATTTTATTTTATTTTATTTAGTTTAGGACCTAAATGCAGTTAGCTCCAGATGGAAGGGGTTAACCAAGAGTTCGCGCATGCATGAGAAGCGTTGGCAACCCGAACAGAGCATCCGCACATGCGCGAAGAAGAGCAGGCAGCCCAAGCGAAGCGTCTGTGGTGCGCCACGTAAAAACTCAAATAAGCACCCATTGAGGAGTGGCGTGAATGTCGGGATTAAGGGGACAAGGAACGAGATTCATGAGAGCTCAGCTCATTAAAAAAGAGGATAACACTTAAACCGTTGTTTCAATTATTTGTTTCTTGGTATAAAGACATTAATATTAGACAAGTACATTTAAAAACATTTTGAAATAGTACTATACCATTTTGTAGGGGTGGGAATTGAGGGACCTCACCATTTGTTTTGATTATGACTTAGAGGGCTATGATTTGGTTATTAATCGATTATCGGTGCATCTTGATTAATCTTTTTTCTCCCAGTGATTCCATGACATTGGTTTTGGTCTTATTGTAGATTGAGATTCTAAATGCTGTACATGTAAATGAAAAAGGGAAGCTGTATTTTGGCTCCAAAGTGCATTGCATAGCGCAAAAGCTCTGGTTCTCAGTGTGACTGAATACAGATGCAAATCCCTGGAAATAAAAGTTGTGATAGAGTTTGTAATTTGTTTCGCTCCTTCTGAGTTGGGTGAAAGTTGAGACGGCGCTTGCTCGTCTGTTGAGTTTGCGTTATGTCCACACCACAGACTGTCCAGGCAGCGCTGCACTTCCGCTTTCTCGAGTACTGCTCTGCGTTTGATTGTCAACATTACGTTATCAATTAACATTTAAATAATTGATTTTTAACTTTTGTAAACTGATGCCAAATCATCCCCCTCCGTATATCCATATCCATATAAACAGTACATTCATTGTGCAAGTCGTATTGATGGTGCCTTCTTAATTTAACACATGGCATCTTGTTAGATAGAAACACCCCCATGCTCTAGGTTAAAAATGGAACTTCGAAAATTTATAAAGTAGAACATCGAGTGACTGAATCAAATGCTTAACACAAGTCTAAAAAATACTGCTCCCACTACTGCTCTACTCAGCCTGAATTTTTAAATATTAAATATAATTCAGTACAATGTTTTTTTTCTGAAACCAAAGTGCATATAATTTCCCAGAAGTATTGTATCTTTAAAAGTATTGGCAATATAGCTTCAAGTTGGTCTGCAGTTTTAAAAACAGGTGTAACAATATACGTAAAGTTCTGAAATGACTTTATGTATTCATTTACAGTGGTTAGCAGCATTTATCCAGAGAAATTTATAACTGATAGAATCCAACTAATGATCATGGGCCCAACTGTGGCACCTTGGTGTTGTTAACCCTCAACATCTGGTCAGTTGTCCAGTGAGGTAACCACTGTGGTATCACTGTTGCTCCTTTGAGCTTCAGTATATGTGATTGTACAATCCCTTGATCAAATACATCCACCACAGTATGCATACAATAACCAATATATTATTTGTAGTTATTAATGCAACGTTTTGACAGTAATGACACAGACACCTCTGTATTAAGTGCTGGCACAAATTTGTTGCTGTGTTTTTAAACACACTGTATACTTATTGGCTAAATCTACCTGTCACTTGTTGGTGGTATTGTTTTAATCATCCTTTAGCAGTTTATCTGTTTCTGAAGACAGTAATGTTAATTAGTGAATGGTTTTGGTAGTAGTTAGGTTAGATTTAGGGGCAATCATAAAAAATTCTCATGTCAGCCTTATGCTAACAATGAAGGGGTGGGGGGGCATTGTCCAATTGTCAAAGAAGTTCTACATCACCATGGAATCCTAGTTTCCTGCAATAATGCACACATAATCACATTTATGGATGCAGTACATGATTCCGGATGGACATGAGTGGCCCAGGTTTGCTGTTTTCTAACTATAATGTTAGTTTCACCCACCAGAATAACTTCACAGTTTTATATTTGCCCCTAGCTCTCCATTTCTCAATCCAATGGAGCAATTCTATTCAGCCTGGCATTGAAAAGTGTATGCCTGCCAACCACAAGCCCATCTGCCTCTTCAGAAAGCAATGGAACAGGCATAAGAAGACACTGATATGGAGTCAGTCCAGGGTTGGATATGGCAAGGTGATATTTTCCCATTTCCTGACCAGGAAAGACACTGTTTGCAATCATCCCTTACAAACTCATAGAATGCTATTCTTGTTTATAACTTGCACTGTAATTCTATTTTCTATTTTTCTTTTTATTTGTTGTAAAATCCTGTAATGGCATGTTTTTTTCTGAAGCTTTTCTATTTTAGTGTTCATTTTGTGTTCAAATGCGAGTAGATGTAATGATCTGTAACAATATTTCACAGAAGAAAAATTATGCCATGTACTAAATACAGCAGTGTTAAAATACATCAGTGTGTTGTTGTTGCTCTGAAAAACTAATTCAAAATGGTGCATGTGTATATAAAATGGCATTTTAAAAAAGATTCAGTTGGTTTTGATTGGGGTGGCATGTTGGCTCAGTGGGTAGCACTGTCGCCTCACAGCAAGAAGGTCCTGGGTCCTTTGTGTGTGGAGTTTGCATGTCCTACCCGTCTTCGTGTGGCTTTACTCCGGGTACTCCGGTTTCCTCCCACAGTCCAAAGACATGTGTGTTAGGTTAATTGGTGTCTCTAAAGTGCCCCTAGTGTGTGTATGATTGTGTGTGCCCTATGATGGATTGGTCTGTCTAGGGTTGTTCCTGCCTTGCACCCTGTGCCGCCGGCTTGGCATCGGCTCTCCCACGATCAAGCGTATAAGAAAGAGAGTTAATGAATGAATGAATGAACGAGTTTTCATTTTCACATAGGTGTGAGATGTTTATCTCCAAGTGTTGTTCCTTATTTGGCTTGTGTATAGACTTTTGACACAAGGAGCCGTATTACGCAACAAGTGTGTGAGACAAATTTGACACATGGTGACATTGGTCATTGTCCTTAATTTACTTTAACACCAAATACATTAGTAGTGCAACTTCCACCACAGACTAATGGGACACTTAAATGTGATGCATTTCTTTAAATATTTTGAATGCTTGTGAGTGTAGTCAACAGAGGGGATGATCAACGGGGGAGTACAATTTAATTTATACTCAAAATTGAAATTATACTTTAATAATTTCAGGGTGCAAAATATAGACAAGGACTTAAACATGCAGTAGCAGTTAAATCCATATAGTGTACTGTACTGTGACGTTTTCACATGCCACTGGCTTAGTCTACATGAAAAACATTATGCAAGGAAGAGTGAGGGGAAAAAAAAATCATTAAGTAGTATTACAATGTATATTAGTAGATTTGATTTTGATTTACACCAAATAAGTTGTTACCGAATACTGATGGACCCAAACTATGTCGCATGCCAAATTTTATGCATTGTGTACCCAGATTATGCATAAGACAATAAATTGTTTTTGCCCCATTTTAAATAGAACAGCCTGTACAGCCTGTTAAAATGAATTGCATTGCACAGTCCTTCTTGTTTATATTTCAAAGCACACTTGTCCTCAACCTTCGCACATTTTGCAATTATCTGATAAGAAAGCCATTTGTTACAAACTGTGATGCAGGTGTTATGGGCTATTGTTGGATCTGTGACGGTAATAAGAACATTGAAGTGGGTATAGAAAAGTGCACTTCCAGTTTGTCATGGACTGAGCCTTAGAACCTGTACAGTTGCCATATTTTCAATGCCAGATATTATGGTGAATGGTTTTGCACTGAGAGCATCACATTTTGTAATGTAGTGCTCACTCAAACCAACTGTTATATAACTGAAAAAAAAAATCTATAATTGACCACAGTCTACAACGTTATTTTAAAATAACACCATGCTGAAAGGCATCCCTGAATCTCTGGACAGCAGGTCTGCTGTAATACTAATAATAAAATACATTAATCAAGACGATGGTACCACTCCCAGAGCGAGTAACGTGGTAATTCTGTGGCTTTAGACTTAACAAAACATCTAAAAGTCATGATATGTCTGAGGAATTTTGGAACTTATACTAATATGATTTGAGTGGAAGATGGTGTGCAAAGTGGTTTGTGGAACATGGCAAAGCACTGAAGGGATCATGAGGATATATCCATATCCAGGACGTTCCATAGCCTGATATAAGATGATTGGATTATAGTCAGTAAGGCAAAAACGTAGGGTAAGTTAAAGAAAACGTACTCTTGTGTTCTAAAAGGATATAAAAACATAGTCTAAAACATCATCAGATTTTCACAAACACCCTATAAGGAGATACAGAGAAATATGTTAAACACATAAGGCAAAAATATCATATATGGTCATTTATTAATTGAAGAAAATGATCCAATATTACATATCTGTGAGTGGCAAAAGTATGTGAACTGAGTATGCAGTATCTGCTGTGATCCCCTTGTACAGCACTAACTGCATTCAAAAGTATAAAAACAGCTTGGAATAATTTTAGCCCATTCCTCAAAACAGAGTTCATTGTTCCATAAACCATGATATACATTCACAAACGTTGTGATTATCAGATCCTATGTTGTGATTATCAGTATAGATCCTATTACTGACCATCTAGCTCTGCGGCCTGATGCTGGAGGGCGGCCGACCGTAATTGCGCTGACTGCACTTGACAGAGACACATGCCTGCTCAGGTATTTAAGGCCATCCATGAGCAGCGTCTCTTGTTCCACCCTTGATTTATAGTCGCGTGACTTATGCGCTGGACTGTGTCCCGTTGACTTCGAGTAGGGAAAAAAGGTATACTCTTCCTTTGCAGAGGGAGACGTAAACGTATTGTTGCAACGCCAGCACAGACTGGACAACGGCCAGAATAGACGGGACCAAATAGCAGCAATTGTCCTCTTGGGAACCTATGGCCTCTTGGCAGGCCTCTCAAGAACATACGGCCTCTGGCAAGGCCTCCCACATGGACGCCCTTGATGCAAGTACAGGAACAGAAAAAGACACCCTCGGTGCAGGCACAGGAACAGATGCCCTTGGCGCAGGCACAGGAAACAGAACAGACACCCTCAGCACAGGCACAGAAACAGACGCCCTCGGCGCAGGCACAGGAACAGGAACAGACGCCCTCGGCGCAGGCACAGGAACAGACGGCCTCAGCGCAGGCACAGGAACAGACAGCCTTGGCGCATGCACAGGAACAGACACCCTCAGCGCAGGCCCAGGAACCAGAACAGACGCCCTTGGTGCAGGCACAGGAACAGACACAGACGCCCTCGGCACAGGCACCGATGTCCCTGGTGCTGACACTGGTGCTGACATTCTTGATGCTGACACTGGCGCTGACGTCCTCGGCCCTGGCACTGGTGCTGACACCCTCGGCGCTGGCACTAATGTCTTGGATGCAGGCGTGGGTGCTGACATCCTCGGCGCTGGCACGGGTGCTGGCTTTATTGGTGCTGGCACTGGCACTAATGTCCTTGATGCAGGTGTGGGCGCTGACATTCTTGGTGCTGGCACTAGTGCTGACATTCTTGGTGCTGGCACTGGCACTAATGTATTGGCTCAAATGTGTTGCTTAGAGACATGGGGGCTCAGGTATGGCACTAATGTACTCAGGTACAGGGCTAGTCGACATTAACGGCTCAGGTATGGAGCTAACGTGCTCAAGTACAAAGCTAACTGACACTAACGGCTCAGATACGGAGCTAATGTGCTCAGGTATGGAAGTAGTTGACGGTAACGGCTCAGGTATGGAGTTAACGTGCTCAATTACAGAGTTAGTTGATGCTAACGGCTCAGGTACGGAGCTAACATGCTTAAGTAAGGAGCTAGTCAACACTAACGATTCAGGTGAGGAGCTAATCGACACTGACGGTTCAGGTAAACAGCTAGTCAATGCTATTGGCTCAGGTACAGAGCTAACGTGCTCAAGTACAGAGCTAGTCAACGCTAATGGCCCAGATAAGGATCTAACATGCTCGCAAACAGGACTATTCAACGCTAATGGCTCAGGTACTGAGCTAACATGCTCAAGTAGGGAGCTAGTCGACGCTAATGGTTCAGGTAAAGAGCTAGTCAACGCTAATGGCTCATATAAGGAGCTAGCATGCTCACTAACAAGACTACTCAACGCTAATGACTCTGGTACGGAGCTACAGGGCTGCTCATCTGGGGAGCTAATGGGTACGGCATGCTCAGATACTGGATTAGCGTGCTCAAATACAGAGCTAACAGGCACAAATACTGAGCTACTGGGCACTACCATCTCAGGTACTGAGCTATTGGGCACTAACGGATTGTCAACAGAGCTAACAGGCAAAACGTGCTCAGATACAGGGTTAGCGTGCTCAAATATGGAGTTAACATGCCCGAATACAGAGCTAACAGGCAAAAATACTGGGCTACTGAGCGCTAATGATTCAAGTACTGAGCTACGGGGCGCTAAAGGCTCGTCAACAGCGCTAACAGGCGCGGCGTGCTCAGCCCCTTACAACAGCTGGTGAACTGGGGGTCCAGCAAATTCCAGCTGAACCTGGTAACAGAATATAAGGAGTACCAGCCCTGCTTCAAAGTTTTCAAAAAACTCCTTAACAGTTCCCGCTTTGAGAAGCGGCCACAACTCGGTGGTCCAGCGCAGAGCCCTACCCAAAATGCAAGAAAAAAGGAACCATATACGAGCGGAATCCGAGGGAAAGAAAAATATCTCAAAATTCCAGGTACTTTGTTCTATAAAGAGCCGAACATAAAACGGATCACTGTTAAACTGGTCAGGCAAACGCGAAAAGGCTAGAGCGCCTGCCATCTCCATACCTTGGCGGGTTATTCTGTAACGACGGGGGTTCGGAGGACAATTGAGGATACATGCACATGTTAACATACTATAAATAAAGATATTTATTAAACAAAAGCAGACTAAGCCAAACAAGTATGCAACCGTGAGCTTACAGCACGATACAAGGAGCACAACCGAACCGGAGTGTACAAGCATGAAACATATAAGCGAGGTATCACAGACCAGAAGCAGGGATGCGATGACAGATGCCAGCAAATGATCCACAGCATCAGAAGAAGCCACAAACATAGGAACACGTGATAAACGAGACATGAACAGAAAAGATCCATCAATGAGAGTCTGGTTTAAATAGAGTCCTAAACAGCTGATACTTGTTTGTGTATGCATCAGCTTCTTCACTGGCTCTACAATCCCGGAGAGCAGTGCGTACTGTCCAGCCTAGTGGCGAGGAGAGCTGAAACGGAGGGAATCCTGGAGCAGACCACGACAGTTCTCAATCAGGACATCACTTAAATAGGACCTGCCTGACAAAGTGAAGTACACCAAAAGATCCTTAAAAGCTACACATCATGCTGAGATGCAAAGACATTCAGGAGCAATTGAGACAAAAAAGTAATTGAGATCTATCAGTCTGGAAAGGGTTATAAAGCCATTTCTAAAGCTTTATGGACTCCAGCAAACCACAGTGAGAGCCATTATCCACAAATGGAGAAGGCATGGAACAGTGGTGAACCTTGCCAGGAATGGCCGGCCGACCAAAATTACCCCAATAGCGCAGCGATGACTCATCCAAGATGTCACAAAAGACCCCGCAACAACATCCAAAGAACTGCAGGCCTCACTTGCCACAGTTAAGGTCAGTGTTCATGCCTCCACCATAAGAAACAGACTGGGCAAAAATGGCCTGCATGGCAGAGCTCCAATACGAAAACCACTGCTGAGCAAAAAGAACACTAAAAGTCGTCTCAATTTTTCCAGAACACATCTTAATGATCCCCAAGACTTTTGGGAAAACATTCTGTGGACTGACAAGACAAAAGTTGAACTCTTTGGAAGGTGTGTGTCCCATTACATCTGGTGTAAAAGTAACACAGCATTTCAGAAAAAGAACATTATACCAACAGTAAAATATGGTGGTGGTAGTGTGATGATCTGGGGCTGTTTTGCTGCGTCAGGACCTGGAAGACTTGTCTCGATACATGGAGCTATGAATTCTGCTGTCTACTAAAAAATCCTGAAGGAGAATGTCCGGCCATCTGTTCGTGACCTCAAGCTGAAACGAACTTGGGTTCTGCAGCAGGACAATGATCCAAAACACACCAGCAAGTCCACATCTGAATGGCTGAAGAAAAGCAAAATGAAGACTTTGGAGTGGCCTAGTCAAAGTCCTGACCTGAATCCTACTGAGATGATGTGGCATGGCCTGAAAAAGGCCGTTCATGCTCGAAAACCCTCCAATGTGGTTGATTTACAACAATTGTGCAAAGATGAGTGGGCCAAAATTCCTCAACAACGCTGCAAAAGACACACTGCAAGTTATCGCAAACACTTGGTTGCAGTTGTTGCTGCTAAGGGTGGGCCAACCAGTTATTAGTTTTAGGGGGCAATCACTTTTTCACACAGGGCCATGTAGGTTTGGATTTGTTCTCCCTCAATAATAAACACCTCATTTAAAAACTACATTTTGTGTTTACTTGTGTTATCTTTGACTAATATTTAAATTGGTTTGTTGTTCCGAAACACTTAAGTGTGACAAACATGCAAAAAAATAGAAAATCGAGAAGGGGGCAGACACTTTTTCACCTCACTGTATGCTGGCTCCCCAGATCATCACATCAGCAGTCAGGGCAGTGTCTCACTCCATAGCAAAGGCAGTATTGAAGCACTCATCACTAATATACTTTCCATACTTGAACCTGACTATCATCAGATTTCAAACAGAATCGAAATTAATCGCTAAATACGATACAGTTCCAGTCTGTAGCAGTCCAGGTTTCTCATTCATGACAGCACTGCAAGAAAAGGCGATCACGACTGGGTGTCAAAGGCACGTATGGACACAATGGGTGCCGTGACAACAAATTTCCTTCTGGTAGGCACATGGTAATTTAGTGAAGCTGCCACCACTGTCTGGATTGTGGACAACCAGAGAGTTGCTTGTGCTTGTTGGTGGAACAAACAATCTCTACTGGTGGTTTGTCTGGGCTATAATGCCACATTATTGAAACTGTGTCTGGTACCCGCATCTGCCCTAAACGTAACTCAAAAAGTCTGTTTTAATAACCTCATTAGTATAAACACAGATAGCTGCCAAAGAAATAACAACATTAGACTAAAGCTAGGCTTACTTAACATTAGATCACTTACAAACAAAGCAGTGATTGTAAATGAAATGATCACTGATAAACGCTTACACGCTCTCTGTCTCACTGAGACTTGGATTAGACCTGATAAATATTTAGCCTTAAATGAAGCCTCACCTCCTGGATACAGTCATGCTAATCGCCCTCGTCCTAATGGTCGGGGGGGAGGCATAGCCACAATTTTTGACAAAGAGTTAGGTGTAACAGCTAAATCCCATTACAAGGCTAATTCTTTTGAAATACTGATTTTTAATGTGACTGATCCATCGTTATGGAAGTCAAAACCACACTCTTTTCAGCTTATCACTATTTACTGCCCTCCTGAGTCCCTATTCAGGAATTTTCTTCAGGAATTTGTAAAACTTTCTTTCTGCTTACTACTGTCAACAGATAAGGCTTTAATTGTAGGTGATTTCAATATTCACTTTGACAATGAGCAGGATCCACTTATAATTGCTTTCGAGTCCATCTTAGAATCCATGGGTATCACTCAGAATGTGATGGGACCAACCCACCGCTGTAATCATACTTTAGATCTAATATTAACATTTGGTATCAATATAGATAACCTTGATGTTTTCACGCAAAGTGATTTGATTTCAGATCACTATCTTTTAGTATTTGAGCTATCTCTAATAAATAAAATCCTTCTGCCTCGTTATCACACCAAGCGCACTATCACATCTGCTACTCCAGCTGTGTTTATTAAAAACCTACCAGACTTGAAATTTAATACACCTACAGAGATCAATCATCTTGAGTGTGTAAATGACCAATTAGAATGTGTGCTTCCCTCAACCCTGGACACGATTGCTCCTGCTAGGGTCAAACACATTAGGGAAAAAAGGCTAGCACCATGGTAAAATGACAACACCCGTACCTTAAAGCAAAGAACACGGCACCTAGAGCGCAAGTAGAGACATAGTAAATTGGAGGTGTTTAAGATTGCTTGGAGGGACAGCATGGCAGAGTATAAGCATGCCCTCACTAAAGCTAAAGCTGCATACTTCTCTTCAATCATAGAGAAAAATAAGAATAATCCAAGATTTCTCTTTAATACAGTCTCCAAATTAACAAAAAACCCGACAGAAAGTGACTCTCCCGTTCTGTGTAATTTTAACAGTAATGACTTCATGACTTTCTTTAATGATAAGATAGAAAACATTAGGCATAAAACTCACTGCTCATCGCATCACCAAACTATTCAGCCACCTTCCAGATGCAGCACTAGTTAAGACATCTGTTTAATGAGCTGTAAATCAAGATTAAAATATTTTACCCCAATTACTAATACTGAACTATCCGCACTGATCAGCTCGTCTAAGCCATCAACATGTTTATTAGATCCAATTCCTGCACGTTTACTCAAACAAGTATTACCTAGTGTTATAGAGCCAGTGTTAGTTATTTTAAATTCATCCCTTACCTTTGGTTATGTGCCCAAATCCTTTAAGTCTGCTGTTATCAAACCACTGATTAAAAAGCCAATCTTGACCCTTGTGTGATATCTAAGTATAGACCAATTTCAAATCTACCATTTCTGTCCAAAATCTTAGAAAAAGCCATCTATCAGCAGCTCTGCATTTACCTCCAAAGGAATGAAATTTTTGAAACATTTCAGTCTGGTTTCAGGCCCCATCATAGTACTGAAACAGCATTAATTAGGGTACTAAATGACTTGTTAATGTCCTCAGATAAGGGATGTGTTTCTTTTCTTGTTCTGTCAGATTTAAGTGCAGCATTTGACACTATAGATC
The DNA here is from genome assembly GCA_025084515.1 of Ancistrus triradiatus. Classification (NCBI taxonomy): domain Eukaryota; kingdom Metazoa; phylum Chordata; class Actinopteri; order Siluriformes; family Loricariidae; genus Ancistrus; species Ancistrus triradiatus. The sequence goes on along the minus strand of JAJAGP010000041.1, from coordinate 1,158,460 downwards.
ATGATGTTTTACTAAACAGACTAGAATATATTGTAGGTATTAAGGGATCAGCACTTTCTTGGTTTAAAGTTTGTTCATATGAATAATCTAAGGTCTAAGCCCTCAAAAGTGAAGTATGGCATGCCTCAGGGGTCAGTGCTAGACCCGCTTTTATTCTCTCTGTACATGCTGCCATTAGGCTCAGTTATTCGTAAACATGGCATTAGTTTCCACTGCTATGCAGATGATACACAGTTGTACATATCAGCTAAACCTAATGACAGCCTTACAATCAACAAAATTGAGGACTGTGTAAAGGAAATAAAAGATTGGATGTTATTTAATTTTCTCTTACTTAACTCAGATAAAACTGAGGTTCTATTAGTGGGACCCAAGGCTGTGAGAGACTTGTTGGCTACATCTATCCTAAACCTAGATGGCGGTCCAGTACTGCCCAGTCCGTCTGTAAAAAACTTAGGGGTTACATTTGATTCAGATCTCTCCTTTGATGTGCACATTAGCAGCATCACTTGAATTGTTTTCTTTCAATTACGTAATATCGCTAAACTTAGAAATATCCTCTCTTTTAATGATGCAGAGAAACTTGTTCATGCATTTATAACCTCAAGGTTGGATTACTGTAACACCTTATTTACTGGATGCTCTAGTAAATCTATAAATAAACTTCAGTTAGTTCAGAATGCAGCTGCCCGAGTGCTAACTTGAATTAGAAAATTTGATCATGTCACTCCTGTTCTATCATCACTACACTGGTTACCAATCAAATTCCGCATTGATTACAAAATACTTCGTATAACTTATAAAGCTCTACATGGCCTGGCCCCACATCATCTGAGTGAACTCTTAGAGTTTTACAATCCAGCTCCTCTACTTCGTTCACAGGGTACAGGACTTCTTTTAGTTCCTAGAATTAAAAAAGTCACAGCAGGGGGAAAGGCTTTCTCATACATGGCCCTCCAACTATGGAATAAACTTCCCACTTTTGTTCGAGACTCAGAAACTCTCCAAAATTTTATGTCTAGGCTAAAGACATGCTTATTTACGCAGGCTTTTGACTAGATTTAGACTGGGATGCATGGCTTGGGTCACTGGGGCCGGAGTCTGGAGTCATGTCTGGCCTGCCTGCCTTATCCGTTAGCCGGGAGTGTCGAGTGGTCGGTCTGGCTGAACTGGGCTTTGGTCCTCGTGATTTTGACTCATGCATCCTTGCCTTAGAATAAGGGCAGAGCTGGGGGTTCATAGTCAAAGAGTCTTATGGTGATCAGAGACGTTGGGTTACTGTCTTTTGCTTCCTGTGGGGTTGCCAGTGTCTCATGTGATCCCTCTTGGCTGTGTTATCTACCAGTTCTCCTCCTTCTAGCTATGCTGCTATAGCTAATGTTGCCAGGGTCTCATGGTACACATGGCATCAGTGATTATTAATAGACACTGTGCTCTTAATTAATAACTAATTACATTTTCTGTTTTCTCTCCGAGCTGTGTTCCGGTACCAGTTCCAGCCCCACACATGATGTTCATCCACTGCTGCTTCACTCAAGCTTCTTCCGTCATCAGCTCCAGCCCCATCATACCAGGGCCACTTAATGCCGATGTACATACTTCACATTTTATTCGAACTATGACTCCATTACTTTAGTTTCGTTTTTAGATTTAACATCTACGCCGCCCAAGGAGGTTGGGTCCCTTTTTGAGTCTTGGTCCTCCCAAGGTTTCTTCCTATAACCAGGGGAAGGTTTTTCCTTGCCACTGTTGCCCTAGGCTTGCTCAATTTGGGATTGGACGTAGTTATTAGGAGATAATCTAAACTTGTAAAGTTGCTTTGAGACAATGCTCCATTGTAAAAAGCGCTATATAAATAGATCTGACTTGACTTGGCTTTCTGAAGCCTGTTCACCATGTGTCTGTGTCTCCATGGACCTACTGCTTCCAACACTGCTTCCAACACCTCCTGACAGGTCAGAATGGCCTACATGTTGGGCAACTCATCAACACAGCCACTCTGCTTCTCTCAGTCCAATGATGCGCCCCCTCTAAAAGTCTGTCAAATGGACAAAATGTCTTTGACCATGCGTTGTAGAGACATGTCTAGCAGTCAGTGATCTCAAAATGGGGTACACTACCCAGATGTTGCCTCTGAGAGCCTTTTTTATTGGGCAGCAGGGGAAGCAATTTTACACTCTCTTGTGGCAAGGCCCAGTGTCTATTCAGTTCACACCTGTAATCATTTACATAGCAGGACATCCTGCAGCCACATGTGTAAGAAGCTAATGTTAACATACAAAGCTAAATAGACAGACAAATATACTATGTACAGACAACAAATAAGACAAGATTGAACAAACTGTGCTATAACTGACAATAACCATAGGCATGACAAGACCCAACAAGGCAACAAAAGTGTTTAAACAGAGGCAAGCTGTAATTGAGAAGCTGGCTATGGAAGGAGCAAAGGGTCAATGAGGAACTAGGCAGGATGATGTTAGCAGAAAGTAGAACAAACATTGCACCATCCTGACAAGCAATTTGTTGATTGAAGTGATCTTCATCTCACACTCAGCACCCAGCCTAATCTGAACTCAAAGAATGATTGAATACTGCTGAAAACAATTGGCAATATAGCAGATTATGTACTCAAATTCAGAACAACCCGAAAACCAGTGTGTCTTTGATGTACACAAATTTTATTCTATAGGGTCAAGATTCCTTGCCATTGCCAAAAACGTCTAGTCAGTGAATTCTGCCTGAGTCATTTGTTTCCTCCATTTGATAATATTTGAGGGACAAAAAGTGATGAGGCTTGTGTCTGTGCATGCCAGCTGGAAATAAGGCACTGCATTGTTCTAATGGAATATGTCAACGAGGAGAACATTATGCATTCATCATCCTTTCAGCTGGTCTCTAGCCAGGAAGCCTGTGTGTGTGTGCATGTGTGTATGTACGTGTGAGTGCCTTTCTGTCTTTATGTTTAACATTCTGTGTGCTCCAGCCACCGGAGGGCAGCCGATGTGCCAATACACAGCTGGATAGAGAGGAGAAGCACAATGCGTCATGGCACAAGAGTGATCAGTGCAGATTAATGTCAGCTGCAGGCATCCTAAAATATGTGTCGCAAATCTTTGCCAGAATCGCTGGGTTTTTGTAGAGAGTTGGCCTCTTGCACAATGTGAATGCATTGTTTGTGATGTTGTGAGCGAATGAGAAATGTCCCAATCTTAGTAGAGAGCTGGACATTAGTTTGATGTTAGGGTATTGTTCAGGATGATGTGTGTCTGAGAAATTCCTAAAAGAGAGAATGCTCGAACAACTCTGTGTTGAAATGAAAGAGAGTGAATATTAATATGGAATTAATCACTATGACAGTGTCAAAGACAATCATATGTGGCAGGGGGATTAGGGATGTCAAGTGTTTACAGGTTACTAGAACCCATAAAGTCTAAAGTTGTCCCTGGCACCAAGAGTCTAGAGGTTTTGGGGGTCTCTGATATCTACGGTAATGCCCATACACAGTCAGTAATATTACATTGTTAATGTCTGGGCCTCTGATGCCTAGGGTAATGCCAATACATGGAACTTAGTAACACATAGTCATGGCACATTGAATGAAGTCATGCACTGTGCACCCGAGGTCGTCGTCCGAACCATAATCTGGGTGACAGGTCAGAGTGCACAACATGCACAAGCGCAGCACTCATGCCTTCTCATGAACGTATACTAATTATACTGTTCACTGTATAATGAAGAAATATGTATCTCTTTACAAGGAATAAAAAACTTTATTTACAGAATGAAAAGGGCAGAAAGGTTTGTGCTTAGAGTTAGGTGTAGTGTTATCATACATAGGTCCTCAAAAATACATTAATATGTGTGTGTGTGTGTGTGTGTGTGTGTGCACATAAATGTCTATAATACTGTCTATAATAAAATAAAACCCAAAGTGAATATAAGAACACTGCATTTTTGTTTTTGTTGTTTTCTTGGTTATAGGTCAAGGTGAAATGATTGATCTATACAGAATTTATCAGACCCAAAGGCAGCTTTTCAAATGTATAGTAATAATATGCCAGCTGAGAAACACTCAACATAGATGTCACATCTCACACACAGCACATAATCATCATTTTAACCTGTCAGGCTGAGTACTAAGTTCTAACATTTAAATAATTTTCTCATACATTTGTTGACAAACTGGAAATCCTCTGGCCATCTTTGCACATCAAAGTCTTTCCTGGATGCTGCTCTTGTACCAGCTCATTGTCATGTTCAGGGCAAGGAGGGGCAATGGAGACAGACAAGTAAGTGCAAGTGTGAAAGGTTTATTTACAGTGACCATAGTCAAGTTAAGATAAACTCAAAGACACCAACAAAACTAATACAAAGAACAATACAAAGAACAAGCAAAATATACAAAACAACTGACAGGTCTAACAAGCTAACAAACAAACACCAACAGAAAGGCTAACAATGAAACACAGCTAGACATGGAAGAAGAGGTAGAAGGAAACAAAAGACAAGACAAGGAAACGGAGACCAAGATTCACAGACTGAAGTGAACAGGAAGAAAGGTATTTTTAGGAAAGGACACCAGGTGGCAACAGCCGCCCCTGCTGTCGATACAGAAGAGAGACAGGGAGTTAAACCAGATAGATGCAAGCTGGTGGGCTTGCATCATTGTTACATTCATGATTACAATGACCTGTTGACATTACCTGTTTGAAATCACATAATTATTAAATTTTTTAAATTCATTACTAGTTCTAAATTGCCCCTGTCCCAACTTTTTTGGAAAATATTGCAGGCCTGAAATACAGGAATGGATGTTTATTAACAAATAAAGTTTATGAAATATCTCAGAATCATACTGTCTGCAGTGATATAAAAGTCAAAATACATGAAAGGAGCACTGCATTTTTATATCTGCATTTTTCATAATGTCCCAGCTTTTTCTGATTTGGTGTTGTACATATTATATGATATTATACAGTAATGCATATAATACATACAGATAGAAATGTCTGATTGCTGCAAAACTTGACATGCAGTTATGTCTCAGGCAGAGATGTAAATGATTACAGGTGTGGCTTGTTTTGACACTGGTCTTGCTACAAGAGAAAGTAAAAGTTCTTCTTCCACTGCCCTATAAAAAACATTTCAAAGGCTACTTTTGGGTATTTTGGTTCTTGGTGAGAGATCAAAGTATTGGGAGCAGTGGTTCCATGAGGGCACACACATGTAGCAAATAGACTCTGGATGGCCCAGGCAGATCTCCAGTTGAGAGAATCATTTGATCTATCGACAAGCCCAAGCAACTCTTACGGTTCCGTTTGTCTATCATCCAGACACAGGTAGCACCATCACTACACACCACTATCTCTGCCCAGAATTTTCCAGGCACTTAGAAGAAGTGAATTTGTTCTCACAGCAACCATTACGTGTCCTGCCATTGACAGCCAGCAACCATCAACTTCATTTGTGGTGGTGCGATGAAACCTGGACTGCTGTGGATTGGAATCATACTGCTTTTAGTGAGGAATCCAGGTTCTGATTGGGATCCGAAGACAGTCGGGTTCGAGTATGGAGGCCTCTTGGTGAGGGTTTCAATCCTGCCTTTGCTGTGGAGGAACACAGCCTTGATCGACAGGCCCAGCTGCAACATCTGTGGGAAAATGTGCTGCAAGATACCCATCTGAATTCAATGCTCAACTATATGTCATCTTGTTACCAGGTTAGAGGCAACCTAACAGGGTACTAGAGCCTCCTTTCAATTGTACAGGTTTCCCAATAAACCTATCCTTTTGCTCTAATACTGTAATTACAGCAACTCCTTTTTGGTGAGTTAAGCACCCAAATAGAAATGTCGGATGGCTGCAAAACTTGGCATGCATTTACATTGTAGGCAGATATGTAAATGATTACAGTCATCGGCTGTTTAGACACTGGGTCTTGCCACAAGAGGGCATAAAATTGCTTCCCCCACTGATCTATAAAAGGCTCTCAGAGTCTACTTTTGGGTAGTGTACCTCTTGGTGAGAGATAATTGATTGCTATACATGACTCTATGACACATTTGCCCACAGCTGGGCCTGTAGATCATCCACTCTATTACTCTGCCGAAGATGGCATCCAATCTAGTCCCATAACACTCGATTGGTGATAAATCTGGTGACCGGGCAGACCAAGGAAGTGTTGCAATCTGGCAGAGACATTCCTGCAAAACCCTTGCTGTGTGTAGCCAAGCATTATCAAGTCAAGTCAGATTTATTTATATAGCGCTTTTTACAATGGAGCACTGTCTCAAAGCCAACTTACAAGTTTAGATATCTCCTTAATAACTACGTCCGAGTCCCAAATTGAGCGAGGACTAGGGGGCGACAGTGGCAAGGATAAAAAATAAAATCCCTAGTTTAGGAAGAAACCTTGGGAAGACCAAGAATCAAATAAGGGACCCAACACTCTGTTGGGCGGCGTTAGATGATAACATCTAAGAGCGAGACTAAAGTCATTGGAGTCAAAGTTCGTAATAAGAATGTGAAAGTATGCACATTGACATTAAGTGGCCCGGGATAATGATGATAATCTAAAGAGCAGAACTAAAGTCATTGAGTCAAAGTTCGAATAAGAATGTGAAGTATGCACATCGGACATAATGTGGCGGGGGTATGATGAGAAATCTAAGAAGCCGAATAAAAGTCATGGAAGTGCAATAGTTCGAATAGAATGTGAATGTTATGCACATCGACATTAAGTGGCCCGGGTATGATGATAACTCGTAAGTGAGCGAACACTAATAAAAGCAGGAGTCATGGTCGATATTTATAAATGTGAATTTGCCACAGAGGGTCCAGCAGATGAAACATCATGTGTTGGGGGCCGGGAACGCCGGAACACAGCTCGGGAGGAGAAAAGAAAAGTAATTAGTTATTGATTAAGAGCCAAGGGTCATTAAACAGATCAATGATGTGCATGTCAATCACTGATGCCAAGTGTTAGATGAGACCCCGGCAGAATTAGCTATAGGTCAGTCATTGCTAGGAAAGCTAGAAAGGGAGTAACTGGAAAGGAAAACACAGCCAAGAGGGGTCCACATGAGACATTGGCACCCCATCGAGCGGCAGAAGACAGGCAAACCCAACGCCTGATTCATCCATAAAGACTCGTTTATGACTTATGAACCCCCAGCTTGCGTTATTCGTAAAGGCATATCCTCGGGTGGCATAATAAGCCCTTCTTTCCCTACTGTGTCCAGGGGGTGCGCTCAGTTTGGGCACCCCATTTCTCTCTTCCCTAATCACTACTTTACGTATTGCTGCGTGCTTAGCCGCCCCTAACCGTTCTCCTCGTATCCTTTCATTCCACACCGCTATTTGCCTATTATTCTAATTTATTTCTCCACTAGTTTCTGGCCACCCCAATAGTTATCGATCTTCTCCTCTTGCTATTCAATATTTGTTCCCGCTACACGTTTCTGTTAGTGTTCTCCTTGTCGAGACCCCGCGTTATGCGATTGTAACTTCAACTGCTGTAGCGATTTCTCCGGCCCTATTTACAATTGAGGCCTATTCACAGCCTTAGACCCGTTCGACATTGGTCGCCGTCGCGGTATTGAGGGGAGGATACCCTCTTGATTTGATCTTAATAATTCTCTGTCCCAACTCCCCTCTATTCCTGCCTGGCCCTACCACCTCTGGCTTTCTACCTACTCTCAAGGAATACCAGAGAGTAAAAGTGGAACATATCGTAACGCAAGTGCATGAGTCAAGATCACGAGGACCCAAGCCCTAGTTCCGCCAGACCGGCCCACCCGACACTCCCGGCAAGCGGGACAAGGCAGGCAGGCCAGACAGGACTTCAGACTCCGGCCTCAGCAACCCAAACCATGCAACCTGGTCTAAATCTAGTCACAAAAGCCTGCGTAAATAAGTATGTCTTTAGCCTAGACTTAAAACTTTGGAGAGGTGTTGATTCTCGAAACGAAAGTGGGAAGTTTGTATTCCATAGTTTTGGGGGGCCCATGTAATGAGAAAGCCTTTCCCCCCTGCTGTGACTTTTTTAATTCTAGGAACAAAAAGAAGTCCTGCACCCTGCGAACGAAGTAGACGAGTTGGATTGTAAAACTCTAAGAGGTCACTCAGATAATGTGGGGCCAGGCCATGTAGAGCTTTATAAGTTATAAGAAGTATTTTGTAAATCAATGCGGAATTTGACTGGTAACCAGTGCAGTGATGATAGAACAGGAGTGATATGATCAAATTTTCTAGTTCGAGTTAGCACTCGGGCAGCTGCATTCTGAACTAGACTGAAGTTTATTTTTTATAGATTTACTAGAGCATCCAGTAAGTAAGGCGTTACAGTAATCCAAACCTTGAGGTTATAAACGCAAACGCATGAAACAAGTTTTTCCGCATCATTAAAAGAGAGGATATTCTTAAGTTTAGCGATATTACGTAATTGAAAGAAAGGAAAGCAATTCGGGTGATGCTGCTAATGTGCGCATCAAAGGAGAGATCTGAATCAAGTGTGACCCCTAAGTTGTTTTTTTACACAGACGGACTGGGCAATACTGGACAGCATCTAGATTTAGGATAGATAGTAGCTAACCCTGGTCTCTCACAAGGCCTTGGGTCCCACTAATAGCACCTCAGTTTTTTATCTGAGTTAAGTAAGAGAAAATTAAAATAACATCAATCTTTTATTTCCTTTACACAGTCCTCAATTTTGTTGATTGTAAGGCTGTCATTAGGTTTGGCTGATATGTACAGCTGTGTATCATCTGCATAGCAGTGGAAACTAATGCCATGTTTACGAATAACTGAGCCTAGTGGCAGCATGTACAGAGAGAATAAAAGCGGGCCAAGCACTGACCTCTGAGGCACGCCATACTTCACTTTTGAGAGCTTAGATCTTAGATGATTTATATGAACAAACTGGTACCGATCGGTTAAGAAGGATTTAAACCAAGAAAGTGCTAATCCCTTAATACCTACAGTATTTTCTAGTCTGTTTAGTAAAACATCATGATCTATAGTGTCAAATGCTGCACTTAAATCTAACAGAATAAGAAAAGAAACACATCCCTTATCTGAGGACATTAACAAGTCATTTAGTACCCTAATTAATGCTGTTTCAGTACTATGATGGGGCCTGAAGCCAGATTGAAATGTTTCATAAATTTCATTCCTTTGGAGGTAACTGCAGAGCTGCTGATAGACGGCTTTTTCTAAGATTTTGGACAGAAACGGTAGATTTGAAATTGGTCTATAATTAGATATCACACAAGGGTCAAGATTGGGTTTTTAATCAATGGTTTGATGACGGCAGGCTTAAAGGATTTCGGCACATAACCAAAGCTAAGGGATGAATTTAAAATAACTAACACTGGCTCTATAATACTAGGTATTACTTGTTTGAGTAAACAGGTAGGAATTAGATCTAATAAACATGTTGATGACTTAAACGAGCTGATAAGTGTGGATAGTTCAGTAATAGTAATTAGGGTAAAAGATTCTAATCTTGATTTACAGCTCATTAAACAGATGTCTTCACTAGTGCTGCATCTGGAAGGTTGCTGAACAGTTTGGTGATGTGATGAGCATCGAGCTTGATGCCTACTGTTTTCTATCTTATCATTAAAGAAAGTCATGAAATCATTACTGTTAAAATTACACAGAACGGGAGAGTCACTTTCTATAGGGTTTTTTGTTAATTTGGAAACTGTATTAAAGAGAAATCTTAGATTATTCTTATTTTTCTCTATGACTGAGGAGAATTATGCAGCTTTAGCTTTAGTAAGGGCATGCTTATACTCTGCCATGCTGTCCCTCCAAGCAATCTTAAACACCTCCAATTTACTATGTCTCCACTTGCGCTCTAGATGCCGTGTTCTTTGCTTTAAGGTATGGGTGTGGTCATTATACCATGGTGCTAGCCTTTTTTTCCCCTAATGTGTTTGACCCTAGCAGGAGCAATCATATCCAGGAATGAGCAAAACACACATTCTAATTGGTCATTTACACACTCAAGATGATTGATCTCCGTAGGTGTATTAAATTTCAAGTTTGGTATGTTTTTAATAAACGCAGCTGGAGTAGCAGATGAGATAGTGCGCTTGGTGTGATAACGAGGCAGAAGGATTTTATTTATTAGTGATAGCTCAAATACTAAAAGATAGTGATCTGAAATCGAATCACTTTGTGGGAAAATATCAAGGTTATCTATATTGATACCAAATGTTAATATTAGATCTAATGTATGATTACAGCGGTGGGTTGGTCCCATCACATTCTGAGTGATGCCCATGGATTCTAAGATGGACTCGAAAGCAATTTTAAGTTGAACCTGCTCATTCTCAAAGTGAATATTGAAATCACCTACAATTAAAGCCTTATCTGTTGACAGTACTAAGCAGGAAAGATAGTTAGCAAATTCCTGAAGAAATTCTGAATAGGGACAAGGAGGATGGTAAATGGTGATAAGCTGAAAAGAGTATGGTTTTGACTTCCATAACAATGGATCAGTCACATTAAAAATTAGTATTTCAAAAGAATTAGCCTTGTAATGGGATTTAGTTATAACACCTAGCTCTTTGTCAAAAATTGTGGCTATGCCTCCCCCCCGACCATTAGGACGAGGGCGGTGAGCATGACTGTATCCAGGAGGTGAGCCTTCATTTAAGGCTAAATATTCATCAGGTCTAATCCAAGTTTCAGTGAGACAGAGAGCGTGTAAGCATTTATCAGTGATCATTTCATTTACAATCACTGCTTTGTTTGTAAGTGATCTAATGTTATGTTATCCTAGCTTTAGTCTTAGGTTGTTATTTCTATGGGAGCTATCTGTGTTTATACTAATGAAGTTATTAAAACAGACTTTTTGAGAGCATTTACGTTTAGGACAGATGCGGGTAACAGATACCGTTTCAATGATGTGGGTTCTGGGTGATGGTGCATGGCTACCAGCAGACAGTTGTGTTAAGCCGGTCTGTCTGCTGCCTGACCCCTGCTCTGGATAGTCAGCCCCTAACCAATCGGGCCCATAAGGAACTATGGGTCAATGTTGCAGGAGATGAGAGCAGCACCCTCCCGAGTGGGATGGACACCGTCCCATCCTAAAAAGGCCAGGCTTACCCTCAAAAGGCTGTCCAGTTGTCTATAAAGCCACGTTGTTTTTTTCAGAGCACCACTTGGACAGCCAGCAGTTCAGTGACCATAACCTGCTGAAGGCTTGGTCACCTCGCCGCATTGGGGGATGGGGCCCAGAGCAGACTACAGCATAGAAGACATCGCCTTCGCCACGCTAACCACCTCTACAAAATTAGCCTTAGCCTTAGTAACTTCTGACTGACGAAGGCGTATATCATTAGCCCCTACATGAATAACTATCCTAGAGAATCTGCGGCTCTCGAGTTCACTAAGACTCGTTACAATGTCCGGCACTCTGGCTCCGGGGATACAGAGAACTCATTATCCTGCTGAAAAATGGCAGTTGGAAGCCCTGCCATGAGAGGCGTATCACTACTAGGGGTGACCGACTGTCGTATGCGATAGCTCCCTAGATAATCACACCAGCAGTTGGGGCACTATGTCGCTCCACACTAAAGGCAGGAATGACCTAGACCCAGTTCAGAATTCAGAAAATGGCTCCTGCTGAATGTGTATTCATGTGGATTCCCGTTGTCTAACTATCATAAACTGATCCATCGTAATCCGAGGAATGCCTGCATCACCTGGATCTTGTCAGAACTGGAACTGCAAGAGCTGTGGCTGGGACCACAGAAGCCAGGGCTGGAAATGGAACAGAAACAGGAGCCAGGTGGAACTGAAATAGAGAGATGAGCCACCTGAGCCAAGAACAGTGTCACTGTTGATGGCATCAGCAGGGTTTATCTTTGGCTCATTTCAAAGTCAAGCGCTCACAATGCCAAAGTGGAGAAAATAGGCTACAAAAGAAATTACTAAAAGGAATGGGTAAGTGACCCTGAATTAAAGCATTGGATATCACCTGCTACAGATGACTCTAAAGTACATCTGTATCACTGACATCAGGGCACATTACCAGGACATAAAAATCACTGTGCAGTGTGTTCACCTGCTGGAAATTGGAATGACAAGTGATGCTGCAAGTTCCATTTGAAGGTAAGCAAGTTCATAAATATATTTATATATGAGTAGTTAAACTTTCATTGATTTCACTACTTATTTACTTGTAAAGGGTTGTGTGTCCTATCATAAATAATGTATTAAAAAAGCTTGTAATTTAAAAATAATTTAAATGTCCTTTGTGATCTGAAGATTTTAAGATATTTATTAGTAGGCCATGTTGGTTTAATTGATTCAATATTAGTGAAATGGTGTAAATTGGCTGTTTATCCTGTGTCATTTTGGGCGTTTGGTCGTGCATTTTGTCAGATTTTGAAACTGTTTTTGGTTGGAAAACACTGCTGCAATCTAGCAACCATGGCCAGAAAGGGAACCGAGGCTGGAACCACAGGAGTCAGGGCTTGGTTCTGAGACTGGAACCAGTGCTGGAACCGAGAAAGGAGTGTGTTGGGACTGAGACAGGAACCAAATTGGATAGAACGTTTAACCATCTGGAATGAGGAGGTACTTTATCGTTGGCAGTTATATTTATTATTCATGCAACCAGTGATGAGTCAGTGTCTTGTGTATATAGATATTTTAAGTCAAGTCAGATCTATTTATATAGCGCTTTTTACAATGGAGCCTTGTCTCAAAGCAACTTTACAAGTTTAGATTATCTCCTAATATCTCCCTAAGTGTTATGAGGAAGAAACCTTGGGAGGACCAAGACTCCAAAAGGGACCCAACCTCCTTGGGCAGCGTAGATGATAAATCTAAGAATGAAACTAAAGTCATGCAGTCAATGTGAAATATGCACATCGGCATTAAGTGGCCCGGGTATGATGGGGCTGGAGCTGATGATGGAAGCAGCTTGAGTGAAGCTGCAGCGGATGAACATCATGTGTGGGGAAAGAACTGGTACAGGAACACAGCTCGGAGAGAAAACAGAAAATGTAATTAGTCACTGATTAAGAGCACAGTGTCTATTAACAATCACAGATGCCATGTGTAGCATGAGACTCTGGCAGCATTAGCTATAGCAGCATAGCTAGAAAGAGGAGAACTGGTAGGTAACACAGCCAAGATGGATCACATGAGGCATCGGCAACCCCACAGGAGGCAGAAGACAGCAAACCATAAGACTCTTTGACGATGAAGCCCCAGCTCTGCCCTTAGTCTAAGGCAATGATGCACGAGTCAAGATCAAGAGGACCGAAGTTCCTAGTTCTCCCGGCTAACGGACAAGGCAGGCAGGCCAGACATGACTCCAGACTCCGGCCACAGTAACCCAAGCCATGCATCCCAGTCTAAACATAGTCAAAAACCTCGTAAATAAGTATGTCTTTAGCCTAGACTTAAAATTTTGGAGAGTGTCTGAGTCTCGAACAAAAGTGGGAACTTTATTCCATAGTTGGGGGGCCATGTATGAGAAAGCCTTTCCCCCTGCTGTGACTTTTTTAATTCTACGAACTAAAAGAAGTCCTGCACCCTGCAAACAAAGTAGACGAGCTGGATTGTAAAACTCTAAGAGTTCACTCAGATAATGTGGGGCCAGACCATGTAGAGCTTTATAAGTTATAAGTATTTTGTAATGAATTCGGAATTTAACTGGTAATCAGTGCAGTGATGATAGAACAGGAGTGATATGATCAAATTTTCTAGTTCGAGTTAGCACTCGGGTGGCTGCATTCTGAACTAATTGAAGTTTATTTATAGATTTACTAGAGCATCCAGTAAGTAAGGTAATCCAACCTTGCGGTTATAAATGCATGAACAAGTTTTTCTGCATCATTAAAAGAGAGGATATTTCTAAGTTTAGCGATATTACATAATTGAAAGAAAGCAATTCGAGTGATGCGCGCATCAAAGGAGAGATCTGAATCAAATGTGACCCCTAAGTCTTTTACAGATGGACTGGGCAATACTTCAACACTTCAATAGGTAAATCTAGCTAATTCTGGACATTTTTTGCCTACAGAATTGCCTCAGTTCTTCATGGTATAGATTCAACAAGGTGCTAGAAACATTCCTCATAAATTTTGATCCAAATTGACATGATAACATCACGCAGTTGCTGCTGGTACCACTGTAAATTGAAGTATGCATTGGCCCACGGTATCCTAATTGCATGCCCATCAGCCAATCACAGATTTGCCACCTCCAGGATAAACCGCAATCACAACAACAGCAGAAAGACCAGTTCAGTAATGAGTGCAAAATGAAAGCATCAAAAAAGCGCAAATGACAGACTGTAGATTCGCGATACAAAGATACTCCAACAAGATGCAGAGAAATGCATGAAGCTGCACAACTTGTTTGGCTGCCGGAGTGAGGAACAGAATGGCCGAAGAACAGAAAAGGTATGTTCAGAGATCAGAGCCTTGTAGTCACAATGCTAATCAGTTTATCCTGTCTGCCGCTTGAGAATCTGTCTCAATTGACACGTATTTCCTACTTAGAGCACTACTTAGAACATAACAAACGTTTCCATTAACAGCCATTGAATGTTAAATAAAGACTTATCTAAACTATTTATGAATATAAATGGGTGAATATAAATTAATAATTGGGTGATGTTCTTATCCAACATAGCGCACTACTTAGGGTGGAGGAATAATTTTAGACAATATAATTAGTCTCTGCTCAGAAAAAGTAAACTCTTGTCTTGGCAACTGTTTGTAAAATATAATTGACAGCACAGAATTTCATTCAGGAGATTAAACTTTAGGAGTGGACAAATGCAGACGGAGTCGCAGGTCCCGGTTTGACAATAATAAAACATCTTTATTGTCCTGTTAGCACCAAAGAATAAAATACCAAAAAGCAGGGAAAACCAAATACAAACAAGGACCAGTTGATAACTCAGAATATCAAACAGGAAATTAAACCGATAGCCGCGGCTAGGCTAATGGTTACAGGCTAGAGTCCAGAGCAGCAACCAAAGTCCACAAAATAGCCGAAACAAAAACAATAATCCCAAAACCACTGGGTGTACACAACAATAATCCACTGGCTTACGTGGCGTGGCGTGGCGTGGCGTAGAAAGCGTGTAGCGCTAGCGTAGCAGCATAGATCCGTAGCTTAGCTTGGCTTGGCATGGAGAACGTGACAGTACGACCACATAATAAAACGGATACTAGTAAAATGCTCCCGCGATGTGACTGGGGAATTACAGAGCTTATATATACACTCCCCAGCCGTGAGCGAGAGTAATTAACTGAAAAATAAACAAAAGAAAAAGTCCCATGCCAATGCGATCAGCCGACAAATGTCCAGGGTGCCGCCATCTTGAAAACTCACGGCGAATCGTGGGAAATGTAGTAGTACATTTGCCACAATTCACTGAAAACAAAAGAGAAACCGGGGGCAGGGTACGCACCATAACAGTACCCCCCCCAAGTAGTCTGTCCTCAGACTCCCCAACCACCCCCCAGGGGTGCAAGGAAAGGTCCGAGGGTTTCCTTTTGGGACGACAGCACCGAACACGAGTGGGTGGTGGGAGGCCGGACGGAGGGTTCGGACAGATGGACCGGTGGGTCTCTTGGAGTTCCAGGGAGCGGACGATCACCAATCTTGACCAGATCCGCTGGACAATCCCCCTGGAACTGCGGGTCTCCGGGGAGACCCCACTGGCACACAGAATCTCAAGTGAGGTCTCTCTGGACACGAGACCTCTGGGCAGGCCCCCACTGGAACACGGCACCTCTGGCAGTCCCCCTCTGGAACACGGGACCTCTGGAAGGCCCCCACTGGAACACGGGACCTCTGGCAGGCCCCCTCTGGAACACGAGACCTCTGGCAGGCCCCCTCTGGAAAGGACGGCCTCCTCAACAGCTTCTCTGGACATCGCTAAGCCTAACACAGCAACGCCAAGACAGAGACTCAAAAAGAAAGGAGTGAGAAATGTTCCCAGGCGAACTTATGGCATACATACATGAATATAATAACTGAACATATCACAAATGTGACAACACTTTGTGGGTGTCACACTCTCCCAGACAAAAGAAGAAAACTCCCTTTTTAAATAATAGCAGCAACCATTCTAGTTACTTAACACTGAAGTACTTCAATGAACAGGTGCAACATAAGGGTATGCCACATAGGTATACGGAGCATAGGAGTGAGGTACGTTGGTCGCCACTAGGAAGGGTGGAGCCGCATGACTTAACACACTACAAATGGGCACTCTAGTGCATGTGCTGACAGCGCTAGCCCTGGGATAAGCACATAGTGACAGCTGGCCTAGTGTCTCATAGGTCAAACACTGCTTTGGTCTTCTTTCTCTAGTGGACCTTCGATACACAGTACGTGTGTCAGGGACAGTGGGTGTTGACGCTCTTCCTAGTTCTGCCTCAGGTTCATGTAATGGCTCAGTATCAACAATATCAGGAAATAACTCATCTTCTGATGGCTGGGCTGGCTCCCAGTTTCCTGGCTGAGGTTCATCCTGCCTCAGTTCTACTTCTCTATCGCCTCTGCAAGAGGGATCCACCCCTATCTGTGTTACGTCTTCCCTAGCCAAAGTAGGTTTTTCCTGAGATGTTTCATTTCCTCGCACTTCCTGCCTAACAGGTATCCTCAACCAGTAACCCACTGAACCTTGTTCCTCTTCTGAATCTGTCACTGAATCACGGGTGGGAATCTGTTCGTCCAAATTTCTACTGACCAATTGGTTTCTCTGTCTGGCTTGGGTCTTGGGTCGTAGTTTGGAGGAACCTGGAGGTGTGGTGATGGGCAGGTCATTCACCCCAACAACAAATTCCGGTGGAGGGTCCTTGTCTTTCGTTGATCCCCTGTCTCTGGGGCAACAACATAAACTGGGTTATCTGCTACTTGCTCTTTCACCACGTATATGGTCCTTTCATAATAGGATCTTATTATACCAGGGCCTCCACACTCAACAAGGTTCCTCACAGGAACCCGATCCCCAGGCTGGAGGACTACACCTTTTGCCTTTTGGTCGTAATAGAACTTGCATTTGGCACTTGACTGCTTACTGTTTTCCTCAGCAATCTTGTATGCTTCACTCATCCTCCGGGACCACTGCTCATATTCTGAGTGACCTACCCCTGACAATCGCTGCAAGTTTTCAAATAGCTCATTTTCAAACTCTCGGCCTTGGTCATGGTGCAATTTAGTGACGTAAACAAACCGGGGGATGAAATCATTGAAGATTTGTTCTGCCACCGTTCGTCCAGATTTGTTCTTTGTTGCATAAGCCTGAGCGAATCTTGTGAAATCATCCACCACCACTAATATGTATTCATAGCCTCCTGACTGCTCTCAAGATGGAGGAAGTCAATACAAAATAATTCAAGAGGTAAACTAGAGGTGATACTATGCATTGGGGCACGAACATGAGCAGCTGGCTTTTTCTGGGTAATACACAAACACCGCCGGGTGACGTATGCCTCAATCTCTTTCTTCATATACAGCCAACAGAATCTTACTCTTGTCAAGTGAAGGACCCGCTCAGTGCCAACATGTGCCATGTCATCATGGAGATGTTTCATCACAATTTGCCTGTACTTCGTCAAGAGGACAAGTTGTTTCCGTTCCGTCGTGTGCCTATCGAGAACCCCGTTCTCTAGATGTACAAGATTTTCCTGGCAGCTCCACACACACGGCTCCTCAAGTCACTAGTCAGGGCTGCATCAGTCTCTTTCAGTGTCATGACCGGCCCAATCGCGTCATCTTCCCTCTGTGCCTTCATCAGCTCATCATGACTGATGGATGGTAGGATTGCGCGCAATTGTGGTTGGGCATTGTGGGAGGCCAGGTCCAGAGCCACATCCTTCTACTCAGCAGCCTTACTTCCTCGCCAAGTTGCTTGCAACACCTCTGGGGACAATTCCTTCATGCATTCCTGCATGTATCCATCGATATCGAGAGGAGTACACGACAATGTGTCCGCATCGACATTTACCCTTCCAGGTCAGTATTTCACATTAAAACAAAAGTCTGCCAATTCCCCTACTCAACAATGACCAACAGCGTTGACTCTGGCGGTGGACATTACATAAGTTAGGGAATTATTGTCAATATATACTGTGAAATGTGGGGCATAGAACAAGTAATCCCTGAACTTCTCACATATGGCCCACTTTAGAACCAAGAACTCCAGTTCCACCATGCAGGTTATAGTTTTTCTCTGCTGATGTCAATGTCCTCAACCCATACGCTATCACATGTAACTGCCCATTCTGGTGCTGGTACAGGACAATAATAAAACATCTTTATTGTCCTGTTTGCACCAAAAAATAAAATACCAAACAGGACAGCTCCAAGACCCTCCTGGGATGCATCAGTGAGCAACACAAATGGCGAGTCGAAATCTGGGTAGCCTAACACTAGAGGTGTTATCAGCATGCCTATAAGTTGTTCAAGTGTGGCTTTGTGTTCTGTAGTCCACTCTACAGGGGTTTTGGAGGCCAGTTGAGGACCTTTGGTCTTGAGTGTGACTGGTTGTGCTTGTGAGGCCCCCGTCCTCCCCTGGAGCAGTTGGAAGAGTGGTCTGGCGATCCGTGAAAAGTCTTGAATATAGGATAGCTAAGAAATAGAATAGCTAAGAAACCCCAGGAGTTTCCTTACCTCCCCCACAGTCTGTGAAATTTTGTCCTTTAGGCACAGTACAGCATCCAAATCCTTCGGGTCTATTCTTACCCCATCGGCCGAGACTAAACGACCCACATAATGGACTTCTTGCCGGAAAAGATCGCACTTCTCTGGCCTGAAGTGCCCTAAGAACTTTCCGAACCCCTTCCACATGCTCTTCAAAGGCTTTGGCATAACAGAGAACATCGTCAAAGTACGGGATACAACACTCGTCTCTGAGGGTATCCAACATCTCCTCCATACTCCGCTGAAACGCTGCTGGTGCGTTTGAGACCCTGAATAGGATCCGGACCCAATCGTAGAGACCCAAAAGTGTAATAAAAGCGGTGTAATGCCTTGAGCCCTCAGACATGAAGCCCTGGTGATATGCCTTTTCTTGTTCCAAAATGCTGAACCATGAATAGCCACCCAGTGTGTTGATGAGATCCTTAATCCGGGGCAGAGGGTGTCTGTCAGGGATAGTCTTCTGGTTGAGAAGGCGATAATCTACACAGAGGCGAACCGTTCGGTCTTTCTTACAGACACAGACAATTGGAGCCGAGTATGGGGACTTTGATTTGACTATCCAGCCCTTTTCCAGAAGGTCTTGGATATATTCTTTCACTTCCCAAAACAATGGTTTTGGCATTGACGAATATGCCTGTTGCACTGGTATGTTGTCTTTGAGGTTTATGGACATCTGAAGGCTTGGAATGCACCCCACACTATCACTGTCCCTTGCGAAAGCTGCTGACTCGTCATACAACACCTGCTTAACTGCCTCTTGCTGCCTCTGATCTAAGTGACTAATGTCAACTGGTGGATGCCACAGCTGCGATGCAGAAGCCCCATTGGTGGGTGTGGATGCAGCCTGAAGGACCTGCATATCGGGTGCCGGTTATTTCGGGGTAGTAGTTTGGACAATCTTATCATTTGCTGAATCATCCCAATGACTGATTTCCGAGTCAAGGTGACATCCTGCTTTGTGAGGTTACCCACTGGTACTACTACATATGGGTCTTTCCGATTCTGAATCTCAAAAAGACCCTCTCCTATGTCCAGCGAGTTCAGCTGTACATTACTAATATCAGGTTCAAACAGTACTACCGCTTCATCTGGGTACCTGTTTGGTGGAAGCCTGCACTTCACCCAAGCCATCTGTCCCGCGGTCACCACAAAGTCCCGCAACCCAACCTGGAGATACTTTGGTGGAGTGATCAGCCTTTTGGTCTGTAAAAAATCCAATATGGTCCTTGCTTCACTGCTGGGGATTGACACAGCTGAGCTGAGTAAGTTGAATAATGTGGGTATCAGGCACTTTGGCTGGCCCTGAATAAGTTCTTCTAGCACATTGAACCCCAACAGAGGCCTCTCAAGTGGTAGGTGACTCACCAAGATAGGGACATTAATAGACAAACTAGGGTCTTCTGTACCCTAGAAGATTGACGGTAATGGCGACCCAACCTTCGAATGGTATGGTGTACCACCATACCATTCGAATGGTATACCACCTACTGGATGGCGCTACATGGTAGGCGTTGTCCAACGACACCGATTGCGGAGGTGTATCGATGTATCGACGAAGCTTCCTCCCTAACTCTGCAAAATTCGACAACATGCTCTGCAAATCTGAGACTGATATGTTCTGTGTGTTAGTGGTCGCTACATCCAGTTGGTCAGTGTGTGGTGTCATGCGGTCATGAACAGGACTAACTGGTGAGGTAACTATATCAGTGTTATGTGGTTTCGTGCCTTTGTCAGTTTGAGGTGAAAGTGACATAGTGTCACGGCCCTGGACAGTATCATTAATCATGTCTCTCAACAGCAACAAAGAACTCATACCTCCCTCTTCCGAGTTACATAGAGACTCACTGAACATAAAATAATTCACATTCTCAAAGCAGTCTTCAAGATCAGTGGCACTAATCTCTGAGGACCCTCTTGCTGGTATAGGACTCACAGCCTTGGCAATGTTGAAGAGTTCATCTGCGAAGAGGGTGAGAAGGCCTTTTCTGATTTTTCGCACCAGACCCTTCCTCTCATCACCTGCCACAGCAACTCTTTCCTCCATGCTAGTGCCGTTTACGTCCAGTTCCCCACTCACTCGGCCTCTGTGTGTCCTCAATGTAGCTCCAGTGCCACCTCACTGGATCAGCTTTCCACCACTAGGAGGCGCCAATCCCAGACCAGCCCCCAAGAATCTGTGACACTCCCCGGGTGCAGGGTCAGTGTGACGAGATTACATAACGTGTAAACAGGGTGAAGTAAAAGAGACACAAGGAGCCGTGGCTTCAGTTCACAAATGCCTCTCTAAGTTTTTATTTTATTTTCACATTAAACAAGCCTGTAAACATGTCATTTGGTTCATTCTCCACTATCTGAATGTCCATAAAGGTACAGTTTCATTTTACAGTCACAAGAAAACATGCGTTTGCCCTTCCTCCCAACTCATGCTCAAGTCTACATACTCCGTCGTGCAGTGGTTACCCATAACAGTTCCATAAAGGCAAGTATATTGTCCTCGGTCAAGTAATGCCATACTTGTTTTCACACAGTTCAAAAGGAGATACATTCGCTCCTAAGACCAAACTTAAGTTTGTAGGTATGAGATCAAGTTCACAGGGCTTGGAGTTAACCTATGTCTCTGTGTGTGTGTGTGTGTGTGTGTGTGTGTGTGTGTTTGCGTGCGTGTGTGTGTTTGCGTGCGTGCATGCAATAATTAAGATGAAGTCGTCATGAAAATGGATGACAGCTTGAATGAATGAGTGAAGGTGTGTACAGTTTCAATGTAGGATGTATTACATACTGTGTCAGAGGTGCTCAGAATGCATCAGGGACTAGCGGCTAACTTCTTTACCTACCCGTTAAAACGTGAACGGTTTAAACTAACATTAAAGCGATTTCAACAGTAACTGCACACAACACACCATCTAATATAGACTGGGATTGAACTAATTTGCATGTAGAAAATGTTAGAATGCTTATTAATCCATTCAAACTCTCCAATAAACCCAAAATTTTGCGATTTGGTTCACACGCATTTCGCCAACACCCAAGTTTCTAACGTTATAACGTAAGTTATCAACCTGGAGAAAACCACATTAACATGCATCGGTAAAGTTAATCAACTAAGTTCATTAGTGTTTCACATACTTTTATTCAGTTACTCACCTGAAAAAGGGTGAAGAAAAGGAGTCACAAGGAGTTGTGGCTTCAGTTCACAAATGTCTCTCAAAGTTTGAGGGGCGGAGCCACCAACTCCCATTACATCGCTAAGCCTAACACAACGCCTCCCTGTAGCTCCAAGACAGAGACTCAAAAAGAAAGGAGTGGGAAAGGTTCCCAGCCGAACTTATAGCATACATACATGAATATAATAACTGAACATATCACAAATGTGACAACACTTTGTAGGTGTCACAATTAATTCTTCTCATTTTTTAAAATCCATGACAAATCAGTTTTCTCTATAAAGTGAAGTCAAATCAGATTTATTTATGTAGCACTTTTTACAATGGAGGATTGTGGCAAAGCAGCTTTACAATTTTAGATTGTCTTCTAATATCTATGGCCAATCCCAAATTGAGCAAGCCTAGGGCGACACTGGCAGGGAAAAACTCCCCAAGTGTTATGAGGAAGAAACCTTTGGAGGACGAAAACTCGAAAAGGGACCCAACCTCCTTGGGTGGCTTAGATGATAAATGTAAGAGTGAAACTAATTTATGGTCAAATTTGTAGCCAATTTGTAGTCAAATAAATCAATAGTAATACAGAAACTAAGTTAATATTAACAGATGAATAAAATATTGAACACAATGATGTAAAAATATGCATATCGGCATCAGTTAGTCCAGTACACAGGGCTGCTGCAGGATCCTGCATCCTGCATGGAAGGTCGATACTAGTCAGACTCACTCACACCAGGGACTGTTACGTTCGGATACTGAAACTCAAGGCTAGGAACCCAAGACGCAAGTCTCAAGCAGACAAACACCAGTAAAATAATAAGGAATTTATTAACAAATTTATTTTTTGATGCTCTCTGCACTTTAAACAGAACTCTGAGACTATCACAGAGCATGTGCATTTATACGGAAACTTGACACACAGGTGGATTCTATTTATCATCATCAGTCATTTAGGTCAACATTGGATCATTCAGAGATCCTCACTGAACTTCTGGAGTGAGTTTGCTGCACTGAAAGTAAAGGGGCCGAATAATTTTGCACGCCCCACTTTTCAGTTTTTTATTTCTAAAAAAAAGTTTAAAATATCCAATAAATTTCGTTCCACTTCACGATTGTGTCCCACTTGTTGATTCTTCACAAAAAATTACAATTTCATATCTTTATGTTTGAAGAATAAGTAGCACCCACCAAACAGAGTAACAAAACGAAGGGAAGAAAGCCAATAATAACTGATACTAAAGACAAACAGGAGCTCAAGAAGTCTGGCGCAGAAACGGGGTGTATCGAGAGAGAACGAACAGCGGCAGTGTGGCTGCCCTCCCGACCAACAAAGGTCCCAACGTCCACGGTGATAGCAGGTAGGCAGGACGGACAGCTGGACTGGAGCTTTGGAGGTGGAATGACGGGACGGATGACCAGACAGGAACTGAAGGGGGAGAAACATAATATAAGTGAAGAAACAAAACCTGGCATGGGAGCCGAAAACAGGGAGAACTGAACAGGGTGAAAAACGAACGAGACTAACTGCAGGCAGAGAAATGCTTGGGTGCCACCAAGGGCGAGGCGAGACAAAACAAACGAGACCACAAAAGCTAACCAGCGTAGCAACTAAGCTAGTGCTAGCGGCTAAGCTAAACTGGAAACAACAAGCAAGGCTAAGGCTAGGCTAATGCTAGCGGATACACGATAGCGAAGTACAACAGGATAACTATGGCTTAGCAGATACAAGATACAAGATACAAAATACAAGAAGCTTAGTACAGACAGAGGTACCAGGAATCGTGCGCGGACGATCTGGCGTTCCACGCCTGCTTGATCCGGCGTTATATGGAGGAAGATGATGAGGGGAAATGCGGAACCGGTGTGCAGGGCAGAGCAGAGGTGGTGACGTAGGTGGAAAGCAGCCAATGGATCTACGGGAAGGCAAGCACAACACACGCATGCTGCAAAACAATAACAGAAAGCACGTGGAGACGGAGATAAACAAAAGACAAATGAAAAATGTGGCAATAGAGAAGAAGCGAACAGAAAGACAAAACGGAAACCTAACAGGGACAGTTTAGAGCAACCAGTTAACCTAACGCATAATTTTGGAATGTGAGGAAACCCACACAGACACAGAGAGGGCATGCAAACTCCACATAGCTGGAGTGATCAAACCTGAAACCTGTATTTGTGCCACTGTGCTGCCATGAAGACACAAGTATATACACTCACTTTATTAGGTACACCTGTTCAACTGCTTGTTGAACTAATAATATGGAAATGGTAGGGTCAGAGTTTGATAAAAACAGTATGAATGCATGGATCAGTCCTGCCTTGTATCAACGGTTCGGGATGGTGGTGGTGCTGTAATGGTGCAGGACATTTTTTTTCATACGTTGGGCCCATTAATACCAATTGAGCATTGTTTAAATGTCACTGCCTACCTGACTATTGTAGCTGACCATATTCCACCCTTTTTGACCACCGTGTATCATCTTCTGATGGCTAGTTCCAATAGGACAATGCACCATGTTACAAAGCTCATATAATCACAGATTGGTTTCTTGAACATGAGAATGAGTACACTGTCAAATGGCCTCCACAGTCACCACAACTCATTTCACTTTAGCACCTTTGGGTGTACCTAATTAAGTGACATGCTTGAAATGTGGGAGTAACAGCAGCATAATGTTTTAAAATGAAGATACAGTTTAGCTGTGTAAGTGGTACCACAGGGAAACAACACACCACCTTTATTAGGAAAACTAGCGTCCATATGTACAGCAATGTCAGGGAACATCTAAAGTGGATAGAGGGAAAGTTGGATCAGCTGTAATTAAAACAGAGTTTTTCGGCTTAGTTAAAGCGTACCATGAGCAAGCATAATCACTACACAGATTGAATTGCTTTACTGATCATTGATTGAACTTTCATCAGGGTGGCAATAAATGATAATTTAATTTCCAAAGTACCAGAGTACGCTGGTATGGAAAATGAATGAAATAATGAAATTAAAATATGTTTCTTTTCATATTTATGAAATTTCATATTAATATTTATACATTTTTTAAATTTATTAACCACCTTTCTTCAACCTAGAGATTTGTGCATGATTTGTCACTGAGACATACATATGTTGGTTCATAGGTACACTCTGACAAACCTATACAGGGATGACTTGTAAGTTGTAAGAGGTGGATACTTGCAGTAGTTAGCTCCACACTAAAAGTGAGAAAGCATTTCTGTCTAGGGTCATGTCAACACAGCTTCATTAATCTCTGGGCCACCTCAGAGACACTCCTAAAGGGGCCAGAGAGGACAAGGGGTCCCCTGAGGAAGTTTCCTCTCTTGCCTTCTCTCTGAATGCCTAAAATGGCATTTGCTCCTTTTTGTATGGAAGAATGTTGCATGGTGTGCTATTTTTTCTGGCTGGCAGGCAGATTTATCCTTGTAGTGTGCATGTGCATATTTCGAAATATACTTCAATGTAGTGTATCTCACAGACAAAGAACTCTATAGATTAATTACATAAATCATGCATTATATATATATACACACACACACACACACACACACACACACACACACTGGTCCTTCTCAAAAAATTAGAAAAATTAGATAAAATAAAAAAAAAAATTAGATAAAGTTAATTCTTTTCCGTAATGTAATGATAAAAATTAAACTTTCATATATTTTAGATTCATTGCACATCAACTGAAATATTTCAAGTCTTTTATTGTTTTAATACTGATGATTTTGGCATACAGCTCATGAAAACCCAAAATCTCACAAAATTAGCATATTTCATCCGACCAATAAAAGAAAAGTGTTTTTAATACAAAAAAAGTCAACCTTCAGATTATTATGTTCAGTTATGCACTCAATACTTGGTCGGGAATCCTTTTGCAGAAAGAAATGACTGCTTCAATGCGGCGTGGGCATGGAGGCAATCAGCCTGTGGCACTGCTGAGGTGTTATGGAGGCCCAGGATGCTTCGATAGCGGCCTTAAGCTCATCCAGAGTGTTGGGTCTTGCATCTCTCCAACTTTCTCTTCACAATATCCCACAGATTCTCTATCGGGTTCAGGTCAGGAGAGATGGCAGGTGAATTGAGCACAGTAATACCATGGTCAGTAAACCATTTACCAGTGGTTTTGGCACTGTGAGCAGGTGCCAGGTCGTGCTGAAAAATGAACTCTCATCTCCATAAAGCTCTTCAGGCAGATGGAAGCATGAAGTGCTCCAAAATCTCCTGATAGCTAGATGCATTGACCTTGCCCTTGATAAAAAAACAGTGGAACCAACACCAGCAGCTGACATGGGCACCCCAGACCCCCACTGGGACTGTGGGTACTTGACACTGAATTCAGGAACATTTGGGCATTTCCTTCTCCCCAGTCTTCCTCCAGACTCTGGCACCTTGATTTCCGAATGACATGCAAAATTAGCTTTCATCCGAAAAAAGTACTTTGGACCACTGAGCAACAGTCCAGTTGCTGCTTCTCTGTAGCCCAGGGGTCAGGCGCCTCTGCATTGCGCTTTTTTGGTTCAAAAGTGGCTTGACCTGGGGAATGCGGCACCTGTATGCCCATTTCCTGCACACGCCTGTGCACGGGGTGGCTCTGGAATCGGCCCTTCTCCACAATCCTCTTCAGGGTCCGGTTCACCTCTTCTCGTTGTGCAGCGTTTTTCTGGCCACAATTTTTCCTTCCCACAGACTTCCCACTGAGGTGCCTTGATACAGCACTCTGGGAACAGCCTATTCGTTCAGAAATTTCTTTCTGTGTCTTACCCTCTTGCTTGAGAACTCAAAAAAAATGATGGCCTTCTGGACAGCAGCAGTCAGGTCGGCAGTCTTACCCCATGATTTGCGGTTTTGAGTAATGAACCAGGCTGGGAGTGTTCAAAAGCCTCAGGAATCTTTGGCAGGTGTTTAGAGTTAATTCGTTGATTCAGATGATTAGAGTTAATAGCTCGTTTAGAGAACCTTTTCATGATATGCTAATTTTGTGAGATAATTTTGGGTTTTCATGAGCTGTATGCCAAAATCATCAGTATTAAAAAACAATAAAAAGACTTGAAATATTTCAGTTTGGTGTGCAATGAAATCTAAATATATGAAAGCTTTAAATTTTTAATCCATTACGGAAGGAGAATTAGAGAGAAGGAAGAGAATTTAACTTTATCACAATATGCTAATTTTTTTAGAAGGACCAGTAAATAAATAAATAAATTATATATATAATATAGTATATATATATATATATATATATATAGATATATATATATATATATATATATATATATATATATACACAGTATATACACACACGTGTAGAAGTCACCACATGTAGGCAGATTGTATTTTGATAAGGTGCTGTTGCCATTAGCCTAGGACATTCAAACGCTCTTATTCAATAATAAACTTGACAACCTCCAGATCACCTTGCAACAAAATTACTGTCACATCAGATGACTGTTTTTGTGACTTGACCATGTCCTAGGTTCTGTCCTAATGCGACAACTGCAATGTCTTGCAACCTCCTAAAGTCAAGTCAAGTCAAGTCAGATTTATTTATATAGCGCTTTTTACTATGGAGCATTGTCTCAAAGCAACTTTACAAGTTTAGATTATCTCCTAATAACTACGTCCAATCTCCTAAAGTCAGGCTAATCACTAAGGACAGAACATTGACTTGACAGACAGAAGCATACACTGTGTTCTGGAAATATTACCATGTATCCAATACTTTCTAATGGAGACTCAAAACGAGACACAAAACGCAGTCACACATCACCTTGGATGAACTGACATGAATTGCAGACACAGCCCCTCTGAACTCAAAGAAGGTGTAACAGTCAAATGATTGGCACTTGGCACTTATGTAGATGAAGCCTGCATGGCGCTTGTAGTGTTAAGCAAAATACAGACTTCTAGATTTAACGTCTGTGTCCCAAAATGTTCATGCACAAAACAGATGTAGTGCCTACTTATACACATAGTTTATGCAAAATAAATCAATATTCATGAAAATAAATTACATAAAAATGTAATCAATACCTCAAAGTAAGACATAAATAATATTTTGGCATTAAACATACTCATTCTAAACCATTTTTAATTGACCAGCTGTATACGGCCGCAACGTCTGGAGTGTTTGTTATTTCTGTTACGGGGGGCCCTAGGGGCGCGCCGAAAAAAGGAGAAATAACGGACCCAAGTGCAAGAAGCCCCACGAAAGCGCGGGAAAATAGAAACTGAACCCAAAACAGGCACCGGGGGAAACAAAAGCAGAGCCTGTGGCCAACAAATGAACAGAGGATGGCTTAAAGATAAGGTCAAACCAAGGAGTCGCTTCCTGGCGAACTCAGAAGAAAGAGGTTATTAATACATTTACAATGTATATAAACATATGTACATGAACAGTAGCTATTCATTTATGAAAATGTCAGAAATAGTCGTGATTGACAATTGTTTGTGTGATGTGAAGCGCATGAAGTCTTGTCAAGTAGCGCATTACTGTGTCAATTGCATGCCGTATGCTTTAGGCCAACTAAAAGACTGATGATGGGATTAAGACATCAAGGAGCAATTAGCAGCAAGACAATAACAGAGTGAGCAGGGTCAAGATCTGCCGGCAAGATGAGCTGCTGGATGAGGAGAGAGCAGGGTGTCACTGGGAGATGCACATGCCTTTGCACGTTTAGCACCGGTCCCAAGATCTGACAAATGGAAAGGGTTGTGTCAGTGATCTAATACACTGATCCCCCACCCGAAGGACTCAAGTTTGAGTCACCGTGGTGCCTTCTGGCACACGCAGATGTGCCTGTGAGAGCACAGGCCGGTAGGACCCGTTGGTCCAACAGTCCCTACCCAGCTCTGTGATGGACTGGTGTCCCATATAGGGCATACTGTGTTCACTAGCAACAGGTGCTGGTCCTCCTCAACCCTTACCAGGAAAAATTAATGGTTCATTAACCTGAACCATTAAGATTTTGATGAGGAATACTGAGTATAAATGAATAAATTCATGAATGAGTGCTATTGTATAACTTACAGTACTAGCTTTGTGTATTTAAATGAATGAGTGGGACATATCTTGAATCTCTGAGAATGGAAAAGCTGCTGCATTCTGACAATTAAAAAAATCTAGGTTGAGATGCCAGATCTGTTTCTGTCAGCCTGTGGTTGAACTTTGACTTTTTACAGAAAGTCAACTGCCAGAAAAGAACAAAAGTCTTCATCAAGCCACCCAGGCAGGACATTATCATGAAATTTCATCACCCCACTTTTGTTGTTGGTCCAGCTTTTTAAATCTGTGTGCACATTTGCCAGTGTGAATGTTTTTCCAGCCAGTACACTATGTCCCTCAGGAAAAGTGTCAGAACAGCTGAATGACAGGCTCTGCTTTGCAAGTGGGTGTGAGACATGCTGCCAGAGGTGGATCTAAGATAGATCAGTGAGGTTTTAATGTTTGCTAGGGCCAGTGCAATGTGGCTGTGGCTGGCAAGTGACCTGTTCATTGTGTTAAAATTTTACAGTGATAATGAGTATTGTGCTTTTGGCCAGTGTCAAGGAAACCTGATTGTGTAGTCAGGTGGAGTATAGATTTCAGGTTTAGGTTATACAAGGGCTGAAGTATTAAAGTAATTTGTAAAGAAAAAAGGATCGAAAAGCCGCTGTGTTTCAGTGCGATCTGCTTTCGGTCTGTGGGCATGGCGTGCGTGTGTGTCTGCCTGCTGCACACAGCCGCCTGTAAAATCCTGACAGGCATAAAATGTCTGTGTCAGACCTGTCAAACAAACGGTCATAACTCGAAAAATAATTTGTTGAACGAAGAGATATTTTGAAGGGCAATTAAGGGGAGGTATCTCTACCATTTGAAGTTTAAATGAAGTTTCTACCTGGAAGTATAATGTTCTTAGATGTTCTTAGTTTGTTCAGCGAAACAGTGACTGAAAGACCGTGTAAAATGTCAGTTTCAAGCGATTTTGGACCTGTCAAAGAAATGGTCATAACTCGAAAAATATTTCACCTATCAATGATCTGAAAAGTTTGTGAGAGAGGACCTTGCTGATCGCTAGGATATAAAATGGTGTGGATTGAAGAGAAAGCCTTGGAGTTCTAACAGGTTAAACACACCAGAAACTTTGGGAAATGCCTCCCCTCAGTTCAGAAATTTAACATGGGTGTGTATGGAGGATCTTATAGTTCCTAGCCGTGATCAAATCCTCAGAACTCGAAAAATAATTTGTTTATGGAAGAAATAGTTGGATGATTTATGAAGGGGAATCTCTACCATTTGCAGTTGAAATGGAGTTTCTAGGTGAAAGTATCAGGGTTTTAGACACGTTTGTTCAGTGAAAAAGTGAATTAATTGCTTTTGACTTCAAGGTAGAGTGCCACGCTCTAGCACGAGCAATAGAGAATGAATGGAGTGATTTTGAAAGAGTGATAGAAAGTGTTCTAAGAGTGCAATCTGTGCGAAACTTGACCTGAGGGGTCTTGGTGAACCCAGGTCCGAGCATGCCGAGTTTCGTGTTTGTAGCTCAAAAATTGACCGAGTTACGGCAGTTTTTAAAAAAATCCCATTCAAGTGAATGGGCCTTTTTTTTGCACAAATGCGAGAGTAGCGTGCAATGCAACAACATTTCTCTTAGCTATCAACAAGCACACTTCTCCGGAACATCCAGGACGTTTTGGTGTTTGTCCCATGTCGATATCTCAAAAACTGTAGGAGGAGATACGCGCACAAAAACAGGTGAAACTAGAAAGTGCAGTTTCTGCAGAAACTGCGAGTGTGTTGCGGCGGTGTGTGCCCCTGCGACGTGCATCAGAGACTGAGTATGTAGGTCGAAAGCCGACTGTAGTCTCTGTAGTCACCTCAGGGTGCACACGGGACCAAGGCTGCTGAACTACAAAACGTTAGGTCTAAAACTGACTGAGTTACATTCAATGACCTTCCAGAGGCCCCAGTGACCCATCCGGGACCTCAAGGACATCAAAAGCATGACATGTCACCTCAGATTGCATCCGGTATCAAGCCTGCGGAATTTCGTTGCTGTACATTGAAAATCAGGGGCATGACATTTTACCTCAGATTGCACCTGGGACCAAGCCTGCTGAATTTCGTGGCCGTAGGTGGAACATCATCTGAGTTGTGGTCACTGACCCGCCAGGGGCCGCAGTGCCCAGCCGTGGCCTTAGGGGCTACATGTCACCTCAGATTGCCTCCGGGATCAAGCCTGCAGAATTTCATGGCCATAGGTCGGAAACCGACTGAGTCAGGGTCAATGACCCGGCAGCTGCCCCGATGCCCAGCCACGGCCATCAGGGATTGATGACATGGGCATGACATGTCACCTCAGATTGCACCCGGGACCAAGCCTGCCAAATTTCATGGCGGCAGGGCGAAAACTGTCCTGCCAGGTACCTCTGTGCCCTCTGTGGTGCTATGCAAGCAATGGACCTTATAATCAACGAAACACGCACAGAACCAAAACGCGCTGCTGCTTTGGAACGTACAGTTGTTGTTGTCGCTCGATTTAAAGTAATTTTGCGCTGTCGTTTCTGATTTTTTGCTCTGGCATTAAAGATAGTGATGTCACTCCATACTAATGGGTGTAGTTTCAGCTCCGAAGTGCCTGTCTCTTTGAATGAGAGCAGCTGTGAGTCTGTGGGCATGGCCTGCGAGTGTGTGTGTGTGAGAGAGGGGAGACAGCGTCTGTCCTCAGCCATTTTTAATGTAAACTCTGTGTCAGACCTCTCAAACAAACGGTCATAACTCAAAAAATCATTAACCTATCGCTTATCTGAAAAGCTTGTGTCGGAGAGGACCCCTTGCTGATCGCTCTAACCTAAAAAATGTGTGGATTGATGAGAAAATGGCCGACTTATGAGAAGTTAAATACGACATGAAAATGAAAGTGAATGAGAGCCTGATCACTACGTAGTCCCAAACAAATCGTCGTAACTCGAAAATAATTTGTTGAATGATGAGATATTTGGATGCGTCATGAAGGGGAAGTATCTCTACCATTTGAAGTGTTTAAATGGAGTTTCTAGGTGAAAGTATAATGATTTTACACACGTTTGTTCCGCGAAAAAGTGACTGAAAGTCCATATGTACAATGTCAGTTTCAAGCGATTTTGGACCTCTCAAACAAACGGTCATAACTCGAGAAATATATAACCAATCAATTATCTGAAACGTTTGTGTGAGAGAGGACCCCTTGCTGATTGCTATGGTGTGGATTGACGAAAAAGTCTCAAAGTTATGACAGGTTAAACACAAATGAAACTTTGGAAAAAGCCGCCTCACAATTCCGAAAATTTAACATGGCTGTCAATGAGGGAAGTTTTAGTCCCTAGTCCCGAACAAATCGTCATAACTCGAAAAATAATTTGTTTAGCGATGCAATCTTTTGATGAATTATGAAGAGGAAGTATCTCTACCATTTGCAGTTCACATGGTGTTTCTAGGTAAAAGCATCAGGGTTTTAGACAAGTTTGGTCAGTGAAAAACTGCATTAATCGATTTTCACTCAAGGCTAGAGTGTGCCTCTGTACGTAGTGGCATAGAGAATGAATGGAGTAATTTTTAAAGAGTGCTAGAAAGTGTTCTAAGAGTACAATCTGTGCAAAACTTGACCTGAGGGTTGGTGGTGAACCCAGGTCTGACCATGCCGAGGTTCGTGTTTGTAGGTCAATAATTGACAGAGTTACAGCAGTTTTTTTTTTAAATCCCATGCAATGAATTGGGAATTTTTTTCACACAAATGCGAGTGTAGTGTGTGAACGCAACAACATTTCTCTTAGCTATCAACAAGCACACTTCTCTGGAACATGCCGGACGTTTTGGTGTTTGTCCCATGTTGATATCTCGAAAACTGTAGGAGGAGATACGTACCGAAAATCAGGTGGAGAAATAAAAATCGAAGAACAATAGCGTGTTGCTTGCGCAACACCCTAACTAGAAAGTGCAGTTCCTACAGAAACTGTGAGTGTGTTGCGGCGGTGCATGCCCCTGGCGACGTGCATCAGTATGTAGGTCCGAGTATGTAGGTCGAAAGCCGACTGTAGTCATTGTAGTCACCTCAAGGTATGACATGTTACCTCAGATTGCACTCGAGACCAAGCCTGCCAAATTTCGTGGCCAAAGGTCAATAACTGACTGAGTTACCGTCATTGGCCCCGCTAGGGGCCCCAGTGCCCAGCCATGGTCCTCATAGGACCCATGGGCATCACATGTCACGTCAGATTGCACCTGGGACCAAGCCTGCCGAATTTTGTGGCTGTAGGTCGAAAATTTACTGAGTTACGGTCATTGGCCAGCTAGGGGCCCAGTGCCCTGCTGGCATCCACAGGGGCCCCATGGGCATCACATCTCACCTCAGATAGCACCCAGGACCAAGCCTGCCGAATTCTGTGGTCATAAATCAATAACTGACTGAGTTACGGTCATTGGCCCGCCAGGGACTCCAGTGCCCTGCCGGGGTCCACAGGGGCCCCATGGGCATCACATGTCACGTCAGATTTCACCCTGGACCAAGCGTGCCAAATTATGTGGCCGTAGGTTGAAAACCGACTGAGTTACGTTCATTGACCCACCAGCGGCCCCAGTGCCCAGCCGGATTTCTCTGGGGCCTTATGGGCATCACACGTCACCTGAGATTGCACCCAGGACCAAGCCTGCTGAATGTTGTGGCCATAGGTCAATAACTGACTGAGTTACAGTCATTGGCCTGCCAGGGGCCCCAGTGCCCAGCCGGGGTTCTCTTGGGCTTTATGGCCGTTACATGTCACCTCAGATTTCACCCGGGACCAAGCCTGCTGAATTTTGTGGCAATAGGTTGAAAACTGACTAAGTTGCTGTCATTGGCCCGCAAGGGGCCCCATTACCCAGCCGGGGTCCACAGGGGTCCCATGGGCAACACATGTCACCTTAGATTGCACCCGGGACCAAGCTTGCAAAATGTTATGGCTGTCCTGCCAGGTACCTCTGTGCCCTTTGTGGTAGTATGCAAACAATGTAACAACTTAAGTTCCTACTCCAGACTTAGGAAGTATGCAAGTTCGAAGTTGGCGATATTGAGGAACGGCCGTAGTGTCATCTTTACTGCATTCAATATTAATCTCTATATATTATTGTTTCATGCTGATTTAGTAAAGCCATGTAGTAATTGTCATGTAATGCCATTTACATAAGAGCTGTCTGGCCCTTTAAGAGTGTAGGAGGTAGCAAGTGTGTAGTGAACGGGAGTGAATTGACCGTTTTTGGCTGTGCTTGAGTTTCCATGTTTTACTCTGTGCTCGTGTGGATTACAAGTGACCTTCGTGTTTAACCCGACTTAAACGTTTCCCAGATAGCAAAATAGCCTTGGCCCAAATCCGGGCCAAACTGTGCTACCGGATTCGGCCCAGTTGCCTCATGGAATTACGGGCCAAAACTGACCCAAACATAGTTTACCGAAGTCAAACCAATCCCATGCCAGAAGAATGCCAAAACTCACCCGTATCTTATACTATGCTCTCAAAATACAGCCATAACTTAACCACAGCTGAGCCAGAAGGCCCGGATTAAAGCCAGTACTACGGCAAATTCATTCATTCATTCATTTGCATAACAGTTCTTTTTTGACCAGGGTTGCTGGGGAGCCATTTCCTAGCTGGCAGCATGGGGCACAAGGCAGGACCAACCCTATACAGGGCACCTGTTTATAGTAGGGCACACACACTCACACACGAATACTCCCACTAATGCACTTTAGAGACACCAATTAACCTGACATGTCTTTGAAAGGTGAGAAGAAACCCCAGAGCCATGTGCCCCCCAAAATTTTCCAGTACTAGTATTTGGGTGTATATGAACAATTAAGTCACTTAATTTCAAGTCTAAACAATGTCTTTATTAACATACCGTATTAGGGACAATAAACAAACAGGTTTTAAGCT